>CP139509.1:297203493-297803493 GCA_021014915.2 Artemisia tridentata subsp. tridentata | reverse complement strand
TTTTGTTACTCTCACTTTTAGAGTAAGATACCCCTAGAAAAACACTCAGAGCCATTCCTTTCGTTTCTTACACCTTTGTTAAAATGTTTCGTTACACCCTTACACCTTAGCCTACCCTGTAGATTAAAATCCGTGGTTGGTTAATTTCTTTAGGCAAAGTGTGTTTCCTTACATTACCTGTGTTCGCGTGCGTAATTCATTATCTTTGGTTAGGTCGGGAAATTGCACAATGCAATTGGAGTGAAAGTAAATATTGTATTTCTTTGAGTTTATTTTTCGTGTGTTTACTACTTTCACTATTACTGTTATTTCTAAAGTTATGAAAAGTATGAAAAAATTATCCAGAGTTATCGTTATAGTAATGTGGTGAAATTTTACACATCTATATTTATGTTTCAAAAAAAAAAAAAAAAAAAAAAAAAATCAAAAAAATAGAAAAGAAAAAGAAAAAGGAAGAGTTGGATGTTTGTTTTGACCAACTTATGTAAAGTTTTGTGTTAAGTGGTCGATATCACCACTAGTTGTTGTATATTATATCTATGGATTGAATGGGAGTTGGCAGTTATGGGAACACCAACTAAAGGTTATTCTTTGATTGAGATCTTGTTGAGTATAATTCGTGTCTACCTAAAGCGTGTGTTTCAAGTGTTAAAGCGTGAGTTATTCAGTGATATGAGTCTTATTCATGGGATGGTTGGGATAGTGATTAACCACACTTAGGATTTTAATTTATTTGTTTTGTTTATTTTTCATTTTTACACCAATTTATATCCCAAATATTATCCATACCCTATATTATTCTTTATCCAAACCTTTGATTTATTGAGATTAGGGATTTGAGCAATCTTAAGTATCGTAGTCGTGGATTCGGCTATGTATTTATGATTTTGTCGCCCTTTTTGATATAATATTATTGATAAAGTTTGGACCTATCTTTAGCCTATTCGAGTTAAGGATTTGAGCAATTGCAAGTATCGTGTTCGTGGATTCGATCATGTATTTGTGATTTTGTCGCCTTTTCTGGAATTTGAGATCGATAGAGATTAAGGAGAATGATTAACCCTTAAACCTCAAAACCCTTTTTACCGCTTTAGACTTGTTATTCCTTGGATTTAGTGGGGGAGATGTGTATACTTGCCAAGCTTATGATAGAATATTCGTCACGACTGGACAGCTAAACGATTAGATTTGCTTTTATCAAATTATTTTATTTTACTTCTAATTCGTTAAGTGTTTGGTTGTGTGATTATGACAAAAATGAATACATGCTTAAATATAAAAATAAATCCTAATATCTTTTAGGATACATTTTCATAAGATTAATTCTAAGGTTTACCTGGGGACAAGTAAAGTTCAAGTGGGGGGATATTTGATGAACTCAAATAAGTACATTTTATTACTATCATTTATCCTATTTATCTGACTTGTTTTATTATATTATCTGTGAGAATTGATACTTAATCGTTTACTTTTGTAATTCTCAGGTAAAAACAAGCGTTTGGTGAAACTTGGCGATTTTGGACTAATTATGGAGCAGAACAAGCAAGAAGTTAAGAGTCTACTGAAATGTACAAGATTAAGACTATTCTGCTCCAGATGCACCGCATTATACTTCTTACATACGGCGCATCGCTATCAAGATTTCAAAAGATATTATCCAAGACAACAAAGGACATGCGCCGCATCCAAGAATGAAGATACGCCGCATCTTCTGGCGGTGTACGAATATTCCTGAATATATTAATCTTGGACCCCACACGAAGTTAAGTCAATGCACCACATCTACTTACTAGATGCGCCGCATCTTACCCTCAGACAGAAACTATAAATACCCCATAGACCAGACGAATTAAGAGTTCCGAAGTTCGACAGTTTTAGATGACCGAAGACCACATAAACCTAAGGCCGAATTCAGACGATTAGGTAGCACAAGACACACCCGAACGAAGATACAAGAGCTGTAAGAAGGTCCTGCATGTATTTAATTCATTAAGTAGTTTTGTTTTATTGTGTTAGTAAACTTTAATTCATCAGGATTGGTGGCTTGTGTAATGTGAGGAGAAAGATTGCACTCCCTTAAAACTGCTTTATCCATCAATTAAAGTTTATATGTTGATGTCTTCTGTTACTACTTATTAGTGCATTGATAACCTCTGTGTTTATTAGTGGCCTGCGCATTTGACTACGGAAGAGAATGTGGCTCCCATGGTTGTTACTAAATTGATCACTTAGGAATAACTTTTAGACATAAGTAATCATTAAGGGATTTCTCGCCGATAAGATTAGGACCAACGAGAAAGGGTTAACTACATACACTTCATATAAAACTATCAATAAAACAAGTGACAATCTACTTAATCATCAGGACAGGTCTTCTTATTGTCTCGAGTATTTATCTGTGTACGTGCATGTCTATCGCTGATTCGTGCTCATTAGTTTAGTTTATTATTTAATTGCAACCAAAACGTGCCAGTCTCTCAGGCTGAACCCCCTTGTGTTAGATTAGGTTGTATAGCTAACTTAGAATATTAAAATACTGATTAGAATAACTAGATAATACGTTCCACTCTTAGTGATCGACACTCTACTTACCATTATATTCATACTGACCGGGTACACTGCTCGTTAAGTGTGTGTGTTATTGATAAGTCGGCTAAATATAAATTTAAAACTTGAGTAGGCATTAATACTGCTAAACCGCAACGACACATCGCACGCATCAAGTTTTTGCAGGTACTATATAAACGATACTAAGAGTGGAACGTATTATCTAGTTATTCTAATAAGTATTTTAATATTCTAAGTTAGCTATACAACCTAATCTAACGCAAGGGGGTTCAGCCTGAGAGACTGGCACGTTTTGGTTGCAATTAAATAATAAACTAAACTAATGAGCATGAATCAGCGATAGACATGCACGTACACAGATAAATACTCGAGACAATAAGAAGACCTGTCCTGATGATTAAGTAGATTGTCACTTGTTTTATTGATAGTTTTATATGAAGTGTATGTAGTTAACCCTTTCTCGTTGGTCCTAATCTTATCGGCGAGAAATCCCTTAATGATTACTTATGTCTAAAAGTTATTCCTAAGTGATCAATTTAGTAACAACCGTGGGAGCCACATTCTCTTCCGTAGTCAAATGCGCAGGCCACTAATAAACACAGAGGTTATCAATGCACTAATAAGTAGTAACCAAAGACATCAACATATAAACTTTAATTGATGGGAAAGCAGTTTTAAGGGAGTGCAATCTTTCTCCTCACATTACACAAGCCACCAATACTGATGAATTAAAGTTTACTAACACAATAAAATAAAACTACTTAATGAATTAAATACATGCAGGGCCTTCTTACAGCTCTTGTATCTTCGTTCGGGTGTGTCTTGTGCTGCCTAATCGTCTGAATTCGGCCTTAGGTTTCTGTGGTCTTCGGTCTTCTAAAACTGTCGAACTTCAGAACTCTTAATTCGTCTGGTCTTTGGGGTATTTTTAGTTTCTGTCTGAGTGTAAGATGCGGCGCATCTAGTAAGTAGATGCGGCGCATTGACTTAACTTCGCGTGGGGTCCAAGATTAATATATTAAGGAATATTCGTACACCGCCAGAAGATGCGGCGTATCTTCATTCTTGGATGCGGCGCATGTCCTTTGCCGTCTTGGATAATATCTTGTGAAATGTAAAACCCGAAAATCTGAAACGTATTAAAAAGACCTAAATACCCTCATCACTTGGAATTTAATTAAAACTTAATTTAGCTTACAAATAAATCGTAAAACCTATGAAAACAAAACAAATACTACATGAAACGATTATGAGGCACCATAAAATAAATATACGAGCTACCAAGAATGTTTGCAACACATTTCAAGTCCAAATGAGCCGAAAAATATTAAGGTAATATGCCATTTGTATTTTATAAATCTATAACATAAGGTTTAATGTATTTCTAGTATATGGTGATCCAAATAAACCCATGGGCTTGACTTAGCCTCATTTAGGCCGACCCATGTCCTCCCCACCCTTCCAAAATCTCGGCCCACACTTCTATAATTTAGCCACATTTCATTGTTCCTCCAAAAACAAATACCGGTCTTCAAAAATTCCCAAGAAAACCCTAAAAACCAAAAGTTCTGCCGCCCCTTTTGCTGCTGCTGTGTCGACCAAGAAAACCACCAAGAACCTCCATTTTGATCTCGTTCTAAGGTAATTACATAGTACTATATCAATACACGATTATACGAATCAAAAACTAATCAAAAAAAACGTTTTCCCCTTGTTTGTTGCTGCTGCCGTGCGACCTAAAGAAGAAAGGAGAAGGAGGAAAGTTTTTCGTGTGATTTTGATTCCTTGTGTTCGTGTTCTTCGTGGTCTACGAGGGTATTGTATCACTTTTCCGTCATTTGTTCATGTATTCATGCCCTAGTCTAATCATAGAATGAAAACTTGTCACATAAAATCATAAAATTTAAAGAAACCCTAAAAACGTAATGTTATGGATCGACTGGATTTTGTGGTGTATAAATTCGGTTTGAATGTGTTACAAACTGATGAGTATTGACCTAAATATGTTTTAGACTCACCTATAATCGTTTGGTGTAATGAAGTAATGAACGGGATGACAAAAACCCTAAAATATACATGGTTCTGTGATCACTGCTTCTGAGGTGAATCTTTAACCGACTTTAACCGGCTGTAACTTGGTCATATGAACGTATATTTTTATGTTTCTGGAGTCTAAATTGTAGTTTAATGAAGTGGCTATCTGGAGAAATTTAGTTTGTAAATCTTTGAGGCATGTAAGGCTACCTTTTGATTTTTGAGAGATTAGGTGTCTGGTCGTACTTAAAAGTCTGGAAAATCAGTCCGGGTTTTTGATTTTTAATTTCCAAACCGTATCGAATTAGAAAGATCCCTTTGAACTGGATAATATTTGGGATGTTTTCTAGTAGCTTGAATTTTTATAGATTTTTGTGAATTTCTCTAAAGGGGTTAACAAGTGATAACTTTTCGGTGTTCCATCAGATACGTTTTCAGAACAAGTTGTAAAAGTGGATTTTTATTTCGTACTTGCACTAACTAATAAAATCTGGAAAAATTAGATAAAATACTAGGGACATTAAGGTACCTCTGTGAATTGTTTTAGATTTTATTTCGGAGTTTTACTATGATTTCTAATTTATTTAATACGGGTCCAGAAATGCCTAAAAAGCTTAAAAAGTGTATTTTGATATTTAAAAAGGGTTAAGTGCTAATATTCAAACATTAGAGGGTCTATGTTGTTATTTTGATAATACTAAAGTACTTAACATGTAAGAATCTGTAACTTTACAATATTTACACCTTATACCCTAACTCTATGATAATTACACAATTGGTCCTTAAACTTATCCTAAATACCTAATGAACCTTTAAATGTATAAAGCTACCATAATGACCTTATGAACCTTGAACTACTAAAATGGAAAGACAAGATAACATGAGTAATTAAGAACATATTATAATACTCTTCTACTCCTTTAGGTGTGAAGAAGGAGAGGTCCTGAGCTTGTCAGTGTTTTCTGTTTCTGGTTTCTTGTGCTTTGCAATAAGGTACAGATACTCTGCCCTTTTTCAGTAAGGGTGTCCTATCTCATGGTTATGATTCTGATTCTGATTCATTTAAGTTTTCCCAAAGCCATTGCTATGATCCCTTTTATTATGAACCTTTCTGATTACACTCTGATTTGGACCTTTGGTATTTCATCTGATATATCTGTTATGAACCATCTGTTATGGACCATCTGATTTGACCTTTGATATATGACCCTCTGATTATGATATGATATATGACTCTTAGTTTGATACCCGAGCCATTTCACTAGGCATGGGGGTTCCATGTCCGTGTCATTGATGCACCAATGGCATGACTCTAGGGCGGTAGAGTGATGTTCCGCCACGTCCCCATTCTGATTATGATATGCGCATTACTTTGTTTATGGATTATATATGTTTCTGGGGGGCGTATGGATGCATCCTAGATCTGTTCTGTTTAGTGGATTTAACTATATATGATATGATTTCTGTTCTGGTGACTGGTACTGTGTGCAATACATGCCTTTCACATTTATCTGGGAGCTGATCACTCCATTTGATACATGAGGACACCCCTCATATTATCTGGTTACTTAAGAGGCATCCCCTCTAGATTATGATGGTTACTATCTGATATGTTCTGGGCTCGTGGTGGATGACTATCCTATTCTTCTTTTATATTTCTGTCTCTTGTTTATACTTCATGATATTTCCCCATGCACCATATTTCAGTCTGTTTCATTATTATTGCTTTGTATATGTATCTGTTCACTGAGCTTTTTAAGCTCAGCCGTACGTTTTCTTTTCATGTACGGCAGGTATTTAAGCTAGGAAGCGGGGTTTGGCTTTGGGATGAGAGCAACTTGTGTGAAGCTTAGACCTTAGACATTCTAGTTATGCCATTTGGATTCTGTTTCTGTTATGCCATTGTTTAGGCATTTGGATTATGTACTTCAGTTTATTTCTGTTTTGGGCATAAGTTATGTTGACTTATTTCCTTTGATCATTAATGTTATGGACTTATGATGTTTTGGATTTAATGCTTGTAATCTGATATGAAGCCATTGTTGTGATATCTTTACCCTTGCCGGGTTGGGGTGTTACACGAAATCTTGATAGCGATGCGCCGTATGTAAGAAGTATAATGCGGCGCATCTGGAGCAGAATAGTCTTGATCTTGTACATTTCAGTAGACTCTTAACTTCTTGCTTGTTTTGCTCCATAATTAGTCCAAAATCGCTAAGTTTCACCAAATGCTTGTTTTTACCTGAGAATTACAAAAGTAAAAGATTAAGTATCAATTCTCACAGATAATATAATAAAACAAGTCAAATAAATAGGATAAATGATAGTAATAAAATGTACTTATTTGAGTTCATCAAATATCCCCCCACTTGAACTTTACTTGTCCCCAAGTAAACCTTAGAATTAATCTTATGAAAATGTATCATAAAAGATATTAGGATTTATTTTTATATTTAAGCATGTATTCATTTTTGTCGTAATCACACAACCAAACACATAACGAATTAGAAGTAAAATAAAATAACATGATAAAGGCAAATCTAATCGTTTAACTGTCCAGTCGTGACGAATATTCTATCATAAGCTTGGCAAGTATACACATCTCCCCCACTAAAGCCAAGGAATAACAAGTCTAAAGCGGTAAAAAGGGTTTTGAGGTTTAAGGGTTAATCATTCTCCTTAATCTCTATCGATCTCAAATTCCAGAAAAGGCAACAAAATCACAAATACATGATCGAATCCACGAACACGATACTTGCAATTGCTCAAATCCTTAACTCGAATAGGCTAAAGATAGGTCCAAACTTTACCAATAATATTATATCAAAAAGGGCGACAAAATCATAAATAAATAGCCGAATCAACGACTACGATACTTAAGATTGCTCAAATCCCTAATCTCAATAAATAAAAGGTTTGGATAAAGAATAATATAGGGTATGGATAATATTTGGGATATAAATTGGTGTAAAAATGAAAAATAAACAAAACAAATAAATTAAAATCTTAAGTGTGCTTAATCACTATCCCAACCATCCCATGAATAAGACTCATATCACTGAATAACTCACGCTTTAACACTTGAGACACACGCTTTAGGTAGACACGAATTATACTCAGCAAGATCTTAATCAAAGAATAAACCTTTAGTTGGTGTTCCCATAACTGCCAACTCCCATTCAATCCATAGATATAATATAAAACAAATAGTGGTGATATCGACCACTTGATACAAAACTTTACATAAGTTGGTTAAAACAAACTTCCAACTTTTCCTTTTTCTTTTTCTTTTCTATTTTTTTTTTTTTATATATATATATATATATATATATATATATATATATATATATATATATATATATTTTTTTTTTTTTTTTTTTTTTTTCCATTTGAAACATAAACATAGATGTGTAAAATTTCACCACATCACTATAACGATAACTCTGGATAATTTTTCCATACTTTTCGTTACTTCAGAAATAACAGTAATAGTGAAAGTAGTAAACACACGAAAAATAAACTCAAAGATATACAATATTTACTTTCACTCCAATTGCATTGTGCAATTTCCCGACCTAACCATAGATAATGAATTACGCACGCGAACACAGGTAATGTAAGGAAACACACTTTGCCTAAAGGAATTAACCAACCACGGATTTTAATCTACAGGGTAGGCTAAGGTGTAAGGGTGTAACGAAACATTTTAAACAAAGGTGTAAGAAACGAAAGGAATGGCTCTGAGTGTTATTCTAGGGGTATCTTACTCTAAAAATGAGAGTAACAAAAGGGTTTATACGGGGGGTTAACAAACTAGTGTAGTTAGCTAATAATACATAACATATAAAGGCTATTTGGGTGTAATCCTAGAATTTTACCAATTTAGACAAGTCATTCCAATTATATAAATAATACTTATTATGGTGGTCTCGAATAGTATACAAGCCAAGTTCTAAAGTTTACAAGTCACCGGCACACTCATAGATTTGTGAATTTTGAAAAAAATCACAAATTTTGAAAATAACATCATGTGTGCAGCTATGCAACTTAGAATTTAAACAAAAACATGCTAAAATTTTTTAATTTTGATATATTGAGCACATTTTAAGCATAATTTTTGAAAAAATTTAGGACAAGTAAGTGTTAAGTGTTCTAATTCTCCAATCCCCCCACTTAAGTTAAACAACGTCCTCGTTGTTTGTATAAAAGGTTAAAAACTGGAAAATAAAAGAATTAGAACAGAAAAACTCCCCTGAGATTTGCTCGGTATGATCCTCCATTAGTATAAGAGCAAAAATCATCTTTCTTGTGGATAAGAACGTTTAAGTTTCATATTAGATGTATCCACAGGAAATGCAGGAATCTATAATACCACCAAGACTTTAAACACACCTAAGTTAAGAAAGGTTCAAACTTGCATAATACATTAGTAGTTAGAAAAAAATAAAACTTAAAAATTAAAACTGAAAATCATCAGGTCAGTCGATGCGCCGTATCTTATGGAAGAAGATACGCCGTATCGAGCCTGGAATAAATACGAAATAAAAATAAAATAAAGGATAGGATGCGGCGCATCTGTTGTACCAGATGCGGCGCATGTGTTCACCAGACAGACTGTTAACAGTCTGTTGTAAAATGGCTCGTTCCATGGTTTTCTCTCACGTCCTCTCGTATTATCATGCTGAACTTAATGCCAGTCTTTGTCAAGCATACTAAGAAATATAAACTGAAACATCAAATGCATAAATGATAACATCGATTAATACAATCCAAAAAGAATAATAATAATATGCATGGAACAATGTCAATAAACACGTAAAATCAAGAGATCAAGGGTCAGTGTGGTCGTGTGGGTGGGTCCCCGAAGTGCTGGCATCATCAGTCCTAGCCCGGACTCTGCGAGTGTACGCAAGTGTCACTCCTGCAACATGAGTACCATCCGGACGAGTGTGGGTAATACCCTGCTGCTCCAAAAGTCGGCTCACACTCGTAACCAGCCACTCTGAGTCCCTCCTTATACCATCTACAACGCCTCTCAAGGCTCTCAGCTCTCCCTCAACTGCCTCAACTCTCTGACTCACCGTGCGTACAGGTACTGGTGGCTGTGGCCCCAATGCTACCCAAACATAATCTCCCATAGCCAACTGACAGATCCCAAGTCTAACCAAATAATCCCTGTCAATAACCGGGAGATGGGTCAGCACAACCTCCAGCCCTGCTGGAATCTCCTCTCCAATCACTCCAAAATGGCGGGCCAGCCTAGAAACAAAATGCCCGCCAGTCATATGACTCCTCCTATCTCTCCCTGCAGCTGACCGGTGGAGGTAATGTGCCAAAAAGTGGGGGATGTTCACCGACAACCCCTCATCCATGCTCCTCAAGAGGAAGAGGTCCAGAGTGGTCACCTTCTCAGGTGACTGACCCCTCGCAGCTATGGTAAGTGCTATCAGACGGTGGCACAGCCTCCTCATGGGCTCCCTGATCAAAGTGTAAGAGGGGGTAGAAGTAACGATGTCACCCACCGAAGAAATCCTGTCCCAGTAATCACTGAATAATGCCCTGTCAGGGACCGCTCTCAAACTATCCTCCCAATATCTGGCAAACCCATCAGACTCAAGCTCCTCAACCGTGTGCAAACCCATAGCCAAAATGAACTGTCTCATAGACATCTGCCTCGGCACCCCACCCAGTCTAAACACAAGGGTGTCAGAAATATCCAACCCAGTATCCGTCTCTCTGTAGTAGACCATACTGAAAAACTCCATCATGAGCTCCTTTACCAAGGGCTCGTCAATCCTGAACAATCTCTCCCAAGCAAAAGATCTGAATACCACCTCCTCATCATCACCAGTAACTACCATCTCCATCCTACGTCGTAAACTCTCAGCAGCATGCCCTCCCCCAATCAATCCCACATCAGCAAAATCCAAATGCTGGACCCTAAATATTCTCTTAAAGTAAATCGATTCTAGTCTCCGCAAGTAATCATCCAAAGTGCCAGGAGTCAGTCCCATATTCTCGAAACGTAGCCACTGATGTCTTTGTGCAGCCTCTGGTAATGCCATCTGAAATAAATTTTCAAAGTTAGTAAACAGTCTGCAAATTAGGTAGATACGACGCATCTGTTTTAATCAGTGCGGCATATCTGCACAAAATATAAGAGATGCGGAGCAAGAAATGAGATACGGCGTATGGAGATGCGTCGTATCTAGATTAAGTAATACGGCGTATCTAGAATTTTATTAATTTGGAAATAGGTCGTTACGCCGCATCAATAAGACTCATCTAAAGGCATAAAGGCATTTTAAAGAATCCGTATCCGTGACGTAAACTCCCACTTAATATCACAGTATCATTTACCTATTATAACAGTTCTAAAAGCTCATTACACCACTACTAATCCATTTTCCCACTAAATATTCAAAATCGAATTCAAAACCCAAATTTTCGTTCAAATCAAACTAGGCCAGAAATTCGATGATTTACGCAAGTTAAATACGGGGGAGATCATCTAATACAAGTCCTAATCATATCTCTATATCATTTAAGCCCTAATCGAATTAATCACATAAACCCTAATTTTTATATTAAACAAGATTAAATCGAAATAGAATAATTACCTTAATTGTATGATTAAGAGTAGGATTAAAGAGTGGATTTGAAGGTAATGCTCGGATTTAGAGTATAATTTAACTGCGTGTATGTTCTTAACTGTGTGAGGATTTTGTGGTAAAAATTTTAGATCCGGCGCATTCCCGTCGTATTTATAGGGCAAAACGATGCGCCGTATTGAAAAATTGGAATGCGTCGTATCTATTTAATCTCGTTGACTAGTCAATGAGTCCTAGTTGGTCAGAGATACAGCGCTTTGGATATTAAGATCCGCCGTATCGCCATGTTAGTGAACGAAATTTAAATAAGGAACGTACCTTGGCCACCGCAACACAATTCTTTATACATCAAATTGGGGTTAAACGGTCATACCATATGATATAAATGAATTCAAAATAAGAGTAATAGGCATAAACATTTTATTAATAATTGTAATCTTGTGTTTAGCAGTATAAATACCCCAAATAAAAACTTGATGCGTGCGATGTGTCGTTGCGGTTTAGCAGTATTAATGCCTACTCAAGTTTTAAATTTATATTTAGCCGACTTATCAATAACACACACACTTAACGAACAGTGTACCCGGTCAGTATGAATATAATGGTAAGTAGAGTGTCGATTACTAAGAGTGGAACGTATTATCTAGTTATTCTAATCAGTATTTTAATATTCTAAGTTAGCTATACAACCTAATCTAACGCAAGGGGGTTCAGCCTGAGAGACTGGCACGTTTTGGTTGCAATTAAATAATAAACTAAACTAATGAGCACGAATCAGCGATAGACATGCACGTACACAGATAAATACTCGAGACAATAAGAAGACCTGTCCTGATGATTAAGTAGATTGTCACTTGTTTTATTGATAGTTTTATATGAAGTGTATGTAGTTAACCCTTTCTCGTTGGTCCTAATCTTATCGGCGAGAAATCCCTTAATGATTACTTATGTCTAAAAGTTATTCCTAAGTGATCAATTTAGTAACAACCGTGGGAGCCACATTCTCTTCCGTAGTCAAATGCGCAGGCCACTAATAAACACAGAGGTTATCAATGCACTAATAAGTAGTAACCAAAGACATCAACATATACACTTTAATTGATGGGAAAGCAGTTTTAAGGGAGTGCAATCTTTCTCCTCGCATTACACAAGCCACCAATCCTGATGAATTAAAGTTTACTAACACAATAAAACAAAACTACTTAATGAATTAAATACATGCAGGACCTTCTTACAGCTCTTGTATCTTCGTTCGGGTGTCTCTTGTGCTGCCTAATCGTCTGAATTCGGCCTTAGGTTTCTGTGGTCTTCGGTCTTCTAAAACTGTCGAACTTCGGAACTCTTAATTCGTCTGGTCTTTGGGGTATTTACAGTTTCTGTCTGAGGGTAAGATGCGGCGCATCTAGTAAGTAGATGCGGCGCATTGACTTAACTTCGCGTGGGGTCCAAGATTAATATATTCAGGAATATTCGTACACCGCCAGAAGATGCGGCGTATCTTCATTCTTGGATGCGGCGCATGTCCATTGCCGTCTTGGATAATATCTTGTGAAGTCTTGATATCGATGCGCCGTATGTAAGAAGTATAATGCGGCGCATCTGGAGCAGAATAGTCTTGATCTTGTACATTTCAGTAGACTCTTAACTTCTTGCTTGTTTTGCTCCATAATTAGTCCAAAATCGCCAAGTTTCACCAAATGCTTGTTTTTACCTGAGAATTACAAAAGTAAACGATTAAGTATCAATTCTAACAGATAATATAATAAAACAAGTCAAATAAATAGGATAAATGATAGTAATAAAATGTACTTATTTGAGTTCATCAAATATCCCCCCACTTGAACTTTACTTGTCCCCAAGTAAACCTTAGAATTAATCTTATGAAAATGTATCCTAAAAGATATTAAGATTTATTTTTATATTTAAGCATGTATTCATTTTTGTCGTAATCACACAACCAAACACTTAACAAATTAGAAGTAAAATAAAATAACGTGATAAAAGAAAATCTAATCGTTTAACTGTCCAGTCGTGACGAATATTCTATCATAAGCTTGGCAAGTATACACATCTCCCCCACTAAAGCCAAGGAATAACATGTCTAAAGCGGTAAAAAGGGTTTTGAGGTTTAAGGGTTAATCATTCTCCTTAATCTCTATCGATCTCAAATTCCAGAAAAGGCGACAAAATCGCAAATACATGATCGAATCCACGAACACGATACTTGCAATTGCTCAAATCCTTAACTCGAATAGGCTAAAGATAGGTCCAAACTTTACCAATAATATTATATCAAAAAGGGAGACAAAATCATAAATACATAGCCGAATCCACGACTACGATACTTAAGATTGCTCAAATCCCTAATCCCAATAAATCAAAGGTTTGGATAAAGAATAATATAGGGTATGGATAATATTTGGGATATAAATTGGTGAAAAATGAAAAGTAAACAAAACAAATAAATTAAAATTCTAAGTGTGGTTAATCACTATCCCAACCATCCCATGAATAAGACTCATATCACTGAATAACTCACGCTTTAAAACTTGAAACACACGCTTTAGGTAGCCACGAATTATACTCAACAAGATCTTAATCAAAGAATAAACCTTTAGTTGGTGTTCCTATTACTGCCAACTCCCATTCAATCCATAGGTATAATATACAACAAATAGTGGTGATATCGACCTCTTAATACAAAACTTCACATAAGTTGGTTAAAACAAACTTCCAACTTTTCCTTTTTCTTTTTCTTTTCTATTTTTTTGATTTTTTTTTTTTTTTTTTTTTTTTTTTTTTTTTTTTTTTTTTTTTTTTCATTTGAAACATAAACATAGATGTGTAAAATTTCACCACATCACTATAACGAGAACTCTGGATAATTTTTCCATACTTTTCATGACTTCAGAAATAACAGTAATAGTGAAAGTAGTAAACACACGAAAAATAAACTCAAAGATATACAATATTTACTTTCACTCCAATTGCATTGTGCAATTTCCCGACCTTAACCATAGATAATGAATTACGCACGCGAACACAGGTAATGTAAGGAAACACACTTTGCCTAAAGCAATTAACCAACCACGGATTTTAATCTACAAGGTAAGCTAAGGTGTAAGGGTGTAACGAAACATTTTAAACAAAGGTGTAAGAAACGAAAGGAATGGCTCTGAGTGTTATTCTAGGGGTAACTTACTCTAAAAGTAAGAGTAACAAAAGGGTTTATACGGGGGTTAACTAACCAGTGTAGTTAGCTAATATCACATAACATATAAAGGCTATTTGGGTGTAATCCTAGAATTTTACCAATTTAGACAAGTCATTCCAATTATATAAATAATACTTATTATGGTGGTCTCGAATAGTATACAAGCCAAGTTCTAAAGTTTACAAGTCACCGGCACACTCATAGATTTGTGAATTTTGAAAAATCACAATTTTTGAAAATAACGTCATGTGTGCAGCTATGCAACTTAGACTTTAAACAAAAACATGCTAAAAATTTTTAATTTTGATATATTAAGCACATTTTAAGCATATTTTGAAAAGTTTAGGACAAGTAAGTGTTCTAATTCTCCAATCCCCCCACTTAAGTTAAACAACGTCCTCGTTGTTTGTATCAAAGGTTAAAAACTGGAAAATAAAAGAATTAGAACAGAAAAACTCCCCTGAGATTTGCTCGGTATGATCCTCCATTAGTATAAGAGCAAAAATCATCTTTCTTGTGGATGAGAACGTTTTAGCTTCATATTAGATGTATCCACAGGAAATGCAGGAATCTATAATACCACCAAGACTTTAAAACACACCTAAGTTAAGAAAGTTCAAACTTGCATAATACATTAGTAGTTAGGAAAAATAAAACATAAAAATTAAAACTGAAAATCATCAGGTCAGTCGATGCGCCGTATCTTATGGAAGAAAATACGCCGTATCGAGCCTGGAATAATTACGAATCAGAATAGAAGATGCGCCGCATCCTTAACCAGGGATGCGCCGCATTAAAATAAACTGATAAAAAGTTTTAAAGTTAAAATATAAATATGCGGAAAAATAAAGTAAGATATGACCATTGCAGGAGATGCGTCGCATCTCAGGATTGAGATGCGCCGTATCCTCTGCGGGCCTGACTGACTCGACACAGAACAGAATAAGAAAAATTTTCCGGGTTGTCTCCCGGTCAGCACTTGTCTTTATTCCAGAGTCTTCAAGTTATACTCACGTTCAGCTCTTTAATATCGATCATTGAAGGAGTCGGAAACATCGCGCTCCCTCATCGCCAATTCAGTAATATTGAACACTCCTTGCTCGTCCTTAATTTCCACGCCGTTCTTCTTTAATATCTGTATAAACAAACTTCTGTCCCTTTCGGGCAGAGATGACAAAATGATAGACGGGAAATTCGTATTATCATATAGGCATAAATAAGCAAGGTGGGGTGGTAGTTCAATAAACATATCATTATTCAAATTTGTTTTCTCAACTATTCTCCTACGTTTGTTAATTACTACGCAATCATACCACTCATCATCAGAATCATTAACAATATTGCGTCTAAGTTCGGTAGGTACATTAAGGTCAATAAATTCCTCAAAGTTCTCATGATTAGGATTAGTTGAGTTGTTTTGAATCAATGTTTCTCCCATGAGCCTAGCTTCAAGATCGAGGTCCATACGCTCTCTTAATCCTAGCACATAGACACCTCTAATTATGCTTTTAACAGGATCTCGGCACTTATAGACTAGTTTATTATTCCCTACCCTTAATGAGATTTTTCTTTTAAACACATCAATCTTAGCATGGGCAGTAGACAAGAAAGGTCTTCCAAGGATTAAAGGAATCTTAACATCCTCGGGCATATCTAATATAACAAAGTCTACAGGGAAAATAAACTTCTCAATCTTGACTAGCACATTATTAGCAATCCCTTCAGGTCGTTTTACCGTTTTGTCAGCCAATTCAATAAGTAACGTAGTTGGTGCTAATTTTCCTAGTCCTAGGGTAGTGAATGTCTTAAGGGGCATTACACTAATGCTAGCTCCTAAGTCAGCTAACACATTATTGAAAGATATATTACTAATTGAACAAGGTAAAGTAAAATTTCCAGGGTCCTTTTCTTTATGAGGCAAGGCATTTAAGTCGGTTGCAGAGCTCTCTTCTTTCATTGTAGCCTTGATCTCCTCTTCAATCTTTGTATTCTCTTTGAGTAGTATCCTTAAGCTGATTGAATAATTAAAGAAAAATTCGGGTCTTGCACCATCATTACCATTCATCGATCTTTCAGGTATGTTAGGAGTGACTTCTTCAGTGGTGCTTATGGCCTTGACATGATCTCTTGGGTTGGTTTCAGTTGAGCTAGGTAAACTTCCATATCCCCTTTCTTGAAGAACTTTGTTCATTTGACCAATTTGTTGTTCCAATGCTTTGATCGAAGCTCCTTGATTTCTTGTAGTAGTGTCCGTTGAAGCTCGGATTTCTTTGATCATAGCAGTATTCTCTTCATGTCTTTTAGCAGCATCGGCCATAATTTGCTTTAGAGTGTCATCTAAAGTCTGCCTCCTTTCTTGATAGGCTGGATTAAAGTTGTTCTTTTGATAGAATCTCGGGGTGGCTTCCCTAAATCTTCCTGAAGGTTGGAATGGTTGTCCAAATTGGGTGTAATATGCTTCTTCAAACGTCTCACTTTCATTATTATTTGGGCAATCTTTAGTGTAGTGAGGTCCTTCGCACTTTTCACATCCAACTTGGGCAGCATACAATTTTTCATCACGCTTCTTCATCTCTCTACTAATTTTATCCAATTGAGCTTGAATAGCAGCAAACCCGTCAAAATTAGTGCTGCTCTTAGATCTAGTAGAGGTCCCATCGTGCCATTTTTGAGAATGATCAGCAGCTTCTTGGATCGCTTTCCTAGCATTGGCTGCACTCATTTGAGGCACTCATTTGAGGCACAGCTTCTTGGATCGCTTTCCGATCCACTGAAAGCATTTTCTCTTAGCTCCTTCAGAAACTGACCCTTCAATTCAAACTTTGACTTATCATCAAATTTTGGTCTAGCAACTCCTGAAGTGTAATCAGCACGGGTTTTGTTCATGTATTCCTCCATAGTTGTGTTTTCGCCCATTGTTTCTGTTTCTTCTTCCTCTTTTTCTTCAGAAAAATAATCAAGCTCGAATGAACTTGAGATATCAAAGCTTTTTGTGTTGAGAAGCCTTTTAAGCGAATGAAAGACTCGTTCAGGATCTTCGAAAGGTTGAATCAAGTTCTTCGTAGAACTCCTGGTCATGCACTTCCTGAAATCAACACAAAAACATCAGTAGGGTATGCTCAAGAAAGTAATATATCAGAAAATTAACAACGAAAACGGAATACGAAAAATTAAAGTTACTGATATCTGCAGACGATGCGCCGTATCCAAAAAGTTGGATACGCCGTATCTAATAATCGTTAAAATTAAATCAGACTTTTATTCAGAAAATAGATACGCCGCTTAGAAATTAGAATGCGCCGTATCAGTTTTAATTATCAAAAATCGATATTTATTTAAAATTAAATGCGTCGTATTAACAAAAGTTAATGCGCCGTATTTTCGTTACGTTTCAAAATAACAGATTTTTGATTCAGAAGATACGCCGTATTGACAGAGATCGATGCGTCGTATCTGTTTAATAATTCGAAAACTGTTTTTAATTAAAATAATAGATACGCCGTATCTGCTAAGGCAGATGCGTTGTATCGCGCTAACGTTTAGAAAAAAATTTCTTATTAAAAACAGATACGCCGTATCTTGGGGAAAGATGCGTCGTATCGAATTAATTAAACGCGTTGTATTTTATAAAAATTAAACGCAATACGCCGTATCTGAGAAATCAGATGTGCCGTATCGTTTATATTAGCTCAGTACAACGATAGCAGAACACAGAAAATACAAAAAATAAAAACAAATAAAAACACAAACGAAAACAAACAAAAATTAAACACACAAAAACAAGAAAATATGCAAAATAATACAATGAACTCAAATAAGTACATTTTATTACTATCATTTATCCTATTAATTTGACTTGTTTTATTATATTATGTATGAGAATTGATACTTAATCGTTTACTTTTGTAATTCTCAGTTAAAAACAAGCATTTGGTGAAACTTGGCGTTTTTGGACTAATTATGGAGCAAAACAAGCAAGAAGTTAAGAGTCTATTGAAATGTACAAGATCATGACTATTCTGCTCCAGATGCGCCGCATTATACTTCTTACATACGGCGCATCGCTATCAAGATTTCACAAGTTATTATCCAAGACGGCAAAGGACATGCGCCGCATCCAAGAATGAAGATACGCCGCATCTTCTGGCGGTGTACGAATATTCCTGAATATATTAATCTTGGACCCCACGCGAAGTTAAGTCAATGCGCCGCATCTACTTACTAGATGCGCCGCATCTTACCCTCAGACAGAAACTATAAATACCCCAAAGACCAGATGAATTAAGAGTTCCGAAGTTCGACAGTTTTAGAAGACCGAAGAGCACAGAAACCTAAGGCCGAATTCAGACGATTAGGCAGCACAAGACACACCCGAACGAAGATACAAGAGCTGTAAGAAGGTCCTGCATGTATTTAATTCATTAAGTAGTTTTCTTTTATTGTGTTAGTAAACTTTAATTCATCAGGATTGGTGGCTTGTGTAATGTGAGGAGAAAGATTGCACTCCCTTAAAACTGCTTTCCCATCAATTAAAGTTTATATGTTGATGTCTTTGGTTACTACTTATTAGTGCATTGATAACCTCTGTGTTTATTAGTGGCCTGCGCATTTGACTACGGAAGAGAATGTGGCTCCCACGGTTGTTACTAAATTGATCACTTAGGAATAACTTTTAGACATAAGTAATCATTAAGGGATTTCTCGCCGATAAGATTAGGACCAACGAGAAAGGGTTAACTACATACACTTCATATAAAACTATCAATAAAACAAGTGACAATCTACTTAATCATCAGGACAAGTCTTCTTATTGTCTCGAGTATTTATCTGTGTACGTGCATGTCTATCGCTGATTCGTGCTCATTAGTTTAGTTTATTATTTAATTGCAACCAAAACGTGCCAGTCTCTCAGGCTGAACCCCCTTGCGTTAGATTAGGTTGTATAGCTAACTTAGAATATTAAAATACTGATTAGAATAACTAGATAATACGTTCCACTCTTAGTGATCGACACTCTACTTACCATTATATTCATACTGACCGGGTACACTGCTCGTTAAGTGTGTGTGTTATTGATAAGTCGGCTAAATATAAATTTAAAACTTGAGTAGGCATTAATACTGCTAAACCGCAACGACGCATCGCACGCATCAAGTTTTTGGCGCCGTTGCCGGGGAGTGAATTGTTATTATCTGTTAATTTGATTAGTATTTTAATTAGGTTTTTCTTTTTTATTTTTAATCTAACTGCTAACTGTGTTATATATTAGGTTAATTTGCATTCATTGTATTATTTTGCATATTTTCTTGTTTTTGTGTGTTTAATTTTTGTTTGTTTTCGTTTGTGTTTTTATTTGTTTTTATTTTTTGTATTTTCTGTGTTCTGATATCGTTGTACTGAGCTAATATAAACGATACGGTGCATCTGATTTCTCAGATACGGCGTATTGCGTTTAATTTTTATAAAATACAACGCGTTTAATTAATTTGATACGACGCATCTTTCCCCAAGATACGGCGTATCTGTTTTTAATAAGAATTTTTTTTAAACGTTAACGCGATACGACGCATCTGCCTTAGCAGATACGGCGTATCTATTATTTTAATTAAAAACAGTTTTCGAATTATTAAACAGATACGACGCATCGATCTCTGTCGATACGGCGTATCTTCTGAATCAAAAATCTTGTATTTTGATACGTAACGAAAATACGGCGCATTAACTTTTGTTAATACGACGCATTTAATTTTAAATAAATATCGATTTTTGATAATTAAAACTGATATGGCGCATTCTAATTTCTAAGCGGTGTATCTATTTTCTGAATAAAAGTCTGATTTAATTTTAACGATTATATGATATGGCGTATCCAACTTTTTGGATACGGCGCATCGTCTGCAAATATCAGCTATTTTTATTCTTATATCCGTTTCTAAATTCATTAATTTCTCTTCTAGCGAACAAATCCTACTGATGCTTTCGTGAATATTTTAGAAGGATTATGGTCGAACTCGGAGAACTGATTGACTTCGACTTCGAAGCCAATTTTATGGATGGAGTATTAGTGCAAGATAAATCACCCGAACGTTACGATGGGGACTACATTGAACTTAATGACCTTGATGGACCATTAGAATCCAATGACCTATTCATGGATGATGCGGAATCTGAGTTAGAAGAAGGAGAAATTCTGGATAGTCCAGAAGTCAACGTTATTAATACTAGGAATTACGATGAATTTGAGGAATATCATGGTTCATGGGATTACGGGAGAAGGATCCACGCCAATTGTGCTTACAATTTGCAATTCCCATGCATGATTGGGTACAAGTGTATTGACGCCAATTTCTTTCCTATTTTGCCGATCAATGTCATGTCAAGAAGCTTTTACAATTCTATTATGAGAAAGAAAGTGGAGTATAAGGGAAAGAATGTAGTTGGAGCCTTCATTAATGTCCCGGTCTTCGTTGGATGTTTTACTATTGTTATTGTGTTCGCCGTTGTTGAAGATATGAATTCCTATTGTGACAGCGATATGGGTGACGTGATTGTTGGAAAACCAATTTGAAGGAAAGATCACCTTTCAATTTGGAAGCGAAGTTATCACTTATATGATGCCCCGAACTCACCCTGGGTTTAAACATGCTACTAATAGGTTCTGTTACAAATTTTCTCCATTCCTTTTTATTGGTGATGATGACATGAAGAGAGGGATTGAGTACCCATATCAAATGATGGAAGGATTCTACAAAGGAGTGTTGAAGTTGGGACCTGAATATATACGTGACGAATTAGTTGCTAAATGGATCCTACGTGGCAATGTGGGAATCAATAGAACTAAATAAAGAGCTGAACGTGAGTCTAACTTGAAGACTCTGGAATAAAGACAAGTGCTGGCCGGGAGACAACCCGGAGAAATTTTTTGTTATTCTGTTTCGTGTCGAGTCAGTCAGGCCCGCAGAGGATACGGCGCATCTCAATCCTGAGATGCGACGCATCTCCTGCAATGGTCATATCTTACTTTATTTTTCCGCATATTTATATTTTAACTTTAAAACTTTTTATCAGTTTATTTTAATGCGGCGCATCCCTGGTTAAGGATGCGGCGCATTTTCTATTCTGATTCGTAATTATTCCGGGCTCGATACGGCGTATCTTCTTCCATAAGATACGGCGCATCGACTGACCTGATGATTTTCAGTTTTAATTTTTATGTTTTATTTTTTTTTCTAACTACTAATGTATTATGCAAGTTTGAACCTTTCTTAACTTAGGTGTGTTTAAAGTCTTGGTGGTATTATAGATTCCTACATTTCCTGTGGATACATCTAATATGAAGCTAAAACGTTCTCATCCACAAGAAAGATGATTTTTGCTCTTATACTAATGGAGGATCATACCGAGCAAATCTCAGGGGAGTTTTTCTGGTTCTAATTCTTTTATTTTCCAGTTTTTAACCTTTTATACAAACAACGAGGACGTTGTTTAACTTAAGTGGGGGGATTGGAGAATTAGAACACTTACTTGTCCTAAACTTTTCAAAATATGCTTAAAATGTGCTTAATATATCAAAATTAAATTCTTTAGCATGTTTTTTGTTTAAAGTTTAAGTTGCATAGCTGCACACATGACGTTATTTTCAAAAATTGTGATTTTTCAAAATTCACAAATCTATGAGTGTGCCGGTGACTTGTAAACTTTAGAACTTGGCTTGTATACTATTCGAGACCACCATAATAAGTATTATTTATATAATTGGAATGACATGTCTAAATTGGTAAAATTCTAGGATTACACCCAAATAGCCTTTATATGTTATGTGTTATTAGCTAACTACACTGGTTAGTTAACCCTCGTATAAACCCTTTTGTTACTTTCACATTTAGAGTAAGATACCCCTAGAATAACACTCAGAGCCATTCCTTTCGTTTCTTACACCAATGTTTAAAATGTTTCGTTACTCCCTTACGCCTTAGCCTACCCTGTAGATTAAAATCCGTGGTTGGTTAATTGCTTTAGGCAAAGTGTGTTTCCTTACATTACCTGTGTTCCCGTGCGTAATTCATTATCTATGGTTAGGTCGGGAAATTGCACAATGCAATTGGAGTGAAAGTAAATATTGTATATTTTTGAGTTTATTTTTCGTGTGTTTACTACTTTCACTATTACTGTTATTTCTGAAGTCATGAAAAGTATGGAAAAATTATCCAGAGTTATCGTTATAGTGATGTGGTGAAATTTTTTACATCTATGTTTATGTTTCAAATGAAAAAAAAAAAAAAAAAAAAAAAGTCGAAAAAATAGAAAAGAAAAAGAAAAAGGAAAAGTTGGAAGTTTGTTTTAACCAACTTATGTAAAGTTTTGTATCAAGTGGTCGATATCACCACTATTTGTTGTATATTATATCTATGGATTGAATGGGAATTGGCAGTTATGGGAACACCAACTAAAGGTTATTCTTTGATTGAGATCTTGTTGAGTATAATTCGTGTCTACCTAAAGCGTGTGTTTCAAGTGTTAAAGCGTGAGTTATTCTATGATATGAGTCTTATTCATGGGATGGTTGGGATAGTGATTAACCACACTTAGGATTTTAATTTATTTGTTTTGTTTATTTTTCATTTTTACACCAATTTATATCCCAAATATTATCCATACCCTATATTATTCTTTATCCAAACCTTTGATTTATTGAGATTAGGGATTTGAGCAATCTTAAGTATCGTAGTCGTGGATTCGGCTATGTATTTATGATTTTGTCGCCCTTTTTGATATAATATTATTGGTAAAATTTGGACCTATCTTTAGCCTATTCGAGTTAAGGATTTGAGCAATTGCAAGTATCGTGTTCGTGGATTCGATCATGTATTTGTGATTTTGTCGCCTTTTCTGAAATTTGAGATCGATAGAGATTAAGGAGAATGATTAACCCTTAAACCTCAAAAACCTTTTTACCGCTTTAGACTTGTTATTCCTTGGCTTTAGTGGGGGAGATGTGTATACTTGCCAAGCTTATGATAGAATATTCGTCACTACTGGACAGTTAAACGATTAGATTTGCTTTTATCAAATTATTTTATTTTACTTATAATTCGTTAAGTGTTTGGTTGTGTGATTATGACAAAAATGAATACATGCTTAAATATAAAAATAAATCCTAATATCTTTTAGGATACATTTTCATAAGATTAATTCTAAGGTTTACATGGGGACAAGTAAAGTTCAAGTGGGGGGATATTTGATGAACTCAAATAAGTACATTTTATTACTATCATTTATCCTATTAATTTGACTTGTTTTATTATATTATGTATGAGAATTGATACTTAATCGTTTACTTTTGTAATTCTCAGTTAAAAACAAGCATTTGGTGAAACTTGGCGATTTTGGACTAATTATGGAGCAAAACAAGCAAGAAGTTAAGAGTCTACTGAAATGTACAAGATCATGACTATTCTGCTCCAGATGCGCCGCATTATACTTCTTACATACGGCGCATCGCTATCAAGATTTCACAAGATATTATCCAAGACGGCAAAGGACATGCGCCGCATCCAAGAATGAAGATACGCCGCATCTTCTGGCGGTGTACGAATATTCCTGAATATATTAATCTTGGACCCCACGCAAAGTTAAGTCAATGCGCCGCATCTACTTACTAGATGCGCCGCATCTTACCCTCAGACAGAAACTATAAATACCCCAAAGACCAGACGAATTAAGAGTTCCGAAGTTCGACAGGTTTAGAAGACCGAAGACCACAGAAACCTAAGGCCGAATTCAGACGATTAGGCAGCACAAGACACACCCGAACGAAGATACAAGAGCTGTAAGAAGGTCCTGCATGTATTTAATTCATTAAGTAGTTTTGTTTTATTGTGTTAGTAAACTTTAATTCATCAGGATTGGTGGCTTGTGTAATGTGAGGAGAAAGATTGCACTCCCTTAAAACTGCTTTCCCATCAATTAAAGTTTATATGTTGATGTCTTTGGTTACTACTTATTAGTGCATTGACAACCTCTGTGTTTATTAGTGGCCTGCGCATTTGACTACGGAAGAGAATGTGGCTCCCACGTTTGTTACTAAATTGATCACTTAGGAATAACTTTTAGACATAAGTAATCATTAAGGGATTTCTCGCCGATAAGATTAGGACCAACGAGAAAGGGTTAACTACATACACTTCATATAAAACTATCAATAAAACAAGTGGCAATCTACTTAATCATCGGGACTGGTCTTCTTATTGTCTCGAGTATTTATCTGTGTACGTGCATGTCTATCGCTGATTCGTGCTCATTAGTTTAGTTTATTATTTAATTGCAAACAAAACGTGCCAGTCTCTCAGGCTGAACCCCCCTGCGTTAGATTAGGTTGTATAGCTAACTTAGAATATTAAAATACTGATTAGAATAACTAGATAATACGTTCCACTCTTAGTGATCGACACTCTACTTACCATTATATTCATACTGACCGGGTACACTGCTCGTTAAGTGTGTGTGTTATTGATAAGTCGGCTAAATATAAATTTAAAACTGGAGTAGGCATTAATACTGCTAAACACACAAAAACTTGATGCGTGCGATGTGTCGTTGCGGTTTAGCAGTATTAATGCCTACTAAAGTTTTAAATTTATATTTAGCCGACTTATCAATAACACACACACTTAACGAGCAGTGTACCCGGTCAGTATGAATATAATGGTAAGTAGAGTGTCGATCACTAAGAGTGGAACGTATTATCTAGTTATTCTAATCAGTATTTTAATATTCTAAGTTAGCTATACAACCTAATCTAACGCAAGGGGGTTCAGCCTGAGAGACTGGCACGTTTTGGTTTCAATTAAATAATAAACTAAACTAATGAGCACGAATCAGCGATAGATATGCACGTACACAGATAAATACTCGAGACAATAAGAAGACCTGTCCTGATGATTAAGTAGATTGTCACTTGTTTTATTGATAGTTTTATATGAAGTGTATGTGGTTAACCCTTTCTCGTTGGTCCTAATCTTATCGGCGAGAAATCCCTTAATGATTACTTATGTCTAAAAGTTATTCCTAAGTGATCAATTTAGTAACAACCGTGGGAGCCACATTCTCTTCCGTAGTCAAATTCGCAGGCCACTAATAAACACAGAGGTTATCAATGCACTAATAAGTAGCAACCAAAGACATCAACAATTAAACTTTAATTGATGGGAAAGCAGATTTAAGGGAGTGCAATCTTTCTCCTCACATTACACAAGCCACCAATCCTGATGAATTAAAGTTTACTAACACAATAAAACAAAACTACTTAATGAATTAAA
Organism: Artemisia tridentata subsp. tridentata; assembly: GCA_021014915.2. NCBI lineage: Eukaryota > Viridiplantae > Streptophyta > Magnoliopsida > Asterales > Asteraceae > Artemisia > Artemisia tridentata. Next base: position 297,777,748 of record CP139509.1, on the reverse strand, counting down.
TACATGCAGGACCTTCTTACAGCTCTTGTATCTTCGTTCGGGTGTGTCTTGTGCTGCCTAATCGTCTGAATTCGGCCTTAGGTTTCTGTGGTCTTCGGTCTTCTAAAACTGTCGAACTTCGGAACTCTTAATTCGTCTGGTCTTTGGGGTATTTATAGTTTCTGTCTGAGGGTAAGATGCGGTGCATCTAGTAAGTAGATGCGGCGTATTGACTTAACTTTGCGTGGGGTCCAAGATTAATATATTCAGGAATATTCGTACACCGCCAGAAGATGCGGCGTATCTTCATTCTTGGATGCGGCGCATGTCCTTTGCCGTCTTGGATAATATCTTGTGAAATCTTGATAGCGATGCGCCGTATGTAAGAAGTATAATGCGGCGCATCTGGAGCAGAATAGTCTTGATCTTGTACATTTCAGTAGACTCTTAACTTCTTGCTTGTTTTGCTCCATAATTAGTCCAAAATCGCCAAGTTTCACCAAATGCTTGTTTTTAACTGAGAATTACAAAAGTAAACGATTAAGTATCAATCCTCATACATAATATAATAAAACAAGTCAAATTAATAGGATAAATGATGGTAATAAAATGTACTTATTTGAGTTCATCAAATATCCCCCCACTTGAACTTTACTTGTCCCCAAGTAAACCTTAAAATAATTTGATAAAAGCAAATCTAATCGTTTAACTGTCCAGTCGTGACGAATATTCTATCATAAGCTTGGCAAGTATACACATCTCCCCCACTAAAGCCAAGGAATAACAAGTCTAAAGCGGTAAAAAGGGTTTTTAGGTTTAAGGGTTAATCATTCTCCTTAATCTCTATCGATCTCAAATTCCAGAAAAGGCGACAAAATCACAAATACATGATCGAATCCACGAACACGATACTTGCAATTGCTCAAATCCTTAACTCGAATAGGCTAAAGATAGGTCCAAATTTTACCAATAATATTATATCAAAAAGGGCGACAAAATCATAAATACATAGCCGAATCCACGACTACGATACTTAAGATTGCTCAAATCCCTAATCTCAATAAATCAAAGGTTTGGATAAAGAATAATATAGGGTATGGATAATATTTGGGATATAAATTGGTGTAAAAATGAAAAATAAACAAAACAAATAAATTAAAATCCTAAGTGTGGTTAATCACTATCCCAACCATCCCATGAATAAGACTCATATCATAGAATAACTCACGCTTTAACACTTGAAACACACGCTTTAGGTAGACACGAATTATACTCAACAAGATCTCAATCAAAGAATAACCTTTAGTTGGTGTTCCCATAACTGCCAATTCCCATTCAATCCATAGATATAATATACAACAAATAGTGGTGATATCGACCACTTGATACAAAACTTTACATAAGTTGGTTAAAACAAACTTCCAACTTTTCCTTTTTCTTTTTCTTTTCTATTTTTTCGAATTTTTTTTTTTTTTTTTTTTTTTTTTTTTTTTTTTTTCATTTGAAACATAAACATAGATGTGTAAAATTTCACCACATCACTATAACGATAACTCTGGATAATTTTTCCATACTTTTCATGACTTCAGAAATAACAGTAATAGTGAAAGTAGTAAACACACGAAAAATAAACTCAAAGATATACCATATTTACTTTCACTCCAATTGCATTGTGCAATTTTCCGACCTAAACCAAAGATAATGAATTACGCACGCGAACACAGGTAATGTAAGGAAATACACTTTGCCTAAAGCAATTAACCAACCACGGATTTTAATCTACAGGGTAGGCTAAGGTGTAAAGTCTGCCTCCATTCTTGATAGGCTGGATTAAAGTTATTCTTTTGATAGAATCCCAGGGTGGCTTCCCTAAATCATCCTGAAGGTCGGAATGGTTGTCCAAATTGGGTGTAATATGCTTCTTCAAACGTCTCACTTTCATTCTTATTCGGGCAATCTTTAGTGTAGTGAGGTCCTTCGCACTTTTCACATCCAACTTGGGCAGCATACAATTTTTCATCACGCTTCTTCATCTCTCTACTAATTTTATCCAATTGAGCTTGAATAGCAGCAAACCCGTCAAAATTAGTGCTGCTCTTAGATCTAGTAGAGGTCCCATCGTGCCATTTTTGAGAATGATCAGCAGCTTCTTGGATCGCTTTCCTAGCATTGGCTGCACTCATTTGAGGCACAGCTCCCTTAGCGTCCAAGATTTGTCCAGTAGGCACGTCCAATCTTTGATAAAACAATATTATCTCCTGCATAGGGGTTAGATAGTGTTGAGGACATTTTACCAGTAAATCTTTAAATCGTTCCCAAGCTTGATAAAAAGTTTCATCAGGCTCTTGCTTGAAACTGTTGATAGCCTCCATCTTTTTAGCAGTCTTAGCAGGTGGACAATATCTCTTCAGGAATTTGCTCTTCAAATCTTCCCATGTAGTTATTGAACTAGCAGGTTCATTCCTTAGCCACTTGTTAGCAGCTCCTTTTAGCGAGAGTGGAAAGATTCTTAGCATGAGTTGATCGTCAGTGACTCCTTCTGAAGTAAACAAATCCGCAATCTCGAGGACCTTTTCAACATGCTCATTAGCATCCTCATGTTCCGATCCACTGAAAGCATTTTCTCTTAGCTTCTTGAGAAACTGACCCTTCAATTCAAACTTTGACTTATCATCAAATTTTGGTCTAGCAACTCTTGAAGTGTAATCAGCACGGGTTTTGTTCATGTATTCCTCCATAGTTGTGTTTTCGCCCATTGTTTCTGTTTCTTCTTCCTCTTTTTCTTCAGAAAAATAATCAAGCTCGAATGAACTTGAGATATCAAAGATTTTTGTGTTGAAAAGCCTTTTAAGCGAATGAAAGACTCGTTCAGGATCTTCGAAAGGTTGAATCAAGTTCTTCGTAGAACTCCTGGTCATGCACTTCCTGAAATCAACACAAAAACATCAGTAGGGTATGCTCAAGAAAGTAATATATCAGAAAATTAACAACGAAAACGGAATACGAAAAATTAAAGTTACTGATATCTGCAGACGATGCGCCGTATCCAAAAAGTTGGATACGCCGTATCTAATAATCGTTAAAATTAAATCAGACTTTTATTCAGAAAATAGATACGCCGCTTAGAAATTAGAATGCGCCGTATCAGTTATTTTATCAAAAATCGATATTTATTTAAAATTAAATGCGTCGTATTAACAAAAGTTAATGCGCCGTATTTTCTTTACGTTTCAAAATACAAGATTTTTGATTCAGAAGATACGCCGTATCGACAGAGATCGATGCGTCGTATCTGTTTAATAATTCGAAAACTGTTTTTAATTAAAATAATAGATACGCCGTATATGCTAAGGCAGATGCGTCGTATCGCGCTAACGTTTAGAAAAAAAATTTCTTATTAAAAACAGATACGCCGTATCTTGGGGAAAGATGCGTCGTATCGAATTAATTAAACGCGTTGTATTTTATAAAAATTAAACGCAATACGCCGTATCTGAGAAATCAGATGCGCCGTATCGTTTATATTAGCTCAGTACAACGATAGCAGAACACAGAAAATACGAAAAATAAAAACAAATAAAAACACAAACGAAAACAAACAAAAATTAAACACACAAAAACAAGAAAATATGCAAAATAATACAATGAATGCAAATTAACCTAATATATAACACAGTTAGCAGTTAGATTAAAAATTAAAAAGAAAAACCTAATTAAAATACTAATCAAATTAACAGATAATAACAATTCACTCCCCGGCAGCGGCGCCAAAAACTTGATGCGTGCGATGTGTCGTTGCGGTTTAGCAGTATTAATGCCTACTCAAGTTTTAAATTTATATTTAGCCGACTTATCAATAACACACACACTTAACGAGCAGTGTACCCGGTCAGTATGAATATAATGGTAAGTAGAGTGTCGATCACTAAGAGTGGAACGTATTATCTAGTTATTCTAATCAGTATTTTAATATTCTAAGTTAGCTATACAACCTAATCTAACGCAAGGGGGTTCAGCCTGAGAGACTGGCACGTTTTGGTTGCAATTAAATAATAAACTAAACTAATGAGCACGAATTAGCGATAGACATGCACGTACACAGATAAATACTCGAGACAATAAGAAGACCTGTCCTGATGATTAAGTAGATTGTCACTTGTTTTATTGATAGTTTTATATGAAGTGTATGTAGGTTAACCCTTTCTCGTTGGTCCTAATCTTATCGGCGAGAAATCCCTTAATGATTAGTTATGTCTAAAAGTTATTCCTAAGTGATCAATTTAGTAGCAACCGTGGGAGCCACATTCTCTTCCGTAGTCAAATGCGCAGGCCACTAATAAACACAGAGGTTATCAATGCACTAATAAGTAGTAACCAAAGACATCAACATATAAACTTTAATTGATGGGAAAGCAGTTTTAAGGGAGTGCAATCTTTCTCCTCACATTACACAAGCCACCAATCCTGATGAATTAAAGTTTACTAACACAATAAAACAAAACTACTTAATGAATTAAATACATGCAGGACCTTCTTACAGCTCTTGTATCTTCGTTCGGGTGTGTCTTGTGCTGCCTAATCGTCTGAATTCGGCCTTAGGTTTCTGTGGTCTTCGGTCTTCTAAAACTGTCGAACTTCGGAACTCTTAATTCGTCTGGTCTTTGGGGAATTTATAGTTTCTGTCTGAGGGTAAGATGCGGCGCATCTAGTAAGTAGATGCGGCGCATTGACTTAACTTCGCGTGGGGTCCAAGATTAATATATTCAGGAATATTCGTACACCGCCAGAAGATGCGGCGTATCTTCATTCTTGGATGCGGCGCATGTCCTTTGCCGTCTTGGATAATATCTTGTGAAATCTTGATAGCGATGCGCCGTATGTAAGAAGTATAATGCGGCGCATCTGGAGCAGAATAGTCTTGATCTTGTACATTTCAGTAGACTCTTAACTTCTTGCTTGTTTTGCTCCATAATTAGTCCAAAATCGCCAAGTTTCACCAAACGCTTGTTTTTACCTGAGAATTACAAAAGTAAACGATTAAGTATCAATTCTCACAGATAATATAATAAAACAAGTCAGATAAATAGGATAAATGATAGTAATAAAATGTACTTATTTGAGTTCATCACCACCTAATAGGTCAAAATATTAGTAGTTTACAATCAATTGTAACCTTTTTGTCTATGATTGGTTACCTTTTGTATTGACCATTTCCTAAGCTTATTTGATGAAACAAAAGATTATTTTTGTGTTTAAGTTTGTTAATCCAAACTTATGAAACTTGAATTGATTGGTTAAACTTAATGCTTGTTTTTATAAACTAAAATCTTGACGAAGGTTTAACTTGTAAGAACAATAGATTAGTTCACCAACTAATTATCATAATCAACATGTTAACAAAAGTTATCACAATCATGCTTATCAAGAGTAGTAAACTAGTCTAAGCAAGTGTAGTTTTAATCATTTGAATTATCATATTATCATTATTGCTTGTGTTTGAGATTTACTTTTAGTAGCTTTTATACTTACAACTCGATTCACTCACAAATCCCTACGAACTATCCCGACTTACCATCATAATCTGTCTATAACGGACGAGTTCACTTGCTTGTATGTGTTATTTATAGATTCGGTAATTTACCCCTTATAAATTTAAAACTTTTACACACACGTAACACATCAAGTTTTTGGCACTGCTGCTGGGGATTTTGATTGTGTTTCTGTAAGTTTTAGAAGTCCGTCTCTTACCAAGTTCGTTTTTGAAAAAATAAAAATATAAGTTTTTCCGAGACGACCATCCGATCAGAAGTCCACCCATCCGATCATTCTTTCAAATCCATATTTTTCCGAGCCGCCCAACCGATCGGTTAGACTCCGATCCGATCGGTTACCCAAGTCTGATTTTTCAAATTGTTTTCATTCTTTGCTCGTGTGTTTAGACATTGCCTCGATTCTCTTGGAAATTGTATGAACACTCGCTCTACTGGAATAGAACCAATTTCACCTCTTTCCGACCCCGAACGTTTAATCCGAAGACCAAGAAGAAGAAGAACACCTTTTGTTCCATTAGCCAATCGTGTACCAAGAGTACGAAACCAACCGTTTGATAACCTTTTCGAAGCCAAAGTCGTTTATAAGCCATTCACTGATCAACCTTTTCCCATGGCTGACGATCAACCCATGTGGGCTGCCAACCGAGCCGTAGCACCTACTCCTGGAGCTGCTATTGTTGCTGTTAACTTTGGTGACAATTTCACCGTGAAAGGACACCATATTTCTATGATCAAAGACTCAATCGATGGCGTGCGCGGGCCAATCCGCATAAACAAATTGCCGAATTCATCAAAATTTGTGGCATGTTCCGATATGGCGACACCGATGTCAACGCCATTAAACTCAAACTTTTTCCATCATCACTTGCTGGAGATGCAAAAGTGTGGTACAACGAATTAACCCCAGGAACTATCAATACTTGGGAGGAGATGAGGCAAGCTTTTGTAAGCTGATTCTTTCCACCTGCCATGTTTGACCGACTCATGGGAGAAATTCGTGCTTTCACACAAAATCCTAACGAATCACTCGTCGAAGCTTGGCTTCGTATGAAATATTTGCTTCGTAGTTGTCATGGACATGGTTTAGGACGAGGAACCATTATCCAAATCTTCTACCATGGACTTGATGAAACATCTCAAGGAATCCTTGATGCTGGAGGAATTTTTCTCTATAAGACCCCTAACCAGGCACATAAATTGCTTGAAGACCGAGTACTCTTCAAGCTCGATTGGTCAAAAGATTCCAAAACCAAACCCTTAAGAAAAACCGTTGCTTTTGCTGAAAGTTCCGATACCTCTAAACTCCTGGAAAAAATGGAAGCCTTGACTTCGAAAATCGACTCGCAATACAAAGATCTTAAAGGAGAAATGAAAGAAATGCGAGATGGTTGTAACAACTGTGGAGGTAATCACCCATCATCGGAATGTGACGATCAACCAATGGACGGACCTAAAGAAGGAGAAGCTAATTATTTCCAAGGAGGATAACGTGGAAACCGTGATTTCACTCCAACCTTGAGCAGACAATCAAACTCCACAAACCTCTGATAAAAAGCTGGAAGAAACCGATTTCGAAAAAATGATGAGAGAATTCGTGACTGCTCAAAAATCAACTAATGAGTTCGTCAAAACCCAATTTTTCAATTTCAAAACCAAAGTTGAGCAAGGTCAGAAAAATCATCAAGCATCTATTCAGGATCTTGAAAACAAATTCGGTAGACTTTCTGACCAATTTTCTTCCCGACCATCAGGTTCATTACCAAGTAATACCCAATCCAACCCGAAACCAACATCATCTGGATCAAACGATAAAACTTATCGTCCACCACAAACTACAAATGAGCATATCAATGCTGTATTCACAAGAAGTGGTCTCTCTTATGATCACCACCAAACCCAAATGATACCACGATCATCCATGATGAAAGTGAGGATGAAGCTGAAGAAGTAGAAAAGGAAAATACTCCAAATACACACACCAAAGAAAAACCTATTTCACCAGTCAAGGCTTACACACCAAAAATTCCATATCCTCAACGCCTTAAGAAAACAAAATGGAAGAGCGTTATAAGAAGTTTGTTAAAATGATCAAAGAAGTTAGAATCAATGTACCTCTCGTTGATGTTCTAGCTGGAATGCCCAATTATGGGAAATTTTTAAAGGAACTTCTTAATAACAAGAACAAGTTGGAAAAAATATCTGCTACCTTTCTCAATGAAGAATGTTCAGCTATTGTTCAAAACAAAGTTCCACCAAAACTCGGAGATCTTGGAAGTTTTCTGATTCCATGCACATTAGGAAATAACATCACATGCGATCCTTTAGCCGATCTTGGTGCAAGTATTAATTTGATGCCCTATTCGTTGTATTCTAAACTTTCCATCAATACCTTGAAACCTGCAAGGATGAGTATTCGATTAGCCAACCATTCTTACCAATATCATGTTGGGATTGCTGAGAATATGCTTGTTCAAGTTGGTAAATTTGTTTTTCCCGTGGATTTTGTGATCTTAGAAATGGAGGAAGATAGTAGAGTCCCTCTTATTTTAGGAAGACCTTTCCTAAACACCGCTGATGCTATCATCAAAGTAAAAGGTAAAGAACTCAATATTGGAGTTGGAGAAGATAGAATTACCTTTTTAATCGATAAAGCAATGCAATATCCATATTCCAGTGATGACACTTGTTTTAACATTGACGTAATCGATGAAGTCACTGATGAAGAATTGGATGCATTCCTTGACGATTCTGATCCATTCATGACTACTTCGGAGAAATTTAGTGAAACAAATTTTGATAAAGAATTCGCTGATTTTATGGAAGTAAAATTCGAAGAAGATATTGAAGAAGTTGAAGAAGGAGAAATAGTGGAAGAGAATTTTGAGGAAATCACCTTTAATGATCAATTGAGGATCAAAACATCTCTTCAAGAACCACCAACTGATCTTGAGCTAAAACCACTTCCCGATCATCTTGAATATGCTTACTTGGAGGATAATTCACTTCTTCCAGTAGTCATATCTTCGTTGCTCAATGACAATGAAAAAGAATGTCTCATCTCTGTTCTCAAGAGGCATAAAAGAGCTTTTGCATGGAAAATTTCTGATATTCCAAGAATTAGCCCTTATTTTTGTAAACACAAAATCAATTTCGAAGAAGGTGTTAAATCCATTGTAGAAAGACAACGTCGACTCAATCCCAACATGAAAGAAGTCATTAAGAAAGAAATCATCAAACTTCTTGATGCTGGTATCATTTACCCCATCGAGGATAGTCCTTGGGTGAGTCCAGTTCACTGTGTTCCAAAAAAAAGAGGAATGACCGTTGTGACCAACGAACGGAATGAATTAGTTCCTACTAGAACTGTCACTGGATGGCGAGTATGTATTGATTACAGAAAATTAAACAACGCCACCAGGAAATATCATTTTCCTCTACCCTTCATGGATCAAATGCTTGTGAGACTAGCAGGGAACAAGTACTTTTGTTTCCTTGATGGTTTTTCAGGATATTTCCAAATTCCTATTGATCCTGCCGATCAAGAAAAGACTACATTCACATGTCCTTTTAGAACTTACGCTTACCGGCGTATGCCTTTCGGTCTTTGTAATGTACCCGCAACTTTTCAAAGGTGTATGATTGCAATATTCCAAGACATGCTTGAAACATCTATGGAGGTTTTCATGGATGACTTTTCAGTTTTTGGAAACTCATTTGAAGCTTGCCTTTCTAATTTCGATAAAATGCTCGAAAGATGTGAAGCTGCACATCTTGTTATTAACTGGGAAAAATGTCATTTCATGGTGACTGAAGGAATTGTGCTTGGACACAAAATTTTCAGTGCAGGAATGGAGGTTGACAAAGCGAAAATCGATGTTATCATAGAATTACCACCTCCAACCAATGTTAAAGCCGTTAGAAGTTTCCTAGGACATGCCGGTTTCTACCGTCATTTTATTAAAGATTTTTCCAAAATATCTCGTCCTATGACAAAACTTCTTGAAAAAGATTCTGTTTTTGACTTTAATGCGGATTGCATTAAGGCTTTCGAAACATTAAAAAATCAATTGACTAGTGCACCCATTATGGTTTCACCTGATTGGTCACTACCATTCGAGCTCATGTGCGATGCAAGTGATTTTGCTGTTGGAGCTGTGTTAGGACAACGTGAAGGAAAACATTTTCGTCCTATATACTTCGCTAGCAAAACACTTAACAATGCTCAACAAAATTACACGGTTACGGAGAAGGAATTGTTAGCCGTTGTTTTTGCTTTCGAAAAATTCAGATCTTATCTTGTGCTTTCAAAAACGATTGTGTTTACTGATCACTCGGCGCTCAAATATCTGTTTACCAAACAAGATGCAAAACCGCGTCTTATCCGATGGATTTTGCTAATCCAAGAATTTGACATCGAAATCAAAGATAAGAAAGGAGCAGAAAATCTAGCTGCTGATCATTTGTCTCGTCTCGAAAATCCAAATTTGGAAGAGTTAAGGGAAGATGAAATTGACGATTATTTCCCTGATGAAACTCTCATGACTGTTGACACAATTGATGAAAAAGAAATTCCGTGGTTTGCAGACTTTGCAAATTATCTTGTTGGAAAAATTCTCAGAAAAAGATTAACTCATGCTCAACGAAGTAAATTCTTCTCAGAACTTAAACACTATTATTGGGAAGACCCCTATCTTTTCAAGATGTGTCCCGACGGGATGATCAGAAGATGTGTTTATGGTTCCGAAACAAGAAGAATTCTTGATGAATGCCATCGTGGCCCGACTGGGGGACACTATGGTCCTTCCACCACAGCTAAAAAAGTTTTTGATGCTGGATTCTATTGGCCGACAATTTTCAAAGAAGCTCATACTCTTGTTCAAAACTGTGATGCTTGCCAAAGATCCGGTAGTCTTTCTCGTAGAGATGAAATGCCTCAAAAAAGCATTTAAGTCTGTGAAATATTTGATTTTTGGGGAATCGATTTTATGGGACCATTTTCTAAATCGCACAAATACGAATACATTCTCGTTGCTATTAATTACGTTTCCAAATGGGCTGAAGCCGAAGCTCTACCCACAAATGATGCACGAGTTGTTGTTAATTTTCTCAAAAAGCTTTTCGCTCATTATGGAATCCCTAAAACTTTAATAAGTGATCGAGGAACCCATTTCTGTAATAGAAAAATGGAGAAAATTATGAAACGATATGGAGTTCATCATCGTTTTGCTACAGCTTATCATCCACAGACCCGTGGTCAAGTCGAAAACACAAACAGAGCTTTAAAGAGGATACTCGAAAAACTGGTGAAAGGCAATCCTGCCGTTTGCTCGAGAAAACTTGATGATGCTCTATGGGCATTTCGTACGGCTTACAAAACTCCAATTGGTATAACACCATACAGACTTTTGAATGGAAAAACCTGCCATTTGCCGTTCGAAATCAAACATCGCGCCTACTGGGCACTCAGAAACTGTAACCCTGATCTCAAAATAGCTGGAGAGAAGAGATTTTTGCAATTGCATGAACTTGATGAACTAAGACTACAAGCTTATGAGAACTCCAAACTTTACAAAGCTAGAACCAAAGCTTATCATGACAAAAAGTTAAGAATTCGGAAAGAATTCAAAGCTGGAGACAAAGTTTTGCTTTTCGATATGAAATACAAGTTTAAAGCTCCTAAGCTAAAACCGAAATGGTTCGGACCATATATAGTGAAACATGGATTTCCATCTGGATATGTTGAATTATATGACAAACAGGGTGGAAGTTTCATTGTTAATGGTCACCGGATTAAATTGTACTATGATAAGGAGCAAATGAACGAGATTTCTATCGAAGAAATTCCGCCTGAATCAGAATATGAAGCTATAACATTCATGGCACCCTTTCCGGTCGATTATAAGAAAAACACTCCTTGGGCCGAAGATTGTATCTATGATGTTCTTCCTAGAGCATGGGAAAGAGTGAAATTAGATGACATAGATGAAACTGGATAAGGAATAGTGATAGGAAACGTGGTGTATGTTCCCAAATCTTCAAAGAAGAACCAAAAGATTGCACCAACGTAGACAGAAGGAAGTTTGAGTCAGGCTGATGACTCGTTAATAAAACAAGCGCTTCTCGGGAGGCAACCCGTGTGTTTGCTATTTTTACTTCTTATTTTTATTTTCAAAGTGATCACACCCCAAAGTTTCTCTAATACCTTAGTTGAACTTAAGTGTGGGGGTGTACCACTGACTTTTTAATAAAACGTAGAAATATTTTCGTGTGTTTGTTTTGTTTGTTTTAAGATTACTGCAGGTAATGATTACTAAGCTTGGTCACTTGGATCAAAGAATCATATGAAGCACGGAAAATATGGTTTATTCTCTTATTTCCCTATTTCCATACTTTCAAGTTCGTTTTTCAAATTGAGGACAATGCTTAACTTAAGTTGGGGGGGGGGGGTAAATAGGAAAATAAGGATAAGTTGTAAATTTTGAGCCAAATTTTAAATTTTGTTTGCCCTGGTGATCTAGTTATTTGTCATTTTTAGGATAATATATTAGAATAATTGAATCTATCCACAGGTGAAACCTGTAATTTTTGAAAAATTGAGATGTGTCCTGATTAATATTGCAATCCATTCTGGGATCGATAACATTAGCTAGCACATATTATAGCCTTTCCACTAAATTGTGAGGATTTAAGCCTGTTCCATATTTAGCATACATCTTTTATGCTTTGATTCTTTTGCTATGAGTGTGCCGGTGATTTTATTTATTCTAGAACTTGTGCTTGTAAATCATTACGAGACCGTTGTGAGATCACATTTCGTGTGTGATATAAGTATATATGCGTATTAGGATTTAACCCAAATAGCCTTCCGTATTGATATTTAGCTAGTTACACTGACTAGTTAACCACCAATATAAACCCTATTGTTAGCGTTTATCTTTAACGCTAGATACCCCTAGTTACACCTTCTGAGCCAATCTTTTCTTTTGATAAAATCCAGAAAAATACAAAAAGATTTTACACTTTTTAGCCTAGCCTTACCCTTAGTCAAGTCTTGGTTGGTTGCTAGCTATATGGCAAGATGGATGTTATGTGGGAAATCATGAAAGTACGAAGAAAGTTGTAAACTCCAAAAGCAGTGATTAAAGCAAAGTGAAGGATTAGTCATCGCAATTATAAGATGACAATTGAAGAGTTTATGTTCAAAAAATAAAATAATAATAATAATAATAATAATAATAAGTCATCGCAACTATAAGGTGACAAGAATAGCCAATGAGCTATGGAATAATGTATTGATCGATCAAGTATAGAGTTTCTCAAGATTGCATGATAGTGGTTCGAAATAGCTAGCAACATTTGGTTAGTAGACTTTGACTATTTTGTATATTCTTTATTATCAACCTTTCTAAACATATCCCATGTCTTATCTTTACCTTTTGGCTTTGTAAAATTATCAAGTGTATTGACATATAGTGATCATCCGAGTTCTTGAGGAATTAGATAATGCGCCAGCGATCTGAGGTTATCCTTAGTGACCATCCGTTGTTTGGTAATGCAAGAATTCGCGCCAGCGATCTATTATGTTTTGTATATGATATTTGAACGTAAGTCTGATATAACCCTTGAAGCCTTAAACCCGAATAAAAGACCTATTTGATATGTATACTTGGTGCTCACGCCATGTCGGTGTAGTTTTGTTTCTTGTACAAGCCTATGGTAATATTTAGATCACGACTGAGCAATGAGTGTGATTTCTCTTATATACTCCACCAACCATATAAATGAGTGATTTAAGTGAATTATATTTCATTCCTTTTTTCGTGAGGAGATTATTCATCCTTTTCGTGATTTAAGTGAATTATATTTCATCTTTTTAAGTTTATATACCACCAACAAAGAAAATCATTAGGGTATTGTCAAACATCTCGATGCTTTAATTAGAAAAGCTTAAAATGATGGAACTAACTTGTACGTGTACTTGATAGATTTGCATCACATTTTTCCTGAACATGCTTGAGTACCATGTGGATAATCGTTTTTACTTCTAGATTTGCTTGAGGGCAAGCAAAGTTTAAATGTGGGGGAATTTGATAACGCTTAAATTGTGCATGTTTTTAGTAGCGTTATTTGTGCTTTTGTATATATTATTTGGTTATATTTATATGCTTTTGTTACTTAATCGCACCAAAGTATGTTTGCAAAGTATATGTAGCCAAGTACAGGAAAAAGAAAGAAAAAGTGAAAGATTAATGAAGGAAACAAGGATTTACGATCGTACGAAGATTCTCATGTCAAGATCCACACAAAAAAGGCATTTCAAAGAATGAAGATCCAAGTATTCATTATTCCAAGTTCCAAGACAAAGAAAAGATCAAGTTTTGACAAAGAACAAAGAGCTATGAGAAAGATAGAAGTCAAAAACAAAAAGTTCAAGATTTTGTCTACAGCAACCTTCCATCCGATCGGACGCAGCCCGTAACCGATTCGGATGGAGGCTGCATTTGAAGACCAAGCGATCGGATAGCTACCATGCCGATCGGTTGGAGGTTACCTGTTTTGCCAAACTTCATCATTAAGTATCCTATCTTCATACAAACGATTCTTGGCCCTTCTATTGAGTATTCTTGGCCATTCCATTCTGCTTGTTGGCCAAGTTGAAGCATTTAACACCCTAGGCCTTGAGAGTAGTATAAATAGAGCCTCTTGTAATCCTTTGAAGGTGTGCAATATACAACAACTATCTCTAATCATATACCACTCTCAAAAGCTCTCAAATTCGTCCTTAGAAGTCCAGGAAACTTTGGAAGTCCAAGAAGTCAACAATTGGAAGTCAAACCTTCAAAAAGTCAACACCAATACTTTAGGTATCATTACCTTATCATTCGTAATCTCATTCCAATAATTGTAAGACTTTTAATCATGATTTCTAATGTTCAAAATTCTGAGTTTATGTTCATGTTTGCTATGAGTGGCTAGTGCCTTTGTGCACTTGCTTAGATGATGTATATTACTTAATGCTTTGCGTATGATTGTGATAACATGTTTTACTTCAATTTCAAGTTGATTCTAAGATCCAATTGTGCTTAAGTTTCATAGTGACATTTGTTAATCAAGTTTGACTAGTTGTTAGTAATTCTAAAGGTCGAAAGGTTTATTGTTATTCAACTAGTTATAATCATTTGTATATGAATGATTGTTTTTACCCATTATTCTTGGTTAAACAAAGAAACTTAATTGTGGTTGCAATAAGAATGCTTTTGTCTATCAAATTGGATTGATTGAAAACCACCTAATAGGTCGAAAGATTAGTAGTTTACAATCAACTGTAACCTTTTGTCTATGATTGGTTACCTTTTGTATTGACCATTTCCTAAGTTTATTTGATAAAACAAAAGATTATTTTTATGTTTAAGTTTGTTAATCCAAACTTATGAAACTTGAATTGATCTTGAATTGATTGGTTAAACTTAATGCTTGTTTTTATAAACTAAAATCTTGACGAAGGTTTAACTTGTGAGAACAATAGATTAGTTCACCAACTAATTATCATAACCAACATGTTAACAAAAGTTATCACAATCATGCTTATCAAGAGTAGTAAACTAATCTAAGCAAGTGTAGTTTTAATAATTTGAATTATCATATTATCATTATTGCTTGTGTTTGAGATTTACTTTTAGTAGCTTTTATACTTACAACTCGATTCATTCACAAATCCCTGCGAACGATCCCGACTTACCATCATAATCTTTCTATAATGGACGAGTTCACTTGCTCATATGTGTTATTTATAGATTCGGTAATTCACCCCTTATAAGTTTAAAATTTGTACACACACGTAACACATCAGGGTATCAATTTATTTTTGTTACCCTTGAGATGTACAATTCGCTTAGCGAAGAAGTATGCGAGATTGTAGGGTTGTTGAGTGTGAAGACAGTAAATCATATGAGCACAACATGCCGGAAGTTGCTCACAATTTCTGTTTAGACTGAGAACATTTTCTCGCAGTATGACTGCCCAAGAAAGTAGTTCATAACGAAACTCTTCCAAACGAATTTTTGTTGGATTTGGGTTAGTAGAGTACTTATGAGTACGAATGAGTTTGGTAAATTCGGTTGGAGAGGGTATGTAGGAACGATACGGACTATCCTCTTTTTGATAGTTGAAGAGAGACTCAAGACACCAATCTTTAGTATAGGCACATTACTCATGATTGGGGATTCAGAGAATTTGAGCAAATTGCTCAAGAGTTAAGACAAACTTGAAATTTTGGATCCAAAACCAAAGTGATAAAGATTGGTCCTCGTTACGTACGAGTTCAACTTGTCGAAAGAATTCCAACACAAAACGAGGACAAATGTACTCGTTGATGTGAAGCAAGAAATCGAATCCTATAGCTCTAAATGAGGTGTTGATATCCCTATGATAAAATAAGGATGGATCAACGGCTCAACCTTCATGAAACTGACGGGTTTCAAGATTAACATAGGCATGAATGTGACTACCGGCTGTTGTAGGTTCAAGATGATAGGTGTCGGTTAGAAGATGATCAAAATCATACGCATTAGACATTTTTGAGAATAGTCACTTTAAAGGCACGTGCCTAGTGTGTGCCTATATGCAAACCATGTGGAGGTGTGGTAATCTCGACTCTAGAACTAAAAATAATGAGATTACCCAAACGCTCCTAACTTCACTTTTGCTCAAACGAATATGTCGATAAATAAATATTATTTATGTAATTCGATCAATATTCGTGAGATTATGTATGTATGAGAAAATGTTTTTAGTTTGTATCAACAATGAACGAAAAATGTTTCATGATCCTAGTTTCTTGAAATTTTTCGAAAATAATGGAATTGGGGTGTTTGGCGACTTCAATGTTTTCGCGCTAAAAATTTTGAAAAATTTGAATGTTAATGACTCCTAATCCTAATTACAAGTATCCTAGACATGATTCCTCTTAAACCTAACTAATCTAACAAGGTTTGAACCAAGATATGTGATTTAAGTGGGTTTATGCAAATCCTATGTTAAGGGAATCATGAAGATTATACATTGTCTAATCCTAGTCCTAATTTCATAGAGACTCAATCAAAATTGAAAAACCCCAATTCAATTTTCATGTATGAACAAACCCTAAAGAAAAATGGAGTCAAATGATTTACAATTTATGTTGAAAAAAGTGGAAGTAGTTGATAATCTTGAAAATTAATGCCTTGAATTAGATCTTGAAAGGGTGTAATTGAATTTTCGGTTGTGAGGTTTGGTTTTGACAGCAATAGCAGAAGTTGGGAAAGTTTAAAAATGAATAATGTGGAAAAAGAGGACTGAAATACGGATTGTATCAGATACACGGTACCACGGTACCATTAAATTTAATGGTGCCATGATCTGCTGGGATGAATTTTTTTCCCATTTTGATTTTTGTCGAATAAGTCTTGCTGTTTTAGTGAGACTTTTTGACACAAGGAAAGAATTTATACCTAATAAATTCTTTTGACGAGGAGACCTAGACTAGACGAAAAGAGATGACTTTAATATTTTCAGTGAAATATTCAAGTAGTCATACGAGGGATGTGAAGAATTACTCAATATTTCCAGTGAAATATTTATAGAGTCATGAAACGAGACGTACGAGATGACTTCAATATTTCCAGTGAAATATTCAAGTAGTCATAAGAGGGGTACGAGGGATGACTTTAATATTTCTAGTGAAATATTTAAATAGTCATAAGATTTATGGAATATGTTCCATCATTCCTAGACCTAGACGAAGATAGTTAAGGATTCTCGTTTGAGAGGTTTGGTTAAGATGTCGGCGATATTGTCTTGAGAGGGAACTATCTCAATAGAAATGTTTCCTTTTTGGACGTTATCACGAAGGAAGTGGTGACGAATTTTGATGTGTTTAGTATGAGAGTGTTGAACAGTTTTTTGCTCAAGTCAATAGCACCTTTGTTATCGCATATAATAGGGACGTCATCGAGATGGATGTCGTAGTCAATAAGAGATTGTTTCATCCATAGTGATTGTTGACATGCCTTTCCGGCGCTTACGTATTCAGCTTCGATCGTGGAGATAGCAAGAGCCATTTGTTTCTTGGAGAACCAAGAAGTTTGACAAGAACCTATGAAGGTACAAACATCACTCTTACTTTTTCGATCCACATTATCTCCGGCATTATCAGAGTTGGTATAGACAATAGTTTCTACACCAATCCCTTTGAGATAGTACACTCCCAAGTGTATAGTTCCTTTAATGCATCGGAAGGTACAATTAATCGCTTTAAGGTAAGAAGTTTTGGGATCCTTCTTACAAGCGAGCACAAGGGTAGACACTAGACATGATATTGGGCCTACTTGCCGTTAGGTAAAGAAAATTACCTATCATGCCCCTAACCTAGTACTATCCGCGTACTCACCTCACCTTCATCGTCTCTTGTGATATTTGTCTCTGCGGACATGGGCGTTTATATTGATTAAGATTGTTCTAAGTTAAATCTCTTATATATATATATATATATATATATATATATATATATATATATATTAGTATACTTAGATTTAAGAGGATACTATCTTCAAATAATATTATATGAGGGCTAGGGAAGAAACTTGATTCACTCATCATGCTCATCTCAAACTTGTCACGTACGATCTTTGGGCGATCATTGTACATTTTTGGACAAGTTAAGTCTGATATAATTGTCGTCGACAAATATTTGAGCAATGATGGGATGTGAATTTTGTTTCTTGGTGAAAAGCGCGTTGTCAACCATTTTTATGGTATATTCATGTTTATGTAAGAAAGCCTTTAATATGTCGTACCAAGCTTAGGAGGCTTGTTTAAGATCATAAAGTGCTTTCTTGAGTTTATAAACATGACATGGTTTTTATGGATCAACAAATCCTGGAGGTTGTACTACATATACCTCCTTGCTGACAAAACCATCTAGGGATGCACTTTTCACATTCATTATGTTAGTGGTTACTAGGTTAGATTCTAAGAATGCTACATGCTCAATATATCTAATATTAAGGGGGTTTTGAAAAAGCGTACCTTAGCCTGAGGTGTTGCCTTTTAAACTAGGAGACGTGACTACGTTTGTTGTAAGCTAAGTAAGATGAGACAAGACTTGATTTTTCGTCTTGAGATTAGTGCAATCACTAATCCTACTCCATTCGTCGGACTCCAAGTTGATTCACAACCATATCTATCTAGCAAGACAGAAGCTTAAACATTTCTTCCCCAATATCTCATAGGTCCAAAGTTGTTAATGTTAAACATCCTATGCATTTGTTGCATTTGGTTAGGATGTTGGAATGGAGGACACATTTCCCATGGTAAGTAACTTTGTAGTTGACAGTTATTCTAAGTTACGGGAAAGTTACTTGGATAACTTTGTCTTCTAAAGTTACCTCTCGGTAGAGGAGTTATTGACCGAGGTTTAGGAACATTTGTTCTTTTAGGTGAAGGAGTCTTTGATCTAATATCAGGTTTTACAAAACCAAGCCCGGGGGTTGACAAAGGTTTGTAAAAACTTTTGACTTCCTTTTTACTAGAAATAGGTGCTTCAACATTATTAACTACTATGTGACTAGGTTTAGGACTTAAGTTATCTTTCAAAATCGAACCTGATATGACTTTAGCACTAGACGGTACCACGGTACCACTAATTTTAGTGGTGCCGTCTGTACCTTTAGTGGTACCGTTCTCTGCTATTTCAGATTCTCCAGACTTTACAAATTTTACTTGTTTAGTATCACTTGTAGAAGCTTTGTTTGGGTCAAATCCTTAGCCCGCTCCGGCATGTTCACTATACCTAACGTTTTCAAGCATGTCATTAAGTGTCTTTGTTCCTTTTTCAAACTTAATGATTCTTAACGCATTTTCATTGAGTTTTTTATTTTCAACTCGAAGACATATGGATGACCTACATCCAACATCCACTTCTTTATTTTTCTCAAGTCTTTTTACTTGGTCTTTTAATTCTAAAATTTGCACTTCAAGTTCATAGAATTTTACATTTAGTGTTTTATTTCTACCTATGATTTTAGAACTTACTTCACATAGTTTATTATATTCATCATATAGTCTATTATCATCTATTGACGAATTATCATCACTGTAATAAAAAGAGTCGGAATGTACCTCATTTGAAGCTTGAGCCATTAGACATGTTTCGTCTGTCACACCCCCAAATTTCGTGACTTGCAGCGGAATGAAGCATTCAGGGGCACGACTGGTCATAGCTCCAAAGTTGTAGTTATATTGAACGACCTAAAGTGTCGTTTAGAAAATACATCGTTTGATTATTTAAAAACATTCAGAGTTACAAAGCTAGGTCCCAAAAACAAGTTTTCAGAAATCAAGTTCATACAATTCAAACGATGGATAAGTGCATAAAATATAAAGTGAGACGCGTCGACTCCGCGACTCCATGATGTGTCCTTATGCAAGCCAGCATGCGAAACCTTAATTACCTGAAAATACATTGCTAAAAATGGTCAACAAAAATGTTGGTGAGATCATAGGTTTATGTAAATGAAATGTTGTACGGATACCACAAGTATAAAGTGTATGACACAACCATGCCACATAAAAATGATACATTAGCTCTTAAGCTCATGACCCCGAAGCTATATTGAATGAAATACCCCAACTGAGTGTTTGCCAATCACTCTAATATGACAGAAATGAAATGCGTTCGTTTGACCAGTTGGTGCTACCAACCCGAACGGAGGAGTCACCCTCAATAGATCTATTCACTCACTCTCGCTTGCTAACAATTAACGGTTCATGAAAATAAAAGGGGACTTTAATCTGGGCAATGATGTAACTTAAGCAATGTAATGAGTTTGTATACTTTGGTCCGCATATGAAAATGGTGCGATGTATTCTCCCCCGAGAGTTTAGAAATCAAATAAACAATTGAAAACGGGGCTATGAAAACTCACCTGATATGATATAGCAACAATGACAATGATGGATATGATGAAATAAAGCTCGGTCTCTAACCGCGACCTATTATGAATGATGTGATTCAATGTAAGCAATGATACAATGCAACACATGCAAATACGTATGTTAACGATACCACTTGTTAGTTTCGAAAATGACGTTTATCGACGAAAAATACACTTTTGACGTCTCGTTAAGTTATAAACTACTTTTGTATAAATATGTTGAAACGGTACTCCACGATCCTCGTTTGGTGTTCTATCGGCAAAATGTAAGTTTTCATCGCAATTTAATATTTTCCTTAACTTGTGAAAATATGCCCAAAATGGCTTCGTGAAACTAGTCGTGAAATATTGCACGTTAAGTGTTAGTGATCATACTCGACGTTTTTGAAAACCTTGTAACAATGTATTAATGTCGTTTCATTTAACTTTTGATTGTACACGCCTCGATCAATTAGAAAATCGGCTAACAATGTTATGTCTCGCAAAAACACTAGTTTTTATACTTAAAACACTTTCTATTAGTGGGCTGTCAAAATAAACATGGTACGTCGGGCTTCAAACGTGTATAACTCGGCCGTTATAAGCTCGTTTTCTACGTTCTTTACATCCACGGCTTCGTATAAACATGAAATAACATAATCTCAGTAGCTCGGGTCGTCTAGATCACATCTAATGCCTCGTTTTGTCCTTTGAATCTCGGCGATCAGCAACTATATTTTCAGAAAATTAGTTTTCGTCGTCTAACTTTGAAAAATCATATCTCCTTCATTATAAGTCGGTTTTTAGTGATTCTTGCGGCCACGGTTTTGTTTTTGAAATAAATTTCTGAATATGAAGGCCAAAATAGTTCAAAAGTTTCTGAGTTTTCCAGACTTTGCATTTTTGGACAGAACCTTATCTATACTTGTTAAAACTCATTTTCTTGGTTCTAAACATGATCATACTACTTCAAATCAACTCCACAAGCTCGCAAATCCTACCATACACCTTCTTAGGGTGTCATGGGGTCCTAAACATCACCAACCTTGGTGGATTTCATGAGATCACTAGTGAAACTTATAGATCTAGTGTTAAAGATAGTTTATGTGCAAAAGTGGTATCTAAAACATAAATATGTTGCATGAATAACTAATATAACTTGAAAATACATAAACACATGAATCAAATGAAAGTATAAGAGGATCAAAATGTGTTCTTGAAACTTACTTGAATATTTGATGAGTTTTGATAAGAAATGTGTAAGAAACTTTGAGGTTTAACCACAAAACCTTAACTAGGAAGGTAAATGGAGCTTGATTATGACTTTAACATGGAAAATTTATGTATGATCTTTGGTGTTCTTGGTTGGGCCGAATGGGGAAGAAGAAAAGGAAGAGAGATATTTTCTTGATTTAGCTATATGATCTTGTGTTATGTGTTGCTAGTTAGTGGAATGGAAATTAAATCACTAGAAATTCATTAATGGTTTTTGGGAGTATTAGCCTTAATGGGGGGTTAGGGGGGCGGCACATGTGGCATTATGGTAGAGGATTTGATGTTTAAGCAAGGCTTTGTCCCCCATTTAAATGAGTATTGGTAGTTTAGTGTATACATTGAGTGTTATCGGGTACCGAGTTAACTAGAAATGAATCATGACGAGGTGAAATGAAATACAACGAAATTGTAAAAATTGTAAAATCATATTCCTTGCAAGAATCGGGTGTTAGAATGATTATCGGATTGAAATTTCGTAAACCGACGGAGTTATAAGCGTCAAACAAAAAATATAGCGATTGGTTTAAAAACACCGGGTAAATTAATAATATAATCTCTATATCATTATAATTAGTTTGAAAATGTGTTAGGATCATTGTCGGGAGTATTGGGTATAATGTTAGTAGAAATGACAGAGTGGTAACGTTAATTAAACAATTAAGCATACGTTAATGAAAATCACACAAACCCATGCATGAATTGATATGATAATGATGTTACTGATGATATGCAGACTACTCTAGTCTGTATGATGTGCCTTTACTGATGATGCATGAATACGCAGCTAAACCTAACTGGTTACGTTCATTTGAGTACCCGTAAACCAAGTTTACGACATGATGAATGATGCCCATGAATAGTGACTTCCCTTCGGGAATGAATAGTGTCATGTGAATAGTAAAATTTTTGATGACTTCTCAAAGTCTCAAACTGACTTCAAAAATGATGAAAATGATAATAGTGATTGGTGAATAGTGATTGATGAATAGTAACTCATGAATAGTAAATTGTTGGGGTTTGAAAAATGACCTAAAATTACGAGTTGTGACAGCCGACCACCCTAAAAGTAATTCAGTCCCTGAATTCAGCTGATGTTGGTCTCTGGAGTGGTCTCGGTGAAAAGATGTGGGTATTTGAGTCGCATCTGGTCTTCCCTTTCCCAAGTAAACTCAGGACCTCTGCGAGAATTCCAGGAACTTTGAGGATCGGAATTCGACTTTGCTTCAACTGTTTGACCTCTCGGTCCATGATTTCTTCTGGTTCTTCCACAAAGTTAAGCTTATCATCGATCTGAATTTCTTCCAATAGATTACGAGCGTTTCGTCTGAAAGACATTTCTTGAGGTTTGAGACATGAAACGTGTTATGTACATTGCTGAGCTTTGACGGAAGCTCTAGTCTGTACGCTACCGGACCGATCCTTTCCAGAATCTTGAACGGCCCAATGTATCTCGGGTTCAACTTCCCACGTTTCCCGAATCGTATCATGCCCTTCCAAGGCGAGACTTTCAACATGACTTTGTCTCCAACCTGAAATTCTAATGGTTTGCGTCGAACATCGGTGTAACTTTTCTGTCGGCTTCTGGCTGTTTGGAGTCTTTCTCTAATCTGAATTATCTTTTCTGTTGTTTCTCTAACCAACTCTGGACCAGTTAGTTGTACATCACCAACTTCGGCCCAACAAACTGGGGACCTGCACTAACGACCGTAGAGTGCCTCGAATGGTGCGGCTTTTATGCTCGAGTGATAACTGTTATTGTAAGAGAACTCGATCAATGGCAAATGGTTAGCCCAACCATTTCCAAAGTCAATCACACATGCCCTGAGCATGTCTTCCAATGTCTGAATCGTTCTCTCGCTCTGACCATCGGTCTGAGGATGATAGGCGGTACTCATGTCTAATTTAGTCCCAAATGAATCTTGCAATGACTCCCAAAAGTTTGAAGTAAAGCGACTGTCTCTGTCGGAAATGATGAAAATTGGTGCACCGTGCCTTGAGACTATTTCCTTGACGTAAAGTCTGGTCAGCTGATCCATAGGATAAGTCTTTTTGATTGGAAT
Organism: Artemisia tridentata subsp. tridentata; assembly: GCA_021014915.2. Taxonomy (NCBI): domain Eukaryota; kingdom Viridiplantae; phylum Streptophyta; class Magnoliopsida; order Asterales; family Asteraceae; genus Artemisia; species Artemisia tridentata. Next base: position 297,753,931 of record CP139509.1, on the reverse strand, counting down.
GAAATGGGCTGACTTGGTGAGACGATCAACTATTACCCAAATAGCATCGTAACCTCCTGATGTTTTAGGAAGTTTAGTGACAAAGTCCATTGTAATGCATTCCCACTTCCACTGAGGAATCTCTGGTTGCTGAAGTAATCCTGATGGTTTCTGGTACTCGGATTTCACTTTAGCACAAGTAAGGCATTTACTGATATACGTAGCTATCTCTGCTTTCATATTCAGCCACCAATAAAGCTTCTTGAGATCCTGATACATCTTATCAGAACCTGGATGAATGGAGTACTTCGACTTGTATGATTCGTGCATGATCAACTCTCGTATTCCACCATAGAGAGGTATCCAGCTTCTATCCTTGAAGCATAATGTTCTATCTGATCTCCTTACTAAACCGTTTGCATTATCTTGCATTCCCTTGAGTGTTTCACTTGGTAGATTTTCTTTCTTGAGTGCCTCGACTTGGGCCTCGAGGATCTTTGATGGTAGTGGTGAAATGATAGTCATTCCCAATGATCTGACTCTCAAAGGCTTGAGTCTCTCTTTCCGACTGAGTGCATCTGCCACAACATTGGCTTTTCCTGGGTGATATCTGATTTCACAGTCGTAATCACTAAGTAGTTCCAACCAACGACGTTGCCTCATGTTAAGTTCCTTCTGATCAAGAATGTACTGTAAGCTTTTGTGGTCTGTAAATACTACACACTTTGTTCCGTAATGATAATGCCTCCAAATCTTGAGTGCGAAAACCACGGCACCCAATTCTAAGTCGTGAGTAGTGTAATTCTTCTCATGCTTCTTAAGCTGACAAGATGTATAAGCTATCACCTTCTCGTTTTGCATTAACACTGCCCCAAGTCCTTTGTGTGAAGCATCACAATATACCACGAAGTTTTCAATCCCTTCTGGCAATGACAAAATTGGTGCGCTGCAAAGTTTCTGTTTCAATAACTGAAAAGCGGTCTCTTGCTTTTCTCCCTAATCGTACTTCTGGTTGTTTTGTGTCAACTTGGTCAGTGGCTTAGCTATCTTGGAAAACCCTTCAATGAACCTTCTGTAATACCCGGCAAGTCCTAAGAATTGGCGAATTTCTGTGGGGGTTTTTGGTGTTGCCCAATCTTTAACTGCCTCAATCTTTGTTGGATCAACCTTAGTCCCTGACTATCAATGACGTGACCAAGAAATTGTACTCTTCTGATCCAAAAATCACACTTTGAGAATTTGGCGTATAGTTTCTCTTTCTTGAGCAGCTCTAAAATTGTTCTAAGGTGTTCTCGGTGCTCTTCTTCACTCCTTGAGTAAATCAAGATATCGTCAATGAATACGATCACAAACTTATCTAGATATGGCTTGCACACCCTGTTCATGAGATCCATGAACACAGCTGGTGCGTTGGTTAGTCCGAACGGCATTACCTGAAATTCATAATGGCCATAGCGTGTTCTGAATGCTGTCTTCGGGATATCTCCCTCCCGAACCCTAAGCTGATGGTAACCCGATCTCAAGTCGATCTTGGAGTAATAACTGGAACCTTGCAACTGATCAAACAAATCGTCGATCCTGGGAAGTGGATAACGATTTTTCCCCGTTAATTGATTTTTACAAACAAAACTGGTGCTCCCCAAGGCGAGGAACTCGGCCTAATGAATCCTTTATCCAAGAGCTCTTGCAATTGGTTCGACAACTCTTGCATTTCTGAAGGTGCAAGTCGATAAGGTGCTCGCGCAACTGGTGCAGCTCCTGGCACTAAGTCAATCTGAAATTCGACTTGGCGAGTAGGTGGAAGTCCTGGTAAGTCTTCTGGAAAGATTTCTGGAAAATCTTTAACCGTTGGCACATCCTCAAGTCGCTTCTCCTCCGACTTCTTTTCTGTGATATGAGCCAAGAATGCATAACAGCCCTTCTTTATGTATTTCTCTATTTTAATGCACGAGATGATGCTGAGTGTAGTCCCACTGCGTTCTCCGCGAACGACCAATGTTTCGCCATCATAAGGAAGATGAACAACTTTTTCATCACAGATGATTCTGGCATGATGTCGAGATAACCAATCCATACCGATGACAATGTCGAAACTTCCAAGTTCTACTGGCATGAGATCTATATTGAACGGGTGATTGAGAAAATTGAGAGTGCAACCACGAATGATCGTGTCGGTGCCAACTAAACTACCGTTAGCTAGTTCAATGTGATATGGAGTGTCTAATGCGGTTGGTTCAATGTTGAGTAATTTTGCAAATGCAGTAGAAACAAAACTTCTATCGGCTCCTAAATCAAATAGTATGGATGCATAACGATTATTAATGAGGAACGTACCCGTAACGACATTCGGGTCCTCCCTGACATCTTCTCCTCCAAGGACATAAGCTCTTCCTCTAGCTGTTCCACCTTGGTTATTGTTTCCCTGATTCTTTCCTTTTGGACATTCCTTCTTGAAGTGTCCAACTTCTCCACAACCAAAGCATGTTACTGGGGGCTCCTGATTATCAACCACAATCGGAGCCTTGCAATCCCTGGTCGAATGAACAACCTTCTTACAGATCCCACACGGATTCGGACAATTTCCAGGGTTATGATGGGTTTGACATTTGTTGCACTTGGGTAAAGTACCATTGTAACCTCTTTTCTCAGCTTGACCTGCAACATAGGCCTTTGCAGTTTCCTGTCTCTTGGGTGGTGGTTGAGTAACATTGCTACTCTGGTTGTTATCCCGATTTCTTTTGTTGTTGTTGTTATTGGAATTGTTTCGGCTGCTGTTATAGTTGTTGTTGTTTCGGTAGTTGTTGGAATTGTTGTTGTAGTTACGGTTACTGTTGGTGTTGTTGTTGTTGTTTGAGGTAGTTCCTTTCTTCACTATCTGAGCCATGAGTTTCTGAGACATTCTGATTGCCTCATCCAATGTTTGCGGGTCAAAAGAAATCACATCTCCACGGATGTTGTAAGGTAATCCTCCAATGAAATTCTCTAATAGCTTCTCAGTGTCCGGAACCATTGTCGGACATAATGCTGCCAATTCCTGAAACCTCTTGATATATGCCTCAATATCATTACCTGCTGTCACTAGCTCATAAAACTCTGTTTCCATCTTTTTCACTTCTGTTCGTGGGCAAAACTTCTTTGTCAGCAACTTCTTGAATTCGTCCCATGTAAGCTTGTGAGCATTCTCCATTCCCATGGGCTTTGCATACGAATTCCACCATGACATAGCTTCCCCAACGAGTATACTAGTAGCAAACTTTACTTTGCTGTCCTCTGGACAGTTGCATATAAGGAATACTGATTCTGTCTTTTCAAACCATCAGATCATGGCAGTGGCCCCTTCAGTGCCTTTGAATTTTTTCGGATCACCACTCTTGAAATCTTTGTACGTACATTTACAACCATTTGTACCATTGGTATTTGTTCCTGCGGCTTCCGCGGTTTCTGCCCGCGAAGCGGCTCCAGCAGAGCTGCAGCTACGGCAGCTCTTTCTGTAACCAATGCTGCCTCAATACTGTCGGCAACAAGCTTTCTAACCTCGGCTGGTGTCATAGTAGTAGTGGCTCTTTTGGGTGGCATAATTCTTCACAATCACAAAAGATAACAACAATGAGAATCCACAATAGAAAATGATCATCATACACAATATATACAACCACAACATGTATATACATCCACAACACGTATAAATACAACCACATCATGTATAAATACAATGAAACCACAATGAAACATCATAAATATAATCACAACGCACATGAATATAATACATGAAAATTTTGGTTACGCAGACCGATATCATAAAATAGCACAACGAAAATCCTGCATAGTAGAGTCACACTTGATATATTTGTTTGTACTACAAGCAAAAGACAACAAGTCCTAACTATGTCCCACACCCCGGGACTAGGATAATAATGTACAAGCTACATGATAAAAGTCTACCAGTAGGCACCTCCTCCGGGTGCTCCATCTAGCCTACAGAAAATCATCTGAAGATCCCTAGACATACCAACAGCAATCTCCTCTAGGTGCTGAACTCGAAGCTGAAGATCAGTCTCCCTAGTCTCTGATGCGGACATCCTAGCCTGAACTGAAGATAACTCACCGGCCTGGCAATGATGCTCATCCTGGGACATCTGTGCCCTGTCAACCGACTCAGGCATCTCCTGCCTCAACTAGGTAATACGCTAAGAACTCTCTAGCTGTCGGGACTCCAATCCCTGATATGAAACATCTATAGCAACTCTGCCTGTGACTAGTCCCTCGACCTCCTCCTCTATAGCCTCAATCCGGCTCACTGGTATCTCCTCCACATAGTCTAATGCCCTGTCAATCTGTCCCTGAAGCTGATCTAGTCGCGAGTCAAATGTAGCAGCAGTAAGTAGTCTGTCAGCAGCAGCCCTCGAGCTCTCACCAACCTCGAATCTGCTGGGTGGTGCTGTCTCTGCGGCATCTGAAGTATCTGGTGATGGAATATCAAGACGTGCCCACTTTTTGAGCGGTAGGTCTGACATAGGAGTAGGATCTCTGGTATGAACTGGTGCTGATAGGGATGGCAATGGTGGAGACAATGATGATAAGGATGGTAAGGGTGATAATGGTAATGGTGTACTGAATGCCACACTCCTCCTCGCTATCAAGCGGCGACGGAGTGGATGAGATGAAGTAAGTGATGATGGTGGTGGTAGAGATACGAATGCAGCTGGTGACCTGACAGTGAGACGATGAACCCGCTTAGCAGCAGTGCGCTTCATGCGCGACCCACCTGGATATGTACGGTAAACTCGACCATAGGGTACAAACTCTCCTGGCTGGATAACTGGAACAACTCTGGGACCATGACGGATCACAGGTGACAGTGGAGGGGTAGGCACGACTTCCCCCTCCTCAAAGGGTTCTGTCTCAGCCTCTGACATCACAGGTGAAGATTGTGGAGTAGGCTCCACAGATGACAAAATGATAGTGGGTAGTGAGGGTGATGTAACCGACTCTAGTATGATGGAGGGTAGTGAGGAAGTATCGTCTGACCCAGAGTCCGATGAGATAACAATAGGGTGTAAATCCGAAGACATCACTGTGACAATAGATGTGAAATAAAAGTAAATAAACATTTACACAATGTGAGTTATGATGAAATGATATATGTATGAAATCGCAATTACTAAATGTGATATAATGAATATGCACTTATGCTACAATGATGAGATGCTATGATGGTGTAGTTATAGTCTAGGATATAATAGACAACCTAGTTCGCTATAACCTTTGCTCTGGTACCAATCTGTCACACCCCCAAATTTCGTGACTTGCAACGGAATGAAGCATTCAGAGGCGCGACTGGTCATAGCACCAAAGTTGCAGTTATATTGAACGACCTAAAGTGTCGTTTAAAAAAATACATCGTTTGATTATTTAAAAACATTCAGAGTTATAAAGCTAGGTCCCAAAAGGTGAAACAAGTTTTCAGAAATCAAGTTCATACAATTCAAACGATGGATAAGTGCATAAAATATAAAGTGAGACGTGTCGACTCCGTGACTCCATGATGTGTCCTTATGCAAGCCAACATGCGAAACCTTAATTACCTGAAAATACATTGCTAAAAATGGTCAACAAAAATGTTGGTGAGATCATAGGTTTATGTAAATGAAATGTTGTACGGATACCACAAGTATAAAGTGTATGACAAAACCATGCCACATAAAAATGATACATTAGCTCTTAAGCTCATGACCCCGAAGCTAGACTGAATGAAATGCCCCAACTGAGTGTTTGCCAATCACTCTAATATGACAGAAATGAAATGCGTTCGTTTGACCAGTTGGCGCTACCAACCCGAACGGAGGAGTCACCCTCAATAGATCTATTCACTCACTCTCGCTTGCTAACAATTAACGGTTCATGATAATAAAAGGGGACTTTAATCTGGGCAATGATGTAACTTAAGCAATGTAATGAGTTTGTATACTTTGGTCCGCATATGAAAATGGTGCAATGTATTCTCCCCCGAGAGTTTAGAAATCAAATAAACAATTGAAAACGGGGCTATGAAAACTCACCTAATATGATATAGCAACAATGACAATGATGGATATGATGAAATAAAGCTCGGTCTCTAACCGCGACCTATTATGAATGATGTGATTCAATGTAAGCAATGATACAATGCAACACATGCAAATACGTATGTTAACGATACCACTTGTTAGTTTTGAAAATGACGTTTATCGACGAAAAATACACTTTTGACGTCTCGTTAAGTTATAAACTACTTTTCGTATAAATATGTTGAAAATGTACTCCACGATCCTCGTTTGGTGTTCTATCGGCAAAATGTAATGTTTTCATCGCAATTTAATATTTTCCTTAACTTGTGAAAATATGCCCAAAATGGCTTCGTGAAACTAGTCGTGAAATATTGCACGTTAAGTGTTAGTGATCATACTCGACGTTTTTGAAAACCTTGTAACAATGTATTGATTTCGTTTCATTTAACTTTTGATTGTACAAGCCTCGATCAATTAGAAAATTAGCTAACAATGTTATGTCTCGCAAAAACACTAGTTTTTATACTTAAAACACTTTCTATTAGTGGGCTGTCAAAATAAACATGGTACGTCGGGCTTCAAACGTGTATAACTCGGCCGTTATAAGCTCGTTTTCTACGTTCTTTACATCCACGGCTTCGTATAAACATGAACTAACATAATATCAGTAGTTCGGGTCATCTAGATCACGTCTAACACCTCATTTTGTCCTTTGAATCTCAGCGATCAGCAACTATATTTTCAGAAAATTAGTTTTCGTCGTCTAACTTTGAAAAATCATATCTCCTTCGTTATAAGTAGGTTTTTAGTGATTCTTGTGGCCACGGTTTTGTTTTTGAAAGAACTTTCTGAATATGAACGCCAAAATAGTTCAAAAGTTTCTAAGTTTTCCAGACTTTGCATTTTTGGACAAAACCTTATCTATACTTGTTAAAACTCATTTTCTTGGTTCTAAACTTGATCATACTACTTCAAATCAACTCCACAAGTTCGCAAATCCTACCATACACCTTCTTAGGGTGTCATGGGGTCCTAAACATCACCAACCTTGGTGGATTTCATGAGATCACTAGTGAAACTTATAGATCTAGTGTTAAAGATAGTTTATGTGCAAAAGTGGTATCTAAAACATAAATATGTTGCATGAATAACTAATATAACTTGAAAATACATAAACATATGAATCAAATGAAAGTATAAGATGATCAAAATTTGTTCTTGAAACTTACTTGAATATTTGATGAGTTTTGATAAGAAATGAGTTTTGATTATGACTTTAACTTGGAAAATTTATGGATGATCTTTGGTGTTCTTGGTTGGGCCGAATGGGGAAGAAGAAAAGGAAGAGAGAAATTTTCTTGATTTAGCTAAATGATCTTGTGTTATGTGTTGCTAGTTAGTGGAATGGAAATTAAATCACTAGAAATTCATTAATGGTTTTTGGGGGCGGCACATGTGGCCTTATGGAAGAGGATTTGATGTTTAAGCAAGGCTTTGTCCCCCATTTAAATGAGTATTGGTAGTTTAGTGTATACATTGAGTGTTATCGGGTACTGAGTTAACTAGAAATGAATCATGACGAGGTGAAATGAAAGACGACGAAGTTGTAAAAATTGTAAAATCATATTCCTTGCAAGAATCGGGTGTTAGAATGATTATCGGATTGAAATTTCGTAAACCGATGGAGTTATAAGCGTCAAACAAAAAATATAGCGATTAGTTTAAAAACACCGGGTAAAGTAAAAATATAATCTCTATATCATTATAATTAGTTTGAAAATGTGTTAGGATCGTTGTCGGGAGTATTGATTATAATGTTAATAGAAATGACAGAGTGGTAACGTTAATTAAACAATTAAGCATACGTTAATGAAAATCACACAAACCCATGCATGAACTGATATGATAATGATGTTACCGATGATATGCAGACTACTCTAGTCTGTATGATGTGGCTTTACTGATGATGCATGAATACGCAGCTAAACCTAACTGGTTACGCGCATTTGAGTACCCGTAAACCAAGTTTACGACATGATGAATGATGCCCATGAATAGTGACTTCCCTCCGGGAATGAATAGTGTCATGTGAATAGTAAAATTTTTGACGACTTCTCAAAGTCTCAAACTGACTTTAAAAATTATGAATAATGAAATGATAAATAGTGATTGATGAATAGTAACTCATGAATAGTAAATTATCGGGGTTTGGAAAATGACCTGAAATTACGAGTTATGACATCGTTGTTGGGCTTCTTCTCTTCTTCTTTACCGCTATCACTCTAAGAGCCTCATATGAAAGCTCTTTTGTAATACCCCGCAATTTTCCAGATGTATTTCTATACGAGATGATCTCTGTTTTTCATATACGAACTTTTCTGAACTCATTTGGTTTAAAAACATGAAGTTATCTCGCAAAACGTGGAATTTGTACACAACGCGTACTGGCACAACCAACGATTTAATTTGATTATTTTATTATTTGTGAGAAACGAGGCGTATGAATAGTATTTTTTATTGGAAAAATTAATCTGAGCGCAATGGTGAAATTCTCGTGCCTTGAATCAACTGTTTACTTGCCTAAATGTTCCCCGAGCCCCATTTCGTGAAAGATAGCAGAAATTACAACTATGGTCCCTGCAGTAATATTTCCCCACCAACCCCTAAGATTCCTAAGGTTGCATCACTAGTCCCTAGGGTTTACCCAATCCTTAACCTAGCCTATATAAACCTTGTTATAATCATTCTAGGGTTATTACCCTCTCATTTTCCAGCAGCCGCCATCGCCGGCCACCCCTCCACGACCTCCGATCTCCATCACCGCCAACATTGACACCACACCTCCACCATATAAACACTCCTCGTGATCTCCTCATCACACCAGCTGCTCTACACGCCTCCAAGACCCATTTCACCACCACTACGCGTCACCACCCCTTGCTGCCGCCACCTACTGTTATAGATCAAGATCATGTAGCTTGTTTTCAGTTTTTTCCCAGTTCGAGATACCATGGTCACCAGCCACCATAGCCTCCGCCACCACCGTATTTCTCTCCTCTCCCTTTCCTCGACTTGGTAAATCGTGGAAACACATTTGTTCATTTTTGTTTTAAACCGAGTTGTTATTGTTTCGTGGATTTAAAACTGTTTATGAAACGAGATTATTAATTCGTGATTAAAAATCGGATATAAAATTTTTTGAAATCATTCGTGTGGTAAGAAATGGATTAAAAGGAGTGTTTGTTTGCTCAGTTTACTCTCGGGTCGAGTTTAACCCGTACATGGATTTAGGGTCGACCCATTTGGGTCTTGTTTTGGTATTGTAATTTTATACTTATCTTTGTTACTGATTCGATTTGGGGTGTCATTGTTGTGCTTGTGTTGTACTCGGAAACCAAAAACCACCTGTAGGGTGTTTGTTGTTTGATTGCTGTGGTTTGAGTCTTGGAAGGTGAGTTCATTCATTTTAGGTTGCGTTTTGGATCTGCTTATTTTAAGCTGCTTATATTTGTGATCTATTTTGGCTCTTGGTCTCGGCGTAGTAGTAGACACCAAGGAGGTGTTTGTTATTGCATTATGTTTTGGTCAAAACCATAAGGGTGTGCTCGTTTGGTCTTTGGTCTTGGTTAACATCAAGAACCCACGTAAGGTGCTTGTTAAATTTTAGTCGAGTAGGAATCTCAAAAAATGATGTTTGAGTTGAGCTTGTTTGGTGTTGAGTTAAATCTAAACCGTGAGGGTGTATTGTGTTCGGTCTAGCATCAAGGCACCTGGGGTGCTCGGTTAGTGTTGTAGTTGCGTTAATATTAGATTTGGTATTTTTTTTTTGAGTTTGGGTCTTGGTCAGCAAGTGTGCTAGGGTGCGTAAAGCTATCAGCTAAGGGTGCGTTGGTTTGATTTATGTAACAACTTAATTTTTGTTTCTTTGCCAAGTTGGGAGTGTTGGGTTGAAAATGGGCCGAAGCCCATGCAACATTGGGTACAGTTTGGGTTAACACACTTGGGGTTTGTTAGTTCGTTAATGAGTTCACAAGTAATTAAAATTAAAAGTGTGTTAGTCGTAAGTTGTGGGGTAAAATTATACCCATTTGACAAAAAGATGTGACTTATTTATGGTTCAATTGGTCGTTTCGGTTACTTGGAAAATTAATACTCGGTTACTTGATTTGTGACATGACGTTATTGGATTCATATCGGATTAATATATCACTTGGACATATATCGGTCTCAAATTATTGGACAATGGACCTTTTGAACTTATTCGATTTGAAACGAATACAATATATTAGACTCAAGATGAATTTAATATGTTTGATTCGCAACAAATATACAATAAGGCAATAATGTCTAATATTCAATGAACACCTTTTATTAATTTTCTATTAAATTATTTTAAGGAAATTGACTCTTATTATTAACGCAAAATTGGCTTTTCTAAACTATTTGAGATTATGGGGGAAATACCAGAACTACCAATTGATCTATTTTATTTACATAGATTAATTGTCATCATTTTTCTAGATTTTCTTTGATTAGCTTGAGAGTTTGTCAGTATTCTCTCGACTATGTCGATGTCTTTCTCTTTTGACTTGAGTTATTATACTTTGGAGTGAGTTGTATTTAGAGTCTATGTCTTCTTACCACACCACACGAAACGTTGATAATAAGCTTTTGATAAGTATTGAAATTGAGTAATCCACGAAAACTACGACAGGTTGTCTTTTATAGACTTTATTATTGTGTGAGACGTATTTTGAGATAACCGTATACGTATTAGGTTGTGCCAATCCTCGACCGTTGTGTACCGTTGTGCCTGTATATCTTGGAACCGTCGTGCCGTATGTCTTGAGACTGTTGTGTTTTGCATCTCGATGCCAGTCGTTTCAATTGTGATCTTTGCATTGCTGTGGCTAAGGTGAGTTCATGGCCCCTACTTTTACTGGTTTTTAAAATGTTTTTGGGGGAGAATACATGCTCATTTTTAACTAAACTCAATGGCTGTTTATTTGGAGTGTGCGAACTGTTTACTCAATGTTTGACTGTTTGACTGAAATATTTGAACTGGTTATTTGAAGGCGTTATGTGATTAACTGATATGAATGTGACTTTTCATAGCCCCACTTTTACTTTAACAATGCTTTATTAAACTGGGGGGAGAAAACATGCAAAACCGTTTTGAACGGACCAACGGTTATTTTACGTTTTTGATATGTTGCTATGCTAGATGACTACGGTTATTATATACAAGGGCTCTTTGTGCCTAATTATTAATAAGGGCTCTTTGTGCCTATTATCAAGGGCTCCTGTGTCTATAGACTTCTGTAGTGTGCACCTATAGGAAGCTGTTACTGTGTTTAGACACACCCAAGTGTGGGTTTGGTTTGGTTGGTTGCAACCTAGTCACGTATAGCAAACTTATCACTTATCCTGGTCCACTGTTATACTTTTGCTTAAACCTATGAACTCACCAGCGTAAGCTGACTCTTTTAGCATGTATTTTCAGGTTTAAGGTAATAGCTTATTTCTGGAGGCGCTTGGCAAAGGGCATGGTCATAGACGACTCTGATATATATGTTTGGGTCCGCTTTACCTATTTTATGGGCCTATTTCCGCACTGCTTTTGAATAATGTAAATTTAACACTTTTTGTTAATGAATTTTTATTCTAAATGATTGAGGTAAAAACCGTTCTTTGTACTTGCGTTGTGATACCAATTTAGTAGCACCCCAGTGTCATGTATGCTTCTACTGGACCTGATTTTGGGGGTGTTACAGATTGGTATCAGAGCCTAGGTTATAGAGAACTAGGTTTATTTTCTAAATACTGGACTATAACCACTTTCAAGAAAATTTAACCCTATGACCGTCATGTGCCTGCCTGCCAAGCTGATGCCTCGCGTATGATTTTGTTTAAGGATATAATTGATGAGATGAGTAATGATATATTAGATGAGATATTCATGATATATTTGACGAGTTGTTTGATGAGATGCTTAATTATATAATTGATGAGATGTATGCCTGACTATTGGATATTTTATATCCGCCTATTTTAGTTGTTCACTATAAGCATTTCCATATGCTTACGCACGCACTGTAACTATCGCGGAGTTACGCTATTTCCTTGCGTAATCTCATTATTGAAAGTCGAGTTTGTACACTTGTTGTGGTTTGGGAATGATTTTGGATGTAAGGGACATATTACTAGTATAACTAGGCTGAGTATTTCAAAATTCATTGAACCTCGGGTGAATATAGACTGATCACCTATATTCAACCAGGGACAGTGGGACATAGCCTGATCACCTATGTCCGACTCAGAGGTGAATTTTGTGATACTCGGAGTAGTTATAATGGAATTATGTTCGGGTTGGTTTTTGATTTGGAAATGATAAAGTTTTGCGTGTGTACACGGACATAGAATATTACTTCCACACACACTACACACTGGTATCACAACACCTCATGAACTGTAATACTTATGGCACCGCTATACTTCTTTGTTTATATGGAAATTCGGTTTGTCGCCATCTGGCCGTAATTCGCATCGGGTCGGGTTATACTTAATTTTAACCCCTTAAGGGCGTAATAAGCCCGTTTGAGCTTATTGGAGTGTTTTGATTTGATTTTGGCTATGTTTGGATTCAATTTTGGCTATATTTGGATTCGATTTTGGCTACATTTGGATTCGATTTTGGCTACGTTTGGATTGGATATTGGCTATGTTTGGATTGGTTTTGATTCTGATTGAATTTGGATTATTTGATTTTGTGATTTTGGACATCATCCTGGATTTGGATTTGTTATTCGGCCTTGTTTTGTTGTGGCCTTGTTACAGTCGCCTCTACCCTAAGCCTTGTGCTCAATCGATGTTGTTCAAACGAAGCTGTTCATGCAATGTTGTACCTTTCGCTTTAAGTACTATGTACATTACTTATTCAACCGACTGATTTCTAGTAGCAATCAACATCTTTCCTCAGAGTTGTACTCTGAACTCGCTAAACTCTCCATTTGGCAGAGATTCCACGCCCAGCAGAAATTTTAAGACGTTAAGGAGTAACCTGAACCGCGTTCCTTGGGACAACCACCGAACTTTTCTTTCATCCCTTGGGAATACCAATTATCTTTGCTAACCTCTTATAAGATAATAAACTGTTTTGCCATTAATTTACAAACTACCTTTGATTTTTCTACCGACCATTTGCGGTCATCATACGAAATGTTTTACTGCTATTTCGCAAAAATCAAAATTTTGATCTTACTACCATTTTATAAATGGCGAACTGTTTTCTTGTTACCCCGTAAAACTGTTCTACAAATCGTTTAGCAAAACGATTTAATAAAACGTTTTGTTGCTTTGCTACGATGTTATGAATAAAACTAAAAATCAAAATTTTGACTTTGCTACAATTTTATAAACGATGAAATTGTTTTCCTATTATCCTATAAGCTGCTTCACAAATCATTTCACAAATCATTTTGTAAGTCGATTTGTTGTTCCTGCTGCTATATCAGAAGCTAGACCTCAGGAGCGAATCCCGCACCTCTACCTGAGTAATCGAGTGTGGCAATGGTTGGGATAGATACCTCCTGTTGACCAAATTCTCTTATAACGATACCTACGACTCCAGTATTTCAATGGCACCGTGTGAAGTGCTTTGCGGTCGATCGCTGAATTTTTAAGTAGAAGTTGGAGATACCCAAAATACTGACCCTGAACTTGTTCACGAGACTATCGAGAAGATCGTTCAGATCAAAATTGAGTTGTAAGCTGCTTACGAATCGTCAGAAGAGTTATGTTGACAATTGACGTAAACCCCTTGAATTCCTCGTTAAAGCCTAGACTATACTTAAAGATTCACCATGAGAAGGTGTGATACGTTTAGTTAACATGGAAAGCTTAATCCTCGCTATGTTGATCCGTTTGAAATCCTTGCTAAAGTTGGACCGGTAGCTCACAGACTCGAGCTACCATCAGGACACAACAGTGTTCGCAACGTTTTTCTGTGCAAATGTGAAGAAATGACTTGCCGATGAGGCAGTTGCTATTCCTCCGGGAGAGATCCAGATTGATGAATGTATAAGTCTTGTTGAGAAAACCTATCGAAATCATGGATCGTGAAGTCAGACGACTTTAGTAAAATCGTATTCCTGTTGTCTAAGATCGGTGAACTCTAAGAAAGGTCCTGACTTCATGTGGGAACGTGTGGATGAGATCAAGCGTAAGTATTCTCATCTCTTTTCAACCGTAACGAGTAACTTGAATTGAATCGCGAGGTCGCGATTCCGTTTAAGGAGGTGAGACCGTAATACCCCGCAATTTTCCAGATGTATTTCTATACGAGATGATCTCTGTTTTTCATATACGAACTTTTCTGAACTCATTTGGTTTAAAAACGTGAAGTTATCTCGCAAAACATGGAATTTATACACAACGCGTACTAGCACAAGCAACGATTTGATTTGATTATTTTATTATTTGTGAGAAACGAGGAGTATGAATAGTCGTTTTTATTAGGAAAATTATTCTGAGCACAATGGTGATATTCTCGTGCCTTGAATCAACTGTTTACTTGCCTAAATGGGCCTCGAGCCCCATTTCGTGAAAGATAGCAGAAATTACAACTATAGTCTGTGCCGTAATATTTCCACACCAACCCCTAAGATTCCTAGGGTTGCATGACTAGTCCCTAGAGTTTACCGAAACCTTAACCTAGCCTATATAAACGTTGTTATAATCATTCTAGGGTTATTACCCTCTCATTTTCCAGTAGCCACCATCGTCGGCCATCCCTTCACCACCTCTAACCTCCATTATTGACAGCACACCACCACCATATAAAAACTCCTCGTGATCTCCTCATCACACCCAGCTGCTCCACGCACCTCCCAGACCCATTTCACCACCACTACATGCCACCACCCCTTGCTGCCGCCACCTACTATTATAGATCTAGATCATGTGGCTTGTCTTCAGTTTTGTCTCAGTTCAAGTTACCACGGTCACCAGCCACCACAGCCTCCGCCACCACCGTCTTTCTCTCCTCTCCCTTTCCTCGACTTGGTAAATCGTGGAAACCCATTTGTTCATTTTTGTTTTAAACCGAGTTGTTATTGTTTCATAGATTTAAAACTTTTTATGAAACGAGATTATTAATTCTTGATTAAAACCGGATATAAACGTTTTTGAAATCATTCGTGTGGTAATAAAAGGATTAAAAGGAGTATTTGTTTGCTTAGTTTACTCTCGGGTGGGGTTTAACCCGTACATGGATTTAGGGTCGACCCATTTGGGTCTTGTTTTGGTCTTGGAATTTCATACTTATCTATGTTACTGATTCGATTTAGGGTGTCATTGTTATGCTTGTGTTGTACTCGGAAACCAGAAACCACCCTACGGGTGTTTGTTGTTTGATTGTTGTGGTTTGAGTCTTGGAAGGTGAGTTCATTCATTTTAGGTTGCGTTTTGGATCTGCTTATTTTAAGCTGCTTATATTTGTGATCAATTTTGGCTCTTGGTCTCGACGTAGCAGTAGATTCCAAGGAGGTGTTTGTTATTGCATTATGTTTTGGTCAAAACCATAAGGGTGTGCTCGTTTGGTCTTTGGTCTTGGTTAACATCAAGAACCCACGTAAGGTGTTTCTTAAATTTCAGTCGAGTTGGAATCTCAAAAATGATGTTTGAGTTGAGCTTGTTTAGTGTTGAGTTAAATTTAAACTGTGAGGGTGTATTGTGTTCGGTCTAGCATCAAGGCACCTGGGGTGCTCGGTTAGTGTTGTAGTTGCGTTAATATTGGATTTGGTATTTTGTTGAGTTTGGGTCTTGGTCAGCAAGTGTGCTAGGGTGTGTCAAGCTATCAGCTAAGGGTGCGTTGGTTTGATTTATGTAACAACTTATTTTTTTTTCTTTGCCAAGTTGGGAGTGTTGGGATGAAAATGGGCCGAAGCCCATGCTACATTGGGTTCAGTTTGGGTTAACCCACTTGGGGTTTGTTAGTTCGTTAATGAGTTCACAAGTAATTATAATTAAAAGTGTGTTAGTCGTAATTTGTGGGGTAAAAATATACCCTTTTGTCAAAAAGATGTGACTTATTTATGGTTCAATTGGTACGTTTCGGTTACTTGAAAAATTAATACTCGGTTACTTGATTTGTGACATGACATTATTGGATTCATTTCGGATTAATATATTACTTGGACATATATCGGTCTCGAATTATTTAATAATGGACATTTTAAACTTATTGGAGTTGAAACGAATACAATATATTAGACTGAAGATAAATTTAATATATTTTATTCGCAACAAATATACAATAAGGCAATAATGTCTAATATTCAATGAACACCTTTTATTAATTTTCTATTAAATTATTTTAAGGAAATTGACTCTTATTATTAACGCAAAATTGGCTTTTCTAAACTATTTGAGATTATGGGGAAAATACCGGAACTACCAATTGATCTATTTTATTTACATAGATTAATTGTCATCATTTTCTAGATTTTCTTTGATTAGCTTGAGAGTTTGTCAGTATTCTCTCGACTATGTCGATGTCTTTCTCTTTTGACTTGAGTTATTATACTTTGGAGTGAGTTGTATTTAGGGTATATGTCTTCTTACCACACCACACGAAATGTTGTTACTAAGCTTTTGATAAGTATTGAAATTGAGTAATCCACGAAAACTACGACACATTGTCTTTTATAGACTTTATTATTGTACGAGACGTATTTTGAGATAACCATATACGTATTAGGTTGTGCCGATCCTAGACCGTTGTGTATCGTTGTGCCTGTATATCTTGGAACCGTTGTGCCGTATATCTTGAGACTGTTGTGTTTTTCTTCTCAATGCCAGTCATGTCAATTGTGATCTTTGCATTGCTGTGGCTAAGGTGAGTTCATGGCCCCTACTTTTACTGGTTTTTTAAACTATTTTTGGGGGAGAATACATGCTAGTTTTTGACTAAACTCAATGACTGTTTATTTGGAGTGTGCGAACTGTTTACTCAATGTTTGACTGTTTGACTAAAATATTTGAATTGGTTATTTGAAGGTGTTATGTGATTAACTGATATGAATGTGAGTTTTCATAGCCCCACTTTTACTTTAACAATGCATTATTAAACTTGGGGGAGAAAACATGCAAAACTGTTTTGAACGGACCAACTGTTATTTTAAGTTTTTGATATATTGCTATGCTAGATGACTACGGTTGTTATATACAAGGGCTCTTTGTGCCTAATTATTAACAAGGGCTCTTTGTGCCTATTACCAAGGGCTCCTGTGCCTATGGACTTCTGTAGTGTGCACCTATAGGAAACTGTTACTGTGTTTGGACACGCCTAAGTGTGGGTTTGGTTTGGTTTGTTGTGACCTAGTCACGTATAGCAAACTTATCACTTATCCTGGTCCACTGTTATACTTTTGCTTAAACCTATGAACTCACCAGTGTAAGCTGACCGTTTTTGCATGTATTTTCAGGTTTAAGGCGATAGCTTATTTCTGGAGGCACTTGGCAAGGGGCATGGTCATAGACGACTCTGATATATATGTTTGGGACCGCTTTACCTATTTTATGGGCCTATTTTCGCATTGCTTTTGTATAATGTAAATTTAACACTTTTTGTTAATGAATTTTTATTCTAAATAAGTGAGGTAAAAACCGTTCTTTGTACTTGCATTGTGATATCAATTAAGTAGCACCCCATTTACATTTATGCTTCCGCTGGACCCGATT
This sequence comes from Artemisia tridentata subsp. tridentata, assembly GCA_021014915.2. Taxonomy (NCBI): domain Eukaryota; kingdom Viridiplantae; phylum Streptophyta; class Magnoliopsida; order Asterales; family Asteraceae; genus Artemisia; species Artemisia tridentata. Next base: position 297,736,163 of record CP139509.1, on the reverse strand, counting down.
TTGGGGGTGTTACATCTTTGGTTGTTTGTTCTCGGTGGTTTAGAACATTCTCCTATGAGATGATTGAAATCTCCGCATCTAAAACATATCCTATCACTCTTTCCTTTCTTCTCATCTCGGTTCTTTTGTGACGACTTCTTTTCATCACGAGGTTGTCTAACGAACCTATCTCTTCTCCTAAAGAACTTCTTAAAGTCTCTAACGGCTAGTGCATATTCTTCGTCTTCACTATCGGAATCCGAACTTTCCTCATCACTAGACTCTTTTTTGGCTTTCAATGCTAGAGATCTAACTCTCTCGCTTTTGCCTTTGACTATGTCGGAGTCTTTCTTGATTATCATTTCATGAACCTTCAAGTTTCCTATAAGTTCATCAAGTGATAATGTCGCTAAGTTCTTTGACTCTTCAATGGCGGTGACCTTTGCTCTCCATTTGGGATGTAGAGCCCTAAGAAACTTCCTAACATAGTTCTTGCTAGAATAACCTTCATCAAGAGCTTTAAGACTAGTAATAATAGTATTAAATCTAGCAAAAGCATTATCAATAGATTCATCTTCCGGAATGAAAAATTGTTCATATTGTTGCACAAGAAGATCTATCTTGTTCTCTTTAACTTGATTATTACCTTGGTGAGTGACTAACAAAGTTTTCCAAATTTCTTTTGCCATATTACACATAAAAATTATTTCAAACTCCTTTTTCGGCAAAGCATTATAAATCATCATTTTAGCCTCATCATTTTTGGCTAGTTTTCTTTTAAGGTCATCACTTTGTTTACTATAAGGAACTATTTCATCCCTTTTAGTTTCCGGATTCTTTTGAATCGGTTGAAAGTCACCCTCGGTAATAATATGCCAAAGATCAATGTGTTTTGATTTCACATACGTTTGGAATATTGTTTTCCAATATATAAAACAATCGGTTTCGAAAAGTGGTGGTCTTTGCATAGATTGCCCTTCTTGATATTTGTCGAAATCCATTGATCGATTCAAGTTTTAAAATACAATTTATTTTAAAATCTTGCCTGACGTGGCTCTGGTACCAATTGTGGAAAACTAGAAGAAGGGGGGGGGGGTTGAATAGTTTTACCGGTTTTTAATTTGTTTTAAAACTTTACATGTGAAAAACTTTGATTTGATTCTTTTGTGAAATCAATCAACACCAATATGAACACTAAACTATACTATCTAATAAAGACAATAAATGTAAAGAAAAGAGGTGGACAGATCAAACTGGGACAAAGAGATTTATAGTGGTTTGGTCACGAAGCTCTTCCTCGCCCTACTCCACTCCCCGAGTACCACACTCGAGAGTTCTAAGCACTATGTCAAAAAAGCTCCCTTCAGGCGGAGAAAACCGTACAACGTCGCTTATCCTTATTTCCGACACTAAGCTAAATGTCGAGTACTAATCTTAGCTAGTACCAATCTACCACGATCCTTTCTACTTAACACAATCAACACATTTGACTCAATCTACCCGATCTACCCTTGATCCTCTTGATCAACACACAAGCCCACAAGCTACAAGAGATCTCCAAGATCTCAACAAGATCACAATGATCTACTCTCTGTTGACTCGATCTACCCGATCTACGCTTGATCTACTTGATCAACACACAAGCTCACAAGCTACAAGAGATCTCCAAGATCTCGAAAAGATCACAATGATCTACTCTCTCCTGACTCGATCTACCCTTGATCTACTTGATCAACACACAAGCTCAGAAGCTACAAGAGATCTTCAAGATCTTGACAAGATCACAATGATCTAGTCTCACAAATTCTCAAAAGAAAAATGAACTTGATGTATGCAAGGATACAACAAATATGTAAAAAGTGTTACAAGTGCACTAACTATAACTACAACACTTTGTATCTTCTTTGACACCTTGTGTTCTTTTCTTGCACTAGTAGAGGAATGAAGGTGATCACTTGGTTGGATGATTGGATCACTCTTTAAAAAAAAGAAAACTAAACTAAATGATCAAGAAAAGAAGAAGTGTTAAGAGTTTTGAACTCAGAAAGTTGTGTGTGAAAAAGGATGCCCAAAAACTGTGAAGAGGGCTGGTAGTTATAGGCAGAAAAATTCTGACCATTATAAAGACACGGCACCACTAAATGGCACACGGTGCCACTAAATTTAGTGGTACCATGGTACCTTGCCAGAAAAGAACGCTCCATTTTTGGTTCTTAGTGGTGAAAGTTAATTTGGGGAAGTTTGGAGCTGATTTTGGAGGGAAAAATAGCTGTTATGATATTTAAACTTATTTTTTCAATAAAACATTTCTTTATAATTCAAAAATAACTTGTAAAGTATATTTTTGAAAAAAATGTTTTGTCACACTAAAAATTTGAAGTTTGAAACACAAATTCACTTCTTTGATCATTTGTCAAGTTGTAAATTTGTTTGTTCATACCAAGAGTGATTTGCGTAAAAACGGGATAATTCGACTAAAAACTTGTTTACGTTAATTTTAACGTTAAGTTTTTTCACATTTTGTTATCATCAAAACGTGAATTTATCGAAAGATATAAATAACGTTTTTAGAACATTATTTGCATCAATATCATCATTATTATTATTATTATTATTATTATTATTATTATTATTATTATTATTATTATTATTATTATTATTATTATTATTATTATTATTATTATTATTATTATTATCACTTTATTAGAAACTCGAAGGATCTAAAAGAAATTAGAGGGGAGCCGAGATACTAACTGGGCCCCCACTCCTCTAGCTATTGCAAAGCTAATCTTACTAAAAATATGGGCAGCGGCACGCGCTCCAATGTCCTGTGTCACAGAGAACTTTCGGATCCGCTTCAGTAGGGCCACTGCATCCTTGCCAAGTTCCCCAAAGGAAAAGAATGAGAAGGGGAGAAACCCATATCCGATATCGGCACACTTGGTCTCATACTTGACGCATTTGCATTGTGCTGCTTCAGACACCACTCGTCCTGGTACAAAATCAACCATACTAGTTTGCGTCAAAGGAAACGATCCAGTCAAATCAACATAAACATCTTGCCCACTGTCCCAAGAATAGAGCAATATATCAGCTGGGCGTAAGTTTTGTCCCTTTCTCTACAAAGACCGATGTCAACCTCTTTACGAGCCGATACCCCGTACCGAGAACAAATGTCAGCGAGAGTGTCGCGTACCACGTTATGCCGATGCTTAATACCAATAATCCCAGCGCTCGACACTGCATGGTCCCCATAAATGTCTCCCGCAAATACCCTGGAACAAGCTGAACACGGCATCTGAGCAGAAAATATGGGAACACCTAGCCGATAGCATAGCACACATCGGTAAGTTCTGGCATTCATGGTCTGTCCCAGCCCAGGTATCGGGACCACCCTAAGCCAGTCTGAAGTGTAGTCCTCCCTCTGCGATCTCCATAAGGCCATCTGTCTAGTAGATAAGCGAAAGGTGGATTCAGCCAGTTTGGCAACACATGTGAAATATATATCTGCCAATTTCTTCATGAGTTTGGGGGCAGCAATCTCACATGAGCTACCCAAAAGGTCGGTCTCCGTTTTCGCATTGAAAGCATACAAGGCATCATCAAAAGAAGATCCAGAGGTTACAATGCCAAAATGTCGAAGGAGCTTAGTTTGTAAACTAGCATATTGGAGTTTAGATGCAAGGAAAGCATAGTTCAAGACATCACCTGTAGAGTGTACACCAAGCCCCCCAAATTCAAAAGGTAGTGTGGCCAGTCTCCATTGCCACTCACCAAAACCGGGTCCAGAAGCGGTGACAATACGTTCCAGAGAAGAACGAAGTGCCGCATCAAAAGAAATCTGAGCACGCTCAAATACCCGAGGAGAACATGTGCGCATAGAAAAATATAGCTTGGAAATGCCGGCACAAGCACGAAGGAGCAACAGCTCACATTGAGGGTCTTTAACCTTAGCGACAGCATCCATGAGCTCAATGGTTTTGGCAACCCTTTTCATAACAAGCTCACTGCTAAACTCAAGGTCCATACTAGCAGGCCCACCCAGTAATTTAACACCATGTAACGGTCGAGCAATATTAGGCGGAAAGACACCTGTAAGGATGCTTCTGGGGTCTTCCTTTGGCCAAAAAACCTCAGTTTTATCAACATTGATGTGCAGACCGCGCCGTGGTCCATCCATCATAATAAGTTCTAAAGCCTTCCCCACGACCAAAGTATCTCTGATAATAGTGCCATCATCTAGATACCAAGCTTGAAGGGAGAGACTAAAGGATTCTCTAATTTTACATACCAGAGGATGTAGCACAAGGGCAAAGAGAAGAGGTCCAAGAGGATCACCTTGTTGTACCCCTTGGTACGACAATAACGTGTATTCTCCGTAGTATAATCTAGCAGGCCTGGAGTAACAAAATTCCACCCAGCGTGAAATAGCAGGACAACGCGAGCGAACCTCCTGTCACATGACCCCACGGTCCACCAAATTGAAAGCATTTTTGAAATCCACCAATAACATCGAAAAACCTTCCTCGTCGCCACAGTCTTCAATAAACCTATTCATAACATGAAGAATAGCCTCCCCTCCTCCAGGTATCCCGACACCAAACTGAAGATCATTTAAATAACCTTCTAAAGAATGAGACTAAACGCCTTCAAACCGTCCCCACCGCAATGGGACGGATACAACCTCCAAGCTTGATCAGTGGAGTGAGGGGAGCACTAGCAATATACTCGCCCAATGCCCTGGGGCATTTACTATCAAGAAAAAGATTTACCACGTGGGTGATAGAAACGATTAACTCATCGGAAATAACCACGACAGCACCACTACAGCATTCGAAAAGGTGTTGGGCGCGCAAGCCATCTTGACCGCAAGATGTTCCACGGGGGAAACTCTTAATCATATCAAGAACCACAACAGGAGATGCTACAAGGTTATGATGATCAATAGGTATATCCGGCAGAGAATGAGCAGACTTGAAAAGATGCTTCGCCTTTAAGTCCTCAAGAGTAGTATCATTATAAGGAGCAACGCCTGAAGAAGAAAGAACTCTAACAGCCGCAGTATAATGCCCATCGCAAATCTTCCTCTTATATAGCTTGACATTACGATCACCCAAGTCCAAGTTTTCCTCATCAATATTAGACCATGCAGGGGAGGGTTCAGCTAAAATCTCTCTAACAAGCTGCAAACTGCTGCCAGATGTACCCCACGATCGAATGGCATTAGCGATATATTCTTCTTGGCGTTGGCGCTTAATAGCAGACCTACACTCCATGTTACTCCTCGGGCAAAAGGTTTTAAGGAGATAAAGAGGCAAGACTAACAGACTAACCCAGCAAGAAATGTCCTCAGGTGTGCAGATCACCTTGTCGAGGGCTTCTTTCAATATGCGAGAGAATCCCAAACGACACTTTGGAGGGATGGATTTGACGGTGTGCAACCCTTTAGAAAGCAAGGTGTCAAGTAGGTGTAAATCGAAACCATAATGCTCCTCCAAAGCCGAATCCTCACCATGAGTAATTTGAAGCGAAGAAGGGACTTGTGGTTTGGCGAGATCAAACAACACAAACCTAACAACACCATCGCCACAATCAGGGGGTGACACAAAATCAGATCCATGCCGACACTTCGAACGAAGTGTATGCATCTTAAAACAAATTCCGCACAACCAAAGACCCATACGTTTTAACGTAACCTCAGCCGCCTAAAAAACAGCAAGATTAGTGGCCAAGGAAAGTTTGGTGGTGGCTAGCGCATCCTCATTGAAATGACGATCACGAAGATGAGAGATCAACGAGGTTTTGGTGAGCCCAATTCCACCACCATCTTGACAACCACTTAAACCGACAAAAGGACAGTGAAACCGTGATTGCCATAGTAAATGGTGTCAAGGCACATAAAAATCACCAGCCAAAAGGCAGGCCTCTCAAACCGCAGTCAGATGGTCAAAACACAAAGCCCGCAACCAGATTGTCAAAACGCAAGGCCAGATGTTCAAAACGCAAAGTCCCAGTGTTAAACAATGGTCAAAACGCAAGGCCAAAAGGATAAAACGCAAGCCCACTACCAGATTGCCGAAACGCAAGGTTATCCACTAACAAACAAATCGCAAGGCCGTTTCTGATAGGACCCACTAACCAAAACACTAGCCAGTCTTTAACCAACAGACAACCAAAACGCAGGACCTTTCCTGATGGGACCCACCAACCAAAACGCAAGCTAGTCCTTATCCAAAGGACAATAACCAGGGACGAATAACCACGAGGTCAAAACGCAACCAAGAAAACAAATAAACCATGAAGAAGACGGAAAACCCAACAGCTATAACAGAAAGGAGATGGGTTTTCAAGAACGAAACCCTAAGTGTTTTGAAGAAGCAAAAAGTATTATTTATAAATTATTTTATTTTATTGAAACATAATATGCTTACATAAAGTTGGATGGGAGTCTAGACACAAGCTGTGCCTGGACTCCCATCTAACTTTATTATTATTATTATTATTATTATTATTATTATTATTATTATTATTATTATTATTATTATTATTATTATTATTATTATTATTATTATTATTATTATTATTATTATTTTATTTTATTTTATTTATTTTTTATTATAAACACATCACTTTTATTAGAAAACCCAAAGGATTTACAAGAAATTAGTGGGGAGCTTCGAAACTATCTGGGCCCTCACACCTCTAGCTATAACAAAGCTAATCCTACTGAAGATATGAATAGCAGCACGCGCCCCAATGTATTGAGTCATAGAGAACTTTCGGATCCGCTTTAGTAAGGTCACTACATCCTTCTCAAGTTCCCCAAAAGAGGAGAATGAGAAGGGGAGAAACCCATATCCAATATCCGCACACTTAGCCTCATACTTTACGTGTTAACGTTGTACGGCATCAATCACCACACGACCCGGCACAAAATCAACCATACCAGTTTGCGTCAAGGGCGACGACCCTGTCGAATCCACATATACATCCTGCCCTACGTCCCAAGAGTAGAGCAACATATAAGCTGGACGTAAGGGTTTGTCCTTTCTCCACAATGTTACATCCCTTAATATGTAAGATTCAAGACTCTTTTAGCCTCTCCTTGCAGGCTTGGTATTTGGACGATGGAACTATTGTTGGAGATACGCTGGTTGTAGGGAATGTTTTAGAGTTAATAATGGAAGATGTTCCTCGTTATGGCTTGCATCTCAACGTTAATGAAACTGAGTTTTTTTTTTTTTTTTTTTTTTTTTTTTTTTTTTTTTTTTTTGCCAAAGAAAGATCCTAGAAGCAGGCTTGCAAGTGTTTTCCCGCCTAATATTGGCCGGCCCTAGCATGGTGTTAAATTACATGGTGGACCCGCAAGCGTGGATTTCAATTTCAGTAGTGAGCTTGTGATAAAGAGAGTGGCCAAAACCATTGTGCTTATGGATGCAGTTGATATTGGGATGGGTGGTGGGCGTGTGATGTGTTTCTAGGGATATACCCATTATGAGTGCAAGTTTTAAATTTATAACATGATTTACCAATGATTCAAACGAAACACATACGAGCAAGTATACTCGTCCGTGTGTAGTAAGAGATAATTAAGGTAAGCCGAGGTCATTCACTAGGATTTGTTTAGTTTTTATGATGTGAGTTTTTGTAAATAAAATCAAGCCAAATTATCGATTCTAATCGCAAGCAAATTAAGATAATGTAAATTCAATAAATTAAAGACTACACTTGCCTAGACTAGTTTGCACAATTCTCGCGATGTGATTATGAAGATGGTTCCATTTGATTATGATCAACAAATTAGGTGATGTTCTAATTCGATTAGTGGGTATACTAACTCTATTGTTTCCAACACTTTCAATCCTCGTCAAGATTTTAAGATTATAAAAACAATATTTAAGATTTGATCAATCCAAGACTAACACAACTCAATTACTTGATTCACTTTCGTTTCACAAGTAATTGACAACCACACTATCTAGTTTTCCAAGTTTAACCAAGTTACTTATGAAATGGTCAATACATAAGGTAACATCCTCATAGACAAAGGTTTACAACTAATTAACTAACAATGTCTTTTTCATCCCATTACACTATTAGTAATTAACCAAACTTGACAACTCTTTGGTGGAGAAAACTCTTAATAGTACAATTCATTCTTAGTATTAGCTTTTCTTTTATCTTAGAACCATTAAGTCATAATCAACCAAAAATCATGTAACTAACATCATCTAGGCAAGTGCAAAAGGCACTTAGCCACTCATGGCAAACAAAGGAATAACCACAAGAAATTTATCACTAGAAAACATGATTAATAAGTCTTACAAGAGTTGTAATGATGATTACAAAAATTAGGAACACTTGTGAAATGATCAACAACGATCCTTGATTAATTGAATTGATGATTGGTGAATGTAAGCTTTCCCTTTTCCTGCATTTCTTCTCTTTGTCACCCATTTTGATAAATGATAATATATGATGAGTAATAGTTGTGTGTTTTTCTTGATTCCAAGCATACATATATATAAGATGACTTTCCTTGGTCACCAAGCTTAATTCTTGGGCCCAAAGTGTCATAAATTGAAGGCAAGATGAGTTAATGGAAGTAGATGATCGGAATTTGGAGTGATGGCACTTAACTCTTCTCTTAAATGCAACTATGGAAGACTTTAAGTGGCTGGACCCATGGTCGGAACCTAGGACCCGCAGCCTGGATGTCTGCTGGACCTTGGGTTTGAACTCTAAACCTTTGGTCTGGAAATGACTACTCAACCTTGGGTTTGAGGTAGGAACCTTCAACATTCATTTCATCATTTCATGGTCTTTTCTTGAGCTTGAAAATCATTGTAATCTTGATTCTTTATTTTTAACAATCCTTCCCAAAGCTTTTATTGTGAGATGAACCCTACGTTTGTGCATAAGCTCTTGATTTAACAACTTTTCTTCACCTTTTTAGCCTTTTCCTTGAACTTGATCGTACCTGACTAAAATACATCTTTGGCACCTTTTAAGCAATATATGTTCACAAATACAACCGAATACAATGCATAAACATAGAAATAACGCAACTAAAACATGTTCAAAATGAGCGTTATCAAATCCCCCACACTTACACTTTGCTTGCCCCCAAGCAAATCTAGCTTTAAGAAATAAATCCACATGATATAAATGAAAATGGTTCTAAAAATGAGATGCAAATCCATCACGTACAAGTACGAGATAAGATCCATCTATTTAAGCTTGTAGATGAAAAGTCGAGATGTTTGACAATACCTTAATGATTCTCTTGCTTGACAACATATTAAAACACCTAACGAAAAGGAAATGAAGTATAATTCACTCAACACTCATTTGTTTAGTGGGCGAGTATATAAGAAAATAACACTCATTGCTCAGACATGATCTAAATATTACCATAAGCTTGTACAAGAAACAAAACTCCACCGACGTGGTGTAAGCACCAAGTGTAAACATCTAAGAGGACTTTTATTCGGGTTTTAAGGCTTCAAGGGTTATATAAGACTTATGTGCAACTATCTCATGTAAAACATAATAGCTCACTAACAACGAATTCTTGAATCACCAAATAACGGATGGTCACTAAGGATAACCTTAGATCGCTAGCAACGTTATCCAATTCTTCAATAAATCAGATGGTCACCACATGTCAATACACTTGATAAATTAGCACAAAGTCAAAAAGGATAAGAATGAGACATGGGATATATATATTTATGAAATTGGTTTTAAAAATAAAAACTTTACAAATAGCCAAAGTCTAAAACCAAGTGCTACTAGCTACATCAACCACTATCCTTTGAACCTGAGATTCTTCCTTGATTGATATCATACTTTCATAACTCATTGGCTATCCATGTCACCAAACAATTGCGATGACTTTTTCTGTTTCTCTTTTTGCTTCTTTTCTTTTGCTTGCTTTTTTTTTTCACTAGATACCAATAGATCTTCCATGAGATTATCATGGAGTACGCAACTTTCTCATTTTCAAGGATTACCACATAAGAACCATCTTTCCAAGTAGCTAGTAACCAACCAAGACTTGACTATGGGTAAGGTTAAGGCTAAAGGTGAAGAATATTTTTATATTTTTCTGGTGTAACAAAATGAAAAGGATGGCTCAGAGGGTGTACTAATGGAATCTAGCACTAAAAATGAGTGGTAAGAAATGGGTCCAAATAAGTTTTTAACTAACCAATGTGGCTAGCTAATATATCATTAGATGTAAAATGGAAGGCCATTTGGTTTAATTCCAAAGGTTGCCTCTTATCACACGAATACACCTATATCACACGAGGTGATCTCACTGCGGTCTGGTAATGATTTGCATGCACAAGTTCTAGAATAAATTAGATCACCGGCACACTCATAGCAAAAAGATCCAAGCATAAAAGATATATGCTATATGAACTAGACTTAAATCCTCACAATTTAGTGGAATGGGCTATAATTGTGCTAGCAATGTTATCAATCCAAAAATGGATCGCAATGTCAATCAGGACACATCTCGAATTTTCAAAAATTACATGTTTTATTAGTGGATTAATCTAGTTATTCTAATATGAATTATCCTGAATGTGCGAAAACAACTAGATCATAGGGGCAAACAAATTAGAAACTAGGCTCAAAATTTAAAATTCCAGTTCATTTTCCTATTTCCTCCCCCCACACTTAAGTTTGACATTGTCCTCAATGTAAAGAACGATGAACCATAAAAATAGGGAAATGGAACATAAAAGAAATGAAATTGCCTGAGCTTTGGAAATAGGATGATTCCACATCTTCAAGGTCAAGTATCCTAACCTGCATAATCATCAAAAACAAAAACACACAAAATGCAAAATATTTTTGGATTTTATTATTCATATTAGCAAGACCCCCACACTTATGGTGAAACCATCGGGGCATAAAAATAATTTAAAAAAAAACACGGGTTGCCTCCCGAGAAGCGCTAAATTTATTAACGAGTCATCAGCCTGACTCAATTTTTCCTACTTTTATGGGTTATATTTGGGATTCTTTCCCACTTTGTCTTTTTCTTTCTGGACTTTAATGATTGGTTCAAGTGGAATTTCTTCACTTGACAATTCATTTAATTGCTCCCCATCATGGTAGAGCTTGATTCGATGTCCATTAACAATGAAAGTTCCACCGTTCTTGTCATACAATTCAACATATCCGGATGGAAAACCATGTTTTACCACGAATGGACCAAACCATTTGGTTCTGAGTTTAGGAGCTTTGAATTAGTATTTAGAATTGAACAAAAGAACTTTGTCTCCAGCCTTGAATTCTTTCCGGATTCTTAGCTTTCGATCATGATAAGCTTTTGTTCGAGCTTTGTACAATTTGGAATTTTCATATGTCTGGAGTCTTAATTCATCGAGTTCATGCAATTGCAAGAATCGTTTTTCTCAAGTGATTTTTAGATCAGGATTACATTGCCTTAATGCCCAGTATGCACGATGTTCGATTTCAAATGGAAAATGACAAGTTTTTCCATATATGATTCTTTATGGGGTTGTACCAATTGGAGTTTTATATGTCGTTCTAAATGCCCACAGAGCATCATCAAGTTTTCTTGACCAAACAGAAGGATTATCCTTGACCGTTTTTTCAAGTATTCTTTTTAAGGCTCTATTGGTGTTTTCAACTTGACCACTGGTTTGAGGGTGGTATCCTGTGGAGAAACGATGGTGGACTCCATATCGTTTCATAGCTTTCTCCATTTGATGGTTACAGAAATGAGTTCCTTTGTCGCTTATCAAAGCTTTTCGAATTCCGAATCGAGAGAAAAGCTTTTTCAAAAAATTCACTACTACTCGTGCATCATTTATGGGTAAAGCCTCTGCTTCTGCCCATTTAGAGACATAATCAATTGCAACAAGGATGTATTCAAATTTATGAGATTTAGGAAAAGGACCCATGAAGTCAATTCTCCAAATATCAAATATTTCAGAAACTTGGATGCTCTTCTGTGGCATTTCGTCTCTACGAGAAAGACTACCAGATTTTTGGCATGCATCACAATTCTGCACAAGTGTATGTGCTTCTTTAAAAATTGTTGGCCAGTAAAATCCCGCATCGTAGACCTTTTTAGCGGTTGTGGATGGACTGTAATGTCCTCCGGTTGGGCCATGATGACATTCATCAAGAATTTTTCGGGTCTCTGAACCATACACACATCTTCTTATTATCCCATCGGGACACATTTTAAATAGATACGGTTCATCCTAAAAATAGTATTTTAGGTTTGCGAAAAATCTACTACGCTCAGCGTAAGATAGACCTTTCTGTAATATTCCTCCAGCTAAATAATTTGCATAATCAGCAAACCAAGGAACTTCTTCATTGTCGATTCCCATGAGAGTTTCATCGGGAAAGTCATCGTTAATCTCGTCTTCACCGAGTTCTTCTAAATTAGGATTTTCTAATCTAGATAAATGATCTGCTGCAACATTTTCTGCACCTTTCTTATTCTGGATTTCTATGTCAAATTCTTGAAGCAATAAAATCCATCGAATAAGACGTGGTTTGGCATCTTGCTTGGCAAACAGATATTTAAGAGTTGAATGATCGGTGAATACAATTGTTTTCAACAAAACGAGGTAAGAACGAAATTTGTCAAATGCAAAAACTACGGCCAAAAGTTCTTTTTCAGTCACTGTTTAGTTTTGTTTGCACTATTCAAGGTTTTGTTATCAAAGTAAATAGGACGAAAATGTTTACGATCTCGTTGTCCTAGTACTGCACCAACAGCATAATCACATGCATCGCACATAAGTTCAAACGGCAGCGACCAATTTGGTGAAACCATAATTGGTGCATTTGTTAACTTATTTTTAAGTGTTTCGAATGCCTTGATGCATTCTTCATTGAAGTCAAAGACTGAATCTTTTTCAAGCAGCTTCGTCATCGGACGAGATATTTTCGAAAAATCTTTGATAAATCGGCGGTAAAATCCCGCATGTCCCTAAAAACTCCTAACGCCTTTAACGTTAGTTGGGGGTGGTAATTTAGCAATAGCATCTATTTTTGCTTTGTCATCTTCGATTCCCTTGCTCGAAATTTTGTGACCAAGCACAATGCCTTCTGTCACCATAAAATGACATTTTTCCCAATTAAGCTCGAGATGAGAAGTTTTGCATCTTTCAAGCATTTTATCAAGATTGGAAAGGCATGACTCAAATGAGTCTCTAAATACCGTGAAATCATCCATGAAGACTTCCATGGAGGTTTCAAGCATATCTTGAAAAATAGCAATCATGCATCTTTGAAATGTCGCTGGTGCGTTACAAAGACCAAAAGGCATATGCCTATACGCATGTGTGCCAAAAGGACACATGAATGTGGTCTTTTCTTGATCAGCTGGATCTATTAGATTTTGAAAATAACCGGAAATCCATCGAGAAAACAAAAGAATTTGTTCCCGGCAAGTCTTTCCAACATTTGATCCATGAACGATAATGGAAAATGATCTTTTCTGGTGGCATCTTTTAATTTTTGATAATCAATGCATACACGCCAACCAGTTATAGTTCTTGTAGGAACAAGTTCATTACGTTCATTAGTTACGACAGTTGTTCCTCCTTTCTTAGGAACACAGTGAACAGGACTCACCCATGAACTATCCTCAATGGGATAAATAATTCCAGCGTCAAGAAGTTTGATTATTTCTTTCTTAACAACTTCTTTCATATTCGGATTGAGTCTCCGTTGTCTTTGAACAACAGGTTTATAATCGTTTTCAATATTTATTTTATGTTTGCAAAAGTTTGGACTTATTCCAGGAATATCAGAAGTTTTCCAAGCAAAAGCTTCTTTGTGCTTTTTGAGAGTAGAAACAAGTCGTTCTTTTTCATCGGTTTTGAGTTCTGAAGATATGACAACTGGAAGAAGAGAATTTTCTTCCAAGAATGCATATTCCAGATGATCAGGAAGAGGTTTCAAGACGAGATCTACTGGCGGATCTTCAATTGAAGTTTTGATTCTCATATCATCATTGAATTCCAACTCCTCAAAGTTGGTGTTTTCTTCCTCAGAAATTTCTTCTGTGTCAATCTGCATAAATTCAGCGGATTCTCTATCGAGATCTTCATCACTGATTTGTCCAGATGTTTTATGAGTCTTAATTCTTTCGTCAAGCAACTCATCAAATGTTTCCTCTGTTATTTCATCGATAACATCAATGCTATAACCAGTGTCATCATTCGCATGAGAATATTTCATGGCTTGATTAATCAAAAAAGAAATTCTTTCATCCCCAACTCCAAGGTTGAGTTCTTTATTTTTCACTCGAATGATAGCATCTGCTGTATTTAGGAAAGGTCTTCCTAGAATTAATGGAACTTTGCTATCTTCCTCCATCTCGAGGATCACAAAATCAACAGGGAAAACAAATTGCCCAACTTGAACAAGCATATTTTCAGCTATTCCAACAGGATATTGGATAGTATGATTGGCTAAGCGTATACTCATTCTCGTTGGTTTCAATGTATTGATTGAAAGCTTCGCATACAATGAGTATGGCATAAGATTGATACTTGCACCGAGGTCGGCTAAAGCATCACAAGTGATTGAATTTCCCAAAGTACATGGGATAAGAAAACTTCCAGGATCACCGAGTTTCTTCGGGAGCTTATTCTCAATAATGGCTGAGCAATCTTCATTCAAGAAGGTAGCGGAAATGTTTTCCATTTTACTTTTGTTACTCACAAGTTCTTTCAAAAACTTCCCATAATTGGGCATACCAGCTAGTACATCAACAAGAGGAATGTTGATTCTAACTTCTTTTAGTAAGTCAATGAACTTGCCATATTGCTCTTCCATCTTTTCTTTCCTCAAACGTTGAGGGTATGGAATTCTTGGTTTGTATGGTTTGAGTTTTGGAGTAGATTTAACAACTGGTGTAGAAATTTGTTCATTTTCTTTTGGTTCCTCTTCTACTTCATCCTCACTATCATCATGGACAATAGTGGTTGTTTGGGTTGGGTTGGGTGGTGGATCATAAGACAGGCCACTACGAGTGTATACAGCATTCACATGCTCATTTCTCATTTGAGGTGGACGATAATTTCCAGATGATGATGGTTTTGGGTTGGTTTGAGTGTTGCTTGGTAAGGTACCAGATGGTCTTGCAGCAAATTGATCAGAAAGACGACCAAATTTGGTTTCAAGATCTTGGATAGAAGCTTGATGATTCTTTTGACCTTGTTCGACTTTGCTTTTGAGCATGAAGAATTGATTTTTCATGAATTCGTTCGTTTTTTTTTGAGCATGCACGAATTCACGCATGGTTTTTTCACATTCAGATTCTTCATTTTTTGTTTCACGAGATTGTGGTGGTGAACGGTTATCATCATGATAAGATGTCTGACGGTTGTCGTCACGAGTTTGGGAATTACGATTGTCATCCCTTGGTGGACGATCTTGCCAATCTCGAGAATTCCTACCGTAGTAGTTTCCATGATATCCTCCTCCTCGATATCCTCCAGAAACATAATTGGCTTCTGCTTCGGAACCTCCCATGGGTTTATCATCACACTCGGATGATGAGTGATTTCCACCACAATGAGTACATCCCTCACGCATTTCTTTGATTTCTTTTTGGATACTTTCGAATTTGGAATCGATTTTAGAGGTGAAATCTTTCTTCATATCCATGACTTTGGAATTTTCATTTGTTGCTTCAGCGAATGCAACCGATTTTCGTTGAGGTTTGATTTTGGAGTCCTTAGACCAATCAAGCTTTAGAAGTACACGGTCTTCTAGTAAGTTGTAAGCTTCGTTAGGGGTCTTATAATGGAAAATTCCCCCGGCATCAAGTATGGCTTGAGTTGCGTCATCGAGACCATGGTAAAAGATTTCAATGATATTACCACGAGACAATCCATGCCCATGACAACTTCGGAGCATGTTTTTCATTCGAAGCCAAGCTTCGACTAGATTTTCTCCTTCTTTTTGAGTAAAGCTACGAATTTAACCTAAGAGACGATCAAACATGGCTGGTGGAATGAAACGTCCGACAAACGCTCTTCTCATTTGGTCCCAAGTTGTGATCACTCCGGGCTTCATTCATTATACCAAATTTTCGCTTCTCCGGTGAGAGACGATGGAAAAAGTTTAAGATGGATTGAATTTGCATCGGTAGTTCCATAACGAAACATGTCACAAATTTCAAGGAAATCGACGATATGTTTGTGTGGATCGGATTTAGCTCGACCATCAAACTGGTTGTGTTTAATCATCGAAAGATGATGACCTTTGATAGTAAAGTTTTCTCCAAGATTAACGGGAACAATGGCGGATGCGGGTGTAGGAGCTACAACCCTATTGGCATCCTACATAGGTTGATCGTCAGCCATTGGAAATGGTAATTCAAGGAAAAGATTGACGATTGGATGAACTTCAGAAAGGTTATCAAACGGTGGATTAACGGTTTTTGGTTTTCTTTGATCTGGTGGAACGAATGGAGTTCTCTTTTGTGAAATAAACTTTCGGGGTTGGACAATGGTGTGCTCAATTCGTCGCTTGATGAGCGAGTGGTCATACACGAGAAAAACGAACCTTATCGAAAAGGATTTAAGAAAGAAACAAAAGAAAAATAAAAATAAAATATATATTTTTTTAATTTTAATGAACAGTACCACTGGACCGGCGGTCTAGTTTAAAAAGAGAAAAAAAAGGAAGAAAAAGAAAAATGGACAGAATGTTGAGGCCGGCCGGTCGGAGTCTGGGCCGGCGGTCTGGGAGAATTTTTTTTTACGCGACTAAACCGGCGGTCAAGGGCTAGGACCGGCGGTTTGGTTCTGGAAAATTCTTACAGAGGGATTGGGCTGTTCGGTCAGGCTTTAGACCGAAGGTCAGGAGGAAAAAAAATTGTTTTGTTTTTTTTTTAGAACTTAATGAATACGCGAACGAATATCAATACGAATAGGAATAGAACAAGTAAATCATAAACAAAAACTTCACAAAAACGTGATCAAATCCCCGGCAGCGGCGCCAAAAACTTGATGTGTTTCTAGGGATATACCCGTTATGAGTGCAAGTTTTAAATTTATAACACGATTTACCAATGATTCAAACGAAACACATAAGAGCAAGTATACTCGTCCGTGTGTAGTAAGAGATAATTAAGGTAAGCCGAGGTCGTTCACTAGGATTTGTTTAGTTTTTATGATGTGGGTTTTTGTAAATAAAATCAAGCCAAATTATCGATTCTAATCGCAAGCAAATTAAGATAATGTAAATTCAATAAATTAAAGACTACACTTGCCTAGACTAGTTTGCACAATTCTCTCGATGTGATTATGACGATCGTTCCATTTGATTATGATCAACAAATTAGGTGATGTTCTAATTCGATTAGTGGGTATACTAACTCTATTGTTTCCAACACTTTCAAACCTCGTCAAGATTTTAAGATTATAAAAACAATATTTAAGATTTGATCAATCCAAGACTAACACAACTCAATTACTTGATTCGCTTTCGTTTCACAAGTAATTGACAACCACACTATTTAGTTTTCAAAGTTTAACCAAGTTACTTATGAAATGGTCAATACATAAGGTAACACCCTCATAGACAAAGGTTTACAACTAATTAACTAACAATGTCTTTTTCATCCCATTACACTATTAGTAATTAACCAAACTTGACAACTCTTTGGTGGAGAAAACTCTTAATAGTACAATTCGTTCTTAGTATTAGCTTTTCTTTTATCTTAGAACCATTAAGTCATAATCAACCAAAAATCATGTAACAAACATCATCTAGGCAAGTGCACAAGCACTTAGCCACTCATGGCAAACAAGGGAATAACCACAAGAAATTTATCACTAGAAAACATGATTAATAAGTCTTACAAGAGTTGTAATGATGATTACAAAAATTAGGAACACTTGTGAAATGATCAACAACGATCCTTGAATAATTGAATTGATGATTGGTGAATGTAAGCTTTCCCTTTTCCTGCGTTTCTTCTCTTTGTCGCCCGTTTTGATAGATGATAATAGATTATGAGTAATAGTTGTGTGTTTTTCTTGATTCCAAGCATACATGTATATAAGATGACTTTCCTTGGTCACCAAGCATAATTCTTGGGCCCAAAGTGTCATAAATTGAAGGCAAGATGAGTTAATGGAAGTAGATGATTGGAATTTGGAGTGATGGCACTTAACTCTTCTCTTAAATGCAACTATGGAAGACTTTAAGTGGCTGGACCCATGGTCGGAACCTAGGACCTGCGGCCTGGATGTCTGCTGGACCTTGGGTTTGAACTCTAAACCTTTGGTCTGGAAATGACTACTCAACCTTGGGTTTGAGGTGGGAACCTTCGACATTCATTTCATCATTTCATGGTCTTTTCTTGAGCTTGAAAATCATTGTAATCTTGATTCTTTATTTTTAACAATCCTTCCCAAAGCTTTTATTGTGAGATGAACCCTACGTTTGTGCATAAGCTCTTGATTTAACAACTTTTCTTCACCTTTTTAGCCTTTTCCTTGAACTTGATCGTACCTGACTAAAATACATCTTTGGCACCTTTTAAGCATAATATGTTCACAAATACAACCGAATACAATGCATAAACATAGAAATAACGCAACTAAAACATGTTCAAAATGAGCGTTATCAAATCCCCCAAACTTACACTTTGCTTGCCCCCAAGCAAATCTAGCTTTAAGAAATAAATCCACATGATATAAATGAAAATGGTTCTAAAAATGAGATGCAAATCCATCACGTACAAGTACGAGATAAGATCCATCTATTTAAGCTTGTAGATGAAAAGTCGAGATGTTTGACAATACCTTAATGATTCTCTTGCTTGACAACATATTAAAACACCTAACAAAAAGGAAATGAAGTATAATTCACTCAACACTCATTTGTTTAGTGGGCGAGTATATAAGAAAATAACACTCATTGCTCAGACATGATCTAAATATTACCATAAGCTTGTACAAGAAACAAAACTCCACTGACGTGGCGTAAGCACCAAGTATATACATCTAAGAGGACTTTTATTCGGGTTTTAAGGCTTCAAGGGTTATATAAGACTTATGTGCAACTATCTCATGTAAAACATAATAGCTCGCTAACAACGAATTCTTGAATCACCAAATAACGGATGGTCACTAAGGATAACCTTAGATCGCTAGCAACGTTATCCAATTCTTCAATAAATCGGATGGTCACCACATGTCAATACACTTGATAAATTACCACAAAGTCAAAAAGGATAAGAATGAGACATGGGATATATATATATTTATGAAATTGGTTTTAAAAATAAAAACTTTACAAATAGCCAAAGTCTAAAACCAAGTGCTACTAGCTACATCAACCACTATCCTTTGAACCTGAGATTCTTCCTTGATTGATATCATACTTTCATAGCTCATTGGCTATCCATGTCACCAAACAATTGCGATGACTTATTCTGTTTCTCTTTTTCCTTCTCTTCTTTTGCTTGCTTTTTTTTTCACTAGATACCAATAGATCTTCCATGAGATTATCATGGAGTACGCAACTTTCTCATTTTCAAGGATTACCACATAAGAACCATCTTTCCAAGTAGCTAGTAACCAACCAAGACTTGACTATGGGTAAGGTTAAGGCTAAAGGTGAAGAATATTTTTATATTTTTCTGGTGTAACAAAATGAAAAGGATGGCTCAGAGGGTGTACTAATGGAATCTAGCACTAAAAATGAGTGCTAACAAATGGGTCCAAATAAGTTTTTAACTAACCAATGTGGCTAGCTAATATATCATTAGATGTAAAATGGAAGGCCATTTGGTTTAATTCCAAAGGTTGCCTCTTATCACACGAATACACCTATATCACACGAGGTGATCTCACTGCGGTCTGGTAATGATTTGCATGCACAAGTTCTAGAATAAATTAGATCACCGGCACACTCATAGCAAAAAGATCCAAGCATAAAAGATATATGCTATATGAACTAGACTTAAATCCTCACAATTTAGTGGAATGGGCTATAATTGTGCTAGCAATGTTATCAATCCAAAAATGGATCGCAATGTCAATCAGGACACATCTCGAATTTTCAAAAATTACATGTTTTATTAGTGGATTAATCTAGTTATTCTAATATGAATTATCCTGAATGTGCGAAAACAACTAGATCATAGGGGCAAACAAATTAGAAACTAGGCTCAAAATTTAAAATTCCAGTTCATTTTCCTATTTCCTCCCCCACACTTAAGTTTGACATTGTCCTCATTGTAAAGAACGATGAACCATAAAAATAGGGAAATGGAACATAAAAGAAATGAAATTGCCTGAGCTTTGGAAATAGGATGATTCCACATCTTCAAGGTCAAGTATCCTAACCTGCATAATCATCAAAAACAAAAACACACAAAATGCAAAATATTTTTGGATTTTATTATTCATATTAGCAAGACCCCCACACTTATGGTGAAACCATCGGGGCATAAAAATAATTTAAAAAAAAAACACAGGTTGCCTCCCGAGAAGCGCTAAATTTATTAACGAGTCATCAGCCGACTCAATTTTTCCTACTTTTATGGGTTATATTTGGGATTCTTTCCCACTTTGTCTTTTTCTTTCTGGACTTTAATGATTGGTTCAAGTGGAATTTCTTCACTTGACAATTCATTCAATTGCTCCCCATCATGGCAGAGCTTGATTCGATGTCCATTAACAATGAAAGTTCCACCGTTCTTGTCATACAATTCAACATATTCAGATGGAAAACCATGTTTTACCACGAATGGACCAAACCATTTGGTTCTAAGTTTAGGAGCTTTGAATTAGTATTTAGAATTGAACAAAAGAACTTTGTCTCCAGCCTTGAATTCTTTCCGGATTCTTAGCTTTCGATCATGATAAGCTTTTGTTCGAGCTTTGTACAATTTGGAATTTTCATATGCCTGGAGTCTTAATTCATCGAGTTCATGCAATTGCAAGAATCGTTTTTCTCAAGTGATTTTTAGATCAGGATTACATTGCCTTAATGCCCAGTATGCACGATGTTCGATTTCAAATGGCAAATGACAAGTTTTTCCATATATGAGTCTGTACGGGGTTGTACCAATTGGAGTTTTATATGCCGTTCTAAATGCCCACAGAGCATCATCAAGTTTTCTTGACCAAACAGAAGGATTATCCTTGACCGTTTTTTCAA
This sequence comes from Artemisia tridentata subsp. tridentata, assembly GCA_021014915.2. Lineage (NCBI taxonomy): Eukaryota > Viridiplantae > Streptophyta > Magnoliopsida > Asterales > Asteraceae > Artemisia > Artemisia tridentata. Next base: position 297,714,986 of record CP139509.1, on the reverse strand, counting down.
GTATTCTTTTTAAGGCTCTATTGGTGTTTTCAACTTGACCACTGGTTTGAGGGTGGTATGCTGTGGAGAAACGATGGTGGACTCCATATCGTTTCATAGCTTTCTCCATTTGATGGTTACAGAAATGAGTTCCTTTGTCGCTTATCAAAGCTTTTCGAATTCCGAATCGAGAGAAAAGCTTTTTCAAAAAATTCACAACTACTCGTGCATCATTTGTGGGTAAAGCCTTTGCTTCTGCCCATTTAGAGACATAATCAATTGCAACGAGGATGTATTCGAATTTATGAGATTTAGGAAAAGGACCCATGAAGTCAATTCCCCAAATATCAAATATTTCAGAAACTTGGATGCTCTTCTGTGGCATTTCGTCTCTACGAGAAAGACTACCAGATTTTTGGCATGCATCACAATTCTGCACAAGTGTATGTGCTTCTTTAAAAATTGTTGGCCAATAAAATCCCGCATCGTAGACCTTTTTAGCGGTTGTGGATGGACTGTAATGTCCTCCGGTTGGGCCATGATGACATTCATCAAGAATTTTTCGGGTCTCTGAACCATACACACATCTTCTTATTATCCCATCGGGACACATTTTAAATAGATACGGTTCATCCTAAAAATAGTATTTTAGGTTTGCGAAAAATCTACTACGCTCAGCGTAAGATAGACCTTTCTGTAATATTCCTCCAGCTAAATAATTTGCATAATCAGCAAACCAAGGAACTTCTTCATTGTCGATTCCCATGAGAGTTTCATCGGGAAAGTTATCATTAATCTCGTCTTCACCGAGTTCTTCTAAATTAGGATTTTCTAATCTAGATAAATGATCTGCTGCAACATTTTCTGCACCTTTCTTATTCTGGATTTCTATGTCAAATTCTTGAAGCAATAAAATCCATCGAATAAGACGTGGTTTGGAATCTTGCTTGGAAAACAGATATTTAAGAGTTGAATGATCGGTGAATACAATTGTTTTCAACAAAACGAGGTAAGAACGAAATTTGTCAAATGTAAAAACTACAGCCAAAAGTTCTTTTTCAGTCACTGTGTAGTTTTGTTTGCTCTATTCAAGGTTTTGTTAGCAAAGTAAATAGGATGAAAATGTTTATCATCTCGTTGTCCTAGTATGCTCCAACAGCATAATCACTTGCATCGCACATAACTTCAAACGGCAGCGACCAATTTGGTGAAACCATAATTGGTGCATTTGTTAACTTATTTTTAAGTGTTTCGAATGCCTTGATGCATTCTTCATTGAAGTCAAAGACTGAATCTTTTTCAAGCAGCTTCGTCACTGGACGAGATATTTTTGAAAAATCTTTGATAAATCGGCGGTAAAATCCCGCATGTCCCTAAAAACTCCTAACGCCTTTAACGTTAGTTGGGGGTGGTAATTTAGCAATAGCATCTATTTTCACTTTGTCATCTTCGATTCCCTTGCTCGAAATTTTGTGACCAAGCACAATGCCTTCTGTCACCATAAAATGACATTTTTCCCAATTAAGCTCGAGATGAGAAGTTTTGCATCTTTCAAGCATTTTATCAAGATTGGAAAGGCATGACTCAAATGAGTCTCCAAATACCGAGAAATCATCCATGAAGACTTCCATGGAGGTTTCAAGCATATCTTGAAAAATAGCAATCATGCATCTTTGAAATGTCGCTGGTGCGTTACAAAGACCAAAAGGCATATGCCTATACGCATATGTGCCAAAAGGACACATGAATGTGGTCTTTTCTTGATCAGCTGGATCTATTAGATTTTGAAAATAACCGGAAATCCATCGAGAAAACAAAATAATTTGTTCCCGGCAAGTCTTTCCAACATTTGATCCATGAACGATAATGGAAAATGATCTTTTCTGGTGGCATCATTTAATTTTTGATAATCAATGCATACACGCCAACCAGTTATAGTTCTTGTAGGAACAAGTTCATTACGTTCATTAGTTACGACAGTTGTTCCTCCTTTCTTAGGAACACAGTGAACAGGACTCACCCATGAACTATCCTCAATGGGATAAATAATTCCAGCGTCAAGAAGTTTGATTATTTCTTTCTTAACGACTTCTTTCATATTCGGATTGAGTCTCCGTTGTCTTTGAACAACAGGTTTATAATCGTTTTCAATATTTATTTTATGTTTGCAAAAGTTTGGACTTATTCCAGGAATATCAGAAGTTTTCCAAGCAAAAGCTTCTTTGTGCTTTTTGAGAGTAGAAACAAGTCGTTCTTTTTCATCGGTTTTGAGTTCTGAAGATATGACAACTGGAAAAAGAGAATTTTCTTCCAAGAATGCATATTCCAGATGATCAGGAAGAGGTTTCAAGACGAGATCTACTGGCGGATCTTCAATTGAAGTTTTGATTCTCATATCATCATTGAATTCCAACTCCTCAAAGTTGGTTTTTCTTCCTCAGAAATTTCTTCAGTGTCAATCTGCATAAATTCAGCGAATTCTCTATCGAGATCTTCATCACTGATTTGTCCAGATGTTTTATGAGTCTTAATTCTTTCGTCAAGCAACTCATCAAATGTTTCCTCTGTTATTTCATCGATAACATCAATGCTATAACCAGTGTCATCATTCGCATGAGAATATTTCATGGCTTGATTAATCAAAAAAGAAATTCTTTCGTCCCCAACTCCAAGGTTGAGTTCTTTATTTTTCACTCGAATGATAGCATCTGCTGTATTTAGGAAAGGTCTTCCTAGAATTAATGGAACTTTGCTATCTTCCTCCATCTCGAGGATCACAAAATCAACAGGGAAAACAAATTCCCAACTTGAACAAGCATATTTTCAGCTATTCCAACAGGATATTGGATAGTATGATTGGCTAAGCGTATACTCATTCTCGTTGGTTTCAATGTATTGATTGAAAGCTTCGCATACAATGAGTATGGCATAAGATTGATACTTGCACCGAGGTCGGCTAAAGCATCACAAGTGATTGAATTTCCCAAAGTACATGGGATAAGAAAACTTCCAGGATCACCGAGTTTCTTCGGGAGCTTATTCTCAATAATGGCTGAGCAATCTTCATTCAAGAAGGTAGCGGAAATGTTTTCCATTTTACTTTTGTTACTCACAAAGTTCTTTCAAAAACTTCCCATAATTGGGTCATACCAGCTAGTGCATCAACAAGAGGAATGTTGATTCTAACTTCTTTTAGTAAGTCAATGAACTTGCCATATTGCTCTTCCATCTTTTCTTTCCTCAAACGTTGAGGGTATGGAATTCTTGGTTTGTATGGTTTGAGTTTTGGAGTAGATTTAACAACTGGTGTAGAAATTTGTTCATTTTCTTTTGGTTCTTCTTCTACTTCATCCTCACTATCATCATGGACAATAGTGGTTGTTTGGGTTGGGTTGGGTGGTGGATCATAAGACAGGCCACTACGAGTGTATACAGCATTCACATGCTCATTTCTCGTTTGAGGTGGACGATAATTTCCAGATGATGATGGTTTTGGGTTGGTTTGAGTATTGCTTGGTAAGGTACCAGATGGTCTTGCAGCAAATTGATCAGAAAGACGACAAATTTGGTTTCAAGATCTTGGATAGAAGCTTGATGATTCTTTTGACCTTGTTCGACTTTGCTTTTGAGCATGAAGAATTGATTTTTCATGAATTCGTTCGTTTGTTTTTGAGCATGCACGAATTCACGCATGGTTTTTTCACATTCAGATTCTTCATTTTTTGTTTCACGAGATTGTGGTGGTGAACGGTTATCATCATGATAAGATGTCTGACGGTTGTCGTCACGAGTTTGGGAATTACAATTGTCATCCCTTGGTGGACGATCATGCCAATCTCGAGAATTCCTACCGTAGTAGTTTCCACGATATCCTCCTCCTCGATATCCTCCAGAAACATAATTGGCTTCTGCTTCGGGACCTCCCATGGGTTTATCATCACACTCGGATGATGAGTGATTTCCACCACAATGAGTACATCCCTCACGCATTTCTTTGATTTCTTTTTGGATACTTTCGAATTTGGAATCGATTTTAGAGGTGAAATCTTTCATCATATCCATGATTTTGGAATTTTCATTTGTTGCTTCAGCGAATGCAACCGATTTTCGTTGAGGTTTGATTTTGGAGTCCTTAGACCATGGTAAGTTGTAAGCTTCGTTAGGGGTCTTATAAAGGAAAATTCCCCCGGCATCAAGTATGCCTTGAGTTGCGTCATCGAGACCATGGTAAAAGATTTGAATGATATTACCACGAGACAATCCATGCCCATGACAACTTCGGAGCATGTTTTTCATTCGAAGCCAAGCTTCGACTAGATTTTCTCCTTCTTTTTGAGTAAAGCTACGAATTTCACCTAAGAGACGATCAAACATGGCTGGTGGAAAGAAACGTCCGACAAACGCTCTTCTCATTTGGTCCCAAGTTGTGATCACTCCGGGGCTTAATTCATTATACCAAATTTTCGCTTCTCCGGTGAGAGGCGATGGAAAAAGTTTAAGACGGATTGAATTTGCATCGGTAGTTCCATAACGAAACATGTCACAAATTTCAAGGAAATCGGCGATATGTTTGTGTGGATCGGATTTAGCTCTACCATCAAACTGGTTGTGTTTAATCATCGAAAGATGATGACCTTTGATAGTAAAGTTTTCTCCAAGATTAACGGGAACAATGGCGGATGCGGGTGTAGGAGCTACAACCCTATTGGCATCCTACATAGGTTGATCGTCAGCCATTGGAAATGGTAATTCAAGGAAAAGATTGACGATTGGATGAACTTCGGAAAGGTTATCAAACGGTGGATTAACGGTTTTTGGTTTTCTTTGATCGGGTGGAACGAATGGAGTTCTCTTTTTGCAAAATAAACTTTCGGGGTTGGACAATGGTGTGCTCAATTCGTCGCTTGTAGAGCGAGTGGTCATACACGAGAAAAACGAACCTTATCGAAAAGGATTTAAGAAAGAAACAAAAGAAAAATAAAAATAAAATATATTTTTTTTAATTTTATTGAACAGTACCACTGGACCGGCGGTCTGGTTGAAAAAGAGAAAAAAAAGGAAGAAAAAGAAAAATGGACAGAATGTTGAGGCCGGCCGGTCGGAGTCTGGGCCGGCGGTCTGGGAGAAATTTTTTTTTACGCGACTGAACCGGCGGTCAAGGGCTAAGACCGGCGGTTTGGTTCTGGAAAATTCTTACAGAGGGCTTGGGCTGTTCGGTCAGGCTTTAGACCGAAGGTCAGGAGGAAAAAAAATTGTTTTGTTTTTTTTTTAGAACTTAATGAATACGCGAACGAATATCAATACGAATAGGAATAGAACAAGTAAATCATAAACAAAAACTTCACAAAAACGTGATCAAATCCCCGGCAGCGGCGCCAAAAACTTGATGTGTTTCTAGGGATATACCCGTTATGAGTGCAAGTTTTAAATTTATAACACGATTTACCAATGATTCAAACGAAACACATACGAGCAAGTATACTCGTCCGTGTGTAGTAAGAGATAATTAAGGTAAGCCGACGTCGTTCACTAGGATTTGTTTAGTTTTTATGATGTGAGTTTTTGTAAATAAAATCAAGCCAAATTATCGATTCTAATCGCAAGCAAATTAAGATAATGTAAATTCAATAAATTAAAGACTACACTTGCCTAGACTAGTTTGCACAATTCTCTCGATGTGATTATGACGACGGTTCCATTTGATTATGATACCAATTAGGTGATGTTCTAATTCGATTAGTGGGTATACTAACTCTATTGTTTCCAACACTTTCAAACCTCGTCAAGATTTTAAGATTATAAAAACAATATTTAAGATTTGATCAATCCAAGACTAACACAACTCAATTACTTGATTCGCTTTCGTTTCACAAGTAATTGACAACCACACTATTTAGTTTTCCAAGTTTAACCAAGTTACTTATGAAATGGTCAATACATAAGGTAACACCCTCATAGACAAAGGTTTACAACTAATTAACTAACAATGTCTTTTTCATCCCATTACACTATTAGTAATTAACCAAACTTGACAACTCTTTGGTGGAGAAAACTCTTAATAGTACAATTCATTCTTAGTATTAGCTTTTCTTTTATCTTAGAACCATTAAGTCATAATCAACCAAAAATCATGTAACAAACATCATCTAGGCAAGTGCACAAGGCACTTAGCCACTCATGGCAAACAAAGGAATAACCACAAGAAATTTATCACTAGAAAACATGATTAATAAGTCTTACAAGAGTTGTAATGATGATTACAAAAATTAGGAACACTTGTGAAATGATCAACAACGATCCTTGAATAATTGAATTGATGATTGGTGAATGTAAGCTTTCCCTTTTCCTGCGTTTCTTCTCTTTGTCGCCCGTTTTGATAGATGATAATAGATTATGAGTAATAGTTGTGTGTTTTTCTTGATTCCAAACATACATGTATATAAGATGACTTTCCTTGGTCACCAAGCATAATTCTTGGGCCCAAAGTGTCATAAATTGAAGGCAAGATGAGTTAATGGAAGTAGATGATCGGACTTTGGAGTGATGGCACTTAACTCTTCTCTTAAATGCAACTATGGAAGACTTTAAGTGGCTGGACCCATGGTCGGAACCTAGGACCTTCGGCCTGGATGTTTGCTGGACCTTGGGTTTGAACTATAAACCTTTGGTTTGGAAATGACTACTCAACCTTGGGTTGGAGATAGGAATCTTCAACATTCATTTCATCATTTCATGATCTTTTCTTGAGCTTGAAAATCATTGTAATCTTGATTCTTTATCTTTAACAATCCTTCCCAAAGCTTTTATTGTGAGATGAACCCTACGTTTGTGCATAAGCTCTTGATTTAACAAATTTTCTTCATCTTTTTAGCCTTTTCCTTGAACTTGATCGTACCTGACTAAAATACATCTTTTGCACCTTTTAAGCATAATATGTTCACAAATACAACCAAATACAATGCATAAACATAGGAATAACGCAACTAAAACATATTCAAAATGAGCGTTATCAGCGTGAAAACCCCTACGTCTAGTGGACATGTTACTTTACTCGTGGGATGGAGGGTTTGATGTGAGTCGATCTGATTTTCATGATCACGAGATGAAGTTTGTTCGAACAATGAGTTATTCCAAATGCTAGAAAATATTTAACTTTGTTACCAAGATTGTTTAAAACATGTTTGTTTAGGCCGAAGAACATGAGTCCAGAGTGAATATAAAGATATGCTCAATCACAAACAAGGCATACAAGCGATGAATAGCGAGTAATTATCAACAAGAGTATATCTTCCGATTATACTAAGGATTCCTTTTGACCTATGATCCTAGGCATAGAAAGCGCAATAAGATTGGTTTGTGACCAATAATCATGCAAGTATACTTCCTTTAATCCGGTCGGTCAACATGGGATTAATCTTTGAACATATCACTATTCGGGTTATGATTGAGCTCGAATAAGTCTTTAACCAGCTTTAATATCTTCTAATCTTCTCGTTAAAGCTTTGATAATGGCTTGATTTGCTCCATATTTGCTCCAATAAATCTCGGACGGTACCTTAACAATAAGATAACAAAAGACGTAATATTTGCAATTAAAACCTCAATATTGTTTGTAAAAAACTAGAAGGGGGGGGGGTTGAATAGTTTTACCGATTAAGATTTAGTTTCAAAACACTATTAGATTGAATGTATGTGAAACATTTGGATAGTGAGGTATTGATCATGCAAGAATGTAAGTAATTTAATAAAAACAATAAAGTAAAGAGAGGAAGAGATAGAACTGTGACACAAGTATTTATAGTGGTTCAGCTACAAGGACACCTTCCTTTGTAACACCCCCAAAATCTGGTTTAGCGGAAGCATACATGTTTGGGTGCTACTAAATTGGTATCACAACACAAAGTATAAAGAATGGTTTTACCTCAACCATTTAAAATAGATTTCATATTCAAAACTGATTTGTTTACAATATTACAAAAATGATGCGGAAATGTAAGCCCATAAAATATTTCAAGTGGTCCCAAATATATCAGAGTCTTCTATGACCATGCCATGACATGCCAAAAGCCTTCATTACTAGGTTATCTCCTTAACCTGAAAATACATTCTAAAGTGTCAACACGAGGTTGGTGAGTTCATAGAGTTTAGTGTAAAATGTAAAGCATTTAAATAACGATTTCCCAGCAAAGGCATTGTAAATCCACTCAGTCCCAAGTCCCGCCCATACAAGACTTGCAACCTGTGTGTTTACAACCCGCTGCCAAATAAGATTTTTTCCTGGTAAACAGTAGTAATATATTGCTTGGTTAATCGGTACACTCGTAATGACCATTACACTTGGTAGTATGTCCGTTACACTCGGTAACGTGACCGTTACACCCGGTCATGTGACCGTTACACCAGGTTATGTGACTGTTACACCCGGTCCTGTTATATGTGTTTGTCCAGTAACCCTGGTCAAAGTGTGTGTGTCATGTATACATATAATGCATTCGAGTGAACAATCAAGTATTTCAGCCAAACAGTCAAATATTCAGTAAACAGTTCAGTACACCTGGTTAATGTGTGTCATGTATTCATACAACACATTCGAGTAAACGATCAAGTATTTTAGCCAAGCAGTAGTTTTGAGAAAAAAAACAAATCACGTTTCAAGTAAAAACAAGCATTGAGTAAAAACGAGCATGTATTCTCCCCCATAACAGTTATAAAACAATTAAAAGTATGGGCCATGAACTCACCTTAGCTTGTAGCAACACAAAATATCACAGTGGTCACAACTGGCCTCAAGGGCAAAATACAACAATATCGAGGGGACGGGCACAATAGCATCGGATCGGCACAACCTAATATATATATATAGTCATCTCAGAATACATCTCGTAAAGTAAAGAGTTTTCAAAAGGCAAACGTTTTAGCTTTCGTGGATTACTCGTATCAAGGTTTGTAAAGAGTTTGGTGTTAACATTTCGAGTGGTGGTAAGACAGTATAGACTAAAGAATACTCACGCCAATTAGAAAATCGACACAGTCGAGCAAAAATACGGACGAGAACTTTAGTCGAGAAGGGAGTGACAACCGAAGTCAAGGAAAACAGTGACAAAGGAAAATGTCAATAAATTGAGTCAATTACTACGTTCTCGGTGTTTTCATGTTAATAAACTGCAAGTTTCGATTATTGTCGGGTTTTTATAAGATAAAAGGTTTTTCGACATTAAAGTATAAGTTTAGAGAGCTTTATAAAATTTTGGCATGACACGCCTATTTATAAAGTTTTCACAAGTTGTCGTGACTTTAATAAAACTCAGTTTCTCAAAATAGTGCTCCCGACAGTTTATAATGATGACAATTGACGGTAATAGTTAATCCTACTTTTTAAAATATTAATCAGTTGTTTATTCTAAAAATGTCCGATTAGTCCGATATAGTTGAATTGTCCAAATATTACCAATCCGGTATAAGTCCATTATGTCGAGTCATAATTTGTATAATACAAGTTTCAAAAATTATAACACATTATTATATTAAACTAATTTTAGACAGGCAAGTCCAACTAAAATTTTAAATTATGTTTGTTGGGTTTAGGCCGAACACAGACTTTTGTGTATTCCAGTTAATTGGTTGGCTACTCTTGTTTATAGATACAATATAAGTAAGCATATTACAAAGTATGAAAACCAAGATGACTACTTTCTTCAAAGAACTGTCGTCTAGCCATGACACAAGTAAACTAAACTTTGTAAATAAAACGATTACGCTCACCCAACGTTATTCATACAAAATAAAATCATTAGTTTGTTTCATCGCTTATCAAACCTTCACACTCTAGTTGCAATGGGTTTCATAAAATGGTTAGCCATGTATGTCTTATAACTTTAGTTCGGTTTTGGTGTGCAACTTGTTTACTAAAAATTCTTTTTATTTTAATACTCGAAATCAAGAAGCTGGAACCGTAAGTTCAACACAAGTTCTACAAGCAGTCCCAATTTAATCACCCGTAACCACAGGGGTTCTACCCGAAGCAACGCAAGACCAAGGTCGGTACAACAAGCAAAACCAACATCCAACTTGTGTTTAACAACCAGACTCGAGGAGTTAGACTACAACGAACAAACTGAGGCCAAACCAAAATAATAACACAACAATAATAACAGTAAGCCGTATTCACTTAAACCAAACTATCTCACCCGAATCAGAATAACTAATTTCCAAAACATGTTTTTATACAGGTTTGGACCACAAATACATATTCAAGACTTCGTATCCAGTTAAGAGGAGTAATCAAGATGAGTCCAAACAAATAAATAAGCAAATTCGACACCCTTGAGAGTTATATATTAGGGTGAAAATCATGAAATCGTAACCAACTTTTAGTTTTGTTCCAATTCAGTCACTGTAACTTTTATTTGATTATAAAATAATAATCAAGTTTGAAAAGTGTTCCATTTTAGTCACTCAAAGTTTGAATAGTGTTCTATTATTATGTAATTTTTATGTTTGAGTGACTAAAACGAAACACTTTTCAAACTCAATTATTATTTTATGTCATATATCTTTTTTCACTTGTGCATAAGTTGGTTGTACATTAAGTTGGTTGGGGTTAGTGAAATTCAAGGGGGTGGGCATTTATTGTTACAGTACAACCAAATAATGCACATATGAATATCTTAAAAGTAGTTTTTTTAAACAATTACACAATAATGGAACAGTATTGAAACTTGGATGGTTTTTGTGGTTAATTTAAAGTTTGAGTGACTTAATTGGAAGAGTCATCAAACTTTGTTACTATTAGGCAACATTTTCCCTATATATTACCGAGACTTAGACCAAAAATGCAAATCGACATCGAAACCATAGTCGATTACAACTCGACCCAACACTATAACAATTCAACATCAACAGCAACACAGTTGGTAACAAAAATCAATCCAAGATCGAAACAGGTCCGATTCGACCGCTGTAAGACCCATTTCAAACAAACATCAACCTAATGATTTGTGCTACACGAAAGATGTTATCAAAAATATTTTAAATCCAAGTTTACCTCACGATTCATTCACAATAAAATGTTTGATCTAGTTTTAGGTCCACGAAAGCATTTCAAGTCGATTTGTACATGGTCTTAAATGAAGGAAAATAATAAAAATAGATGTGTTGGTGTTCGACATACCATAAGAGAAAGGAAAGAGATGAGAGACGAAGATGATGGTGGCTGCTATGGTGGTGTTTATTGAACCAAAGAACATGAGCCAATCAACCAAACAACCTTTAAAAACTTCGATCTATATTGGTAGTAGCAACCGGTGGCGAAAACAGGTGGCCGAAAAGTTGGCCGGAACTTGATGCGGCCAGGACTTGTAGAGATATGTGAGTGTGTGTGATGAATTTTGAGTTGTGTGTCTCATCCCATTGTTTTGATCTGATTAAAAGAAGGAAAAGAAGAAATCTTATCACCTACTTTCTTGGTGTGATTCCTGTGATGAGGCTAGTTTAAGAAAAGTCACCATCAATTTCCATTCCCATGATGATTTTCGTGGAGCCTGGCGCAAAAGGGAGAGCAGAGATATGAATGGAAAAAGAATTTATCCAGTAAAGTGTGTAAAAGAGGATAAAAGGAAAGGACAAAGGGGAGCAGTTGTGGGGTATTAACTTTGTGTTTATATTAAATTTTATCCATATCCCGTGTTGTTGGATCGATATACTCTGACCAAACTAACTTGTAGCTTGTCTAAGGGTTTAGCAACCTTGGATAAATCCAAAACTACTAATATTGAAACACTGATATACTTTGTTAAGTATGCGGAATCTACTTCAACAAAGCTAAGAAGAATTAACACAAAACTTTTATTATATTAAACCTTGAACCTGCTTACTTTATACACATTCACTAACAAACTCTAAACACTAATACTCTAATAATCGACTAATACATTTCTCTAAAACTTCGTATGAACTTGTACGTCTAATGCCAACCTAGGGATCCTTTTATAGGCACAAGGAAAACCCTAGTCGGTTTACAATACTTGAACGACAAGTAATTCTAATTCTAATCTAATAATAACTCTAAGAACATTCTAGAATTACACATTAATCCTTAAACGTATTTGCATATCAGTCCTTTATCTTTAGCAGTACTTTGACTTCTTTAGAACATGAGCAGTACTTTGACTTCTTATCGAGCAGTACTTTGACTTTCTTCTTGTAGCAGTACTTTGTAGCCCAACAATCCTCCCCTAACTTGAATTCCACTTGCTTGATTTCAAGTTCCTTTGTATTTCTTTAACTTCAACATCTTTATCTTCAAGGAAAGACTGTATCATTAACCTCTGTCTCATGTTTGTTTTGTCATCATCAAAGTAATCATTAACAGCAATCTTTATCAGCAACAGATCTTTTCAGCAACACATCTTTTCAGCAACTCAGCATCATATTGGCAATAGGTACATCAGATCTTAAAAGTTTCATACTATTCTCATCACTTCCAGGTGTGTTAACTCCTGTGAGAGGTGAATCATTGAAAACTTAATGGATTTTGATGTCTCTTTACCAAAGCCATTAACTCTGGAGTAGCCAATGTTTAGGTTTAAGAACCATGGTACATTGATAACCATATGATTTTTAGCAAATCATCAGCTATCAACGGATTTGATTAGTCTTTACCAATAGCCGTTTGCTTTTGGACTAGCTAGTTCTTTTAGTACAATCATTACCATGGTGAACTAATTACCATACAATGGTTTTCCACAGCCTTTACCACAAAGCCATTATCTTGTGGGCTAGCCAACTCTTCACAAACATAGATATGGTGAGTTGAAAACCATACAATTTTTAGTAAATTGTCAACTAAAAACGGATTTGATAATCACATCAGAGCCGTACCCTCATGATGAGTCAAACTCTTTCTTGTTTACTTAAACATGGTGAGTTGAATACCATTTGTTGCTGTTTAAATCTTTTGTGCTTCAAAATGTTTTTGCACTTTTCAAAAATCTCTGATTTTATCAAAAAACTTTACTGGTTTCATGCTGCAAGCAGTACTTTGAGAAAGTACTGTTTGTCAAGCAGTACTTTTAAATAAAGTACTTATGATTCAAAAGATTTATATTATAAATATCATACCAGTTGTTATGCATCAATCTTCAGCTAGCATTGTCCATTTGATGAACAATCCAATCACCATCAATGCAGTTTCACTTTCTTCTTCCACTTCCATGCCATAATCTAGCATTCTGATCATCAGATCTCTAGTAAGTGGATATCTTTGCTCTGCTAGCATGTGGATCATCATTCCATCTTCTAGCTCCAAAACATGTATTCCCACTAATTCAAAGAACCTCCATCTGTTAATTTCCCAATCATCTTGATTTTCCCAGAGAGCACTATCACTTGTCTCTTCTGTTTCCCAGATGGTTGTGAGATCTCCTACCAAAACCAGACCCACTCCTTGTGGTGGAATATGTTCAAAATAAGTCTGCACTTGTAGATATAGTTGAAGCATATCCTCTCTGTCTATCAGATGTAGTATATCCCATAATGAATTGAATACTCTAAAGCTTCCATCTTGTCTATGAAATATCAAGTAGTCCCCTTCTTGTGAATCTACAACTGAGAATGTAGAAATCTTGGACTTCTTATCTGCAACATATTTTGATTTTGGATGCTCAAAGTCAACAACTCTCAAGTAATTTCTTAGCTCATCAGCTGTGTCTACTCTTAATTCAATAGAATCCTTGAGCTTCTTTGATGACTGTTCATCAGTTGTTGTTCTTTTCCTCTTTGAGCTCCCTGTAACAACTCTTTCTTTTCTGCTATCTTCAAGCTTCTTATCTTCAAATGAAATAATGCTTGCAAGATCTTTTTCTACAGCATCCCTAACAGCATCATACAAATCCTTCATCTCTGTATGTGTCAATTTCACCAAACCTGTATATCCTCTTCCTTTGAGATAAGCCATCATAGAATTTCTTTCTTGATCTTTACTTTGTGGCCTTCTAGGTTTGATAAGTTTCCTTGACTCTTCAGCATCTAATTCAGCCTGTAATTTCCTTGCAGCTTCCTCATTTTTAGCATCCTGAATAGCTCTTAGTTCTTTCAAGGTAAGCTTCTTCTTCTTAGTTTCTACCATGATCCCTTTACCTTTGTCTTTTGGATCTAACTCCTGGATAGGTTGAGAAGAAGTATGAGGTTGTTGTTCAACATCAAGAATACTTATACCTCTTGGTCTAGCCATATTCAACATGATGTCAGCAATAGTCTCATCATCACTTTCAGTATGTTTTCTAACTTCTTCTTCCTGTTGAACTGGATTGGAAGGGCCAACTTCTTCTTGAACTTGATTTGAGAGACCAACATCTTCTTCAAAATCCAAAGTCCTTGGTGTAATAGTTCCTTGATGAGCAGTACCTTGAAGAGCAGTACTTTCAACATCGGTTCCTTCCAAATCCACTTCCTCAGTATCACCACTTTTTACTTCAACAGTAGCATCTTCAATGTTAATCTGCTCTATTTCATCACTATTCCTTTCAACAGTATCTTCATGAGGAATATCTTCAAGTGGTGTAACATCATAAAGCCCAGTATCTTCATTGAACTCAGTATCTTCATTCAAATTCTCTAAATTCCTTCCCAATTGGAATGAAGATTCCTTGTTGATCTGGCTTTTCTTTGACTTAGACCTCTTTGAGTGTTGACCAGTCTTCTTCTGTGACTTTACCCACAACCTGTGTTGCTTTACTAATGGCAAAACAAACCTCTTTAATCGTCTGAACTTTCTTGTTAAATCCAATATCTGATCAGCTTGATCATCAGTGACCTTCTTCAGATGTTTGATGCCTATCTGTGGAAGCATTGGGAGTTGGTGGTTGAGTCTCATCTTGAGGTGAATTCTCCTGAGCAGCACTTTGTGAAGATGAAACTGGAACAGTATGTTGAGAAGCAATATGTTGTGAAGAACTATCTTCTCTTGAAGCTGGTTGCTCATTAATTACTGATGCAGAGTATTCCTCTTGCTCTTGTTCTTGGTCTTGCTCTTGCTCTGCATCCCTAACTGCTTGTGCAACTTCCAATATATGGGCTGTCAAAGGTTTATTTCTCCCAGAGAACTTGATACTCTTCTTAGCAATGAATGTAAACACCTTTGGTGAAAGTGTGACAGTAGGTAGAAAACTTTGAGGTTTAGAAATTCCCTCAAGTTGTTTGTTTAAGAATACCTGAATAAACCTTGGGTACATCAAGAATGGTGAACCATTAGTGATGTGTGAGAGCATTCCATCAAGAATCATCCTTGAAAAGTTGAAAGGATGATTTGTAGCTAAACCCACCAATGCAGAAGCAATGTTCTGACCAAACTGCTCCCATGAAGTACTCTTCGGACTCAAGCAGTGAAGTAGAACATGTATGAGATATTTCCAATGAGGACTAAATAATGGCTTCTGAAAAGTAAGTATGGTGAGATCACCTTCATACCCAATATCCCTGAGTGTATCCCAAATCTCTTGTCTTTCAAAACGAGTAGCACTCCCTGCATCATTAAACTGCAAATCTTCCCTAATTGAAGATTCAGTAACCCTAATTGCTCGACCAGCAACCTTAGCACGAATAAAAGGAACACCATCTTGTTCATCAGACTTCGCAGTAGACCAAAACTGTTGAATCCATGGTCCAATTACATCAGGGTTTACCAAAATAGCATAATTGATTGATGACCCAGTCAAGAAATCAATTATTGCATGAAAATCAACATTCTTTGCCGTTTTATCCAAGTTCGCGACCACGTTATTCTTAGAACAGAAATCACGGTTAGCCATTGATTGTGAAGAGTGTTAAGCGAAGGTAATTAGCGATTAGAATTATGGATATCGAATGGATAAGAATAAAGTGAAGAGTGAAAATCGGTATAGTGGGATAGGGTAAATATGGGTAAGATTTAAAAAATCAAAGCCTAATTAATAGTGTTACCGTTGTATTTGGCTTTTACCCCCTCCGTAATGAATTAATTAACTGTAACCCCACATTTTTGACCGTTGGAACTGTACTTCCACGTAAGCAGTACTTCCACCTAACCAGTACTCTTCAAAGCAGTACCTTGGAGCAGTACGTTGCAAGATCAGTACTTTCCATCCTCTTATACTTCTAAACGATCCAAATAAACTTCAAACTAATCCAAGAACTTATATGATGGCGCATGCATAAGTTCTTACTAATAACTATGTTGCCTCCCCTCAAATACAACATAGGTTCTAAACTAATAAATCAATACTTTCATTAAGAACTGAAAGAAAGTATACTAACTAATACTAAAGCCTCCCCTCAAATGTAGCCTAGTAGTTAATCATCCCAATGCTCACAACTAAGTGGTTGGATCTTGAAACATCAAATCCCTTAGTGAGTAGATCAGCTATATTGTCTTCTGTGTGAACTTTGACCACATTTATAAGCCTGTGCTCATAACAATCTCGAATGAAGTGATGCCTAATATGAATATGCTTGGTCTTGGAGTGATAAAATGGATTCTTCACAATACAGATGGTACTCTCATTATCAATGTTGATAGGAGTATTCTTGAAGTTGTATCCATAATCCAAGAGTTGATTCTGCATCCACAAAACTTGTCCACAACAGCTTGCAGCAGCAACATATTCTGCTTTAGTAGAGGAGGTTGCTGCAATTGTTTGCTTCTTACATTGCCATGAGACTAATCTTCTTCCAAGATATTGACATCCACCAGAGGTTGATCTTCTATCATAATTATCTCCTGCATAATCACTATCTGAAAAAGCTTCCAAGTGAAAAGGTGACTCCTTAGGATACCATAATCCTAACTTTGGTTGATGCTTGAGATATCGAAAAATCCTCTTGACTGCATACATATGTGAAACCTTGGGTGTAACCTGATATCTTGCACACAAGCATACATCAAACATGATGTCAGGTCTTGATGCAGTTAAGTACATAAGACAACCAATCATAGATCTGTAAAGCTTCACATCCACAGCTTGTCCATCTTCATCCTTGCCTAATGGTTTATTGTTGTCAATGGGTGTGGTGGCAGGCTTGACAGTTGGAAGGTCAAATCTTTTAAGTATGTCTTCAACATACTTTTCTTGATTTATGAAGATTCCATCTCTTGTTTGTCTAATTTGAAGCCCCAAAAAGAAAGTTAATTCTCCCATAGAACTCATTTGAAACTCCCGCTGCATAAGTTCTTCAAATTCTTTCACTATAGACTTCTTCGTGGCTCCAAAGATAATATCATCCACATAGACTTGGACTAACATAATGTCCTTCTTATCTCTTTTGATAAACAAAGTCTTATCAATGGCTCCTCTCCTGTAACCATGTTGTAATAGAAAAGTAGAGAGTCTCTCATACCAAGCTCTGGGAGCTTGATGAAGGCCATACAGTGCCTTGATCACCTTGTAGACTTTGTTTGGATGTGCAGGATCTTCAAAACCAGGAGGTTGTTTAACATAAACTTCCTCAGCAATTGTGCCATAAAGGAAGGCACTTTTCACATCCATTTGGTAGACAGGAAATCCCAGGTATGATGCAAAGGCAAGAAATAACCTTATTGCCTCAATTCTTGCAACAGGAGCAAACACTTCATCATAGTCTACTCCTTCTTCTTGGCGATATCCTTGTGCAACCAATCTAGCTTTATTCTTGATAACATTCCCTCTTTCATCTCTTTTGATTCTGAAAACCCATCTTGTACCAATGACTCTCTTGCCATCTGGTAGATCACATAATACCCAGACCTCTTGAAGCTTGAATTGTAAAAGCTCCTCTTGCATAGCTTCAACCCAACTTTCATCAGTTAAAGCTTGAGCTACCTTCTTGGGTTCAGTTTGAGATAGAAAACAAGCAAACAGGCATGTTTGTTGATCCTTGTGATTCATCCTGTTTTGTTTGTAAACAAAGCTAAGTAAAGCAGTATGTTGCTTAGAGAGACATTTAACTTTGTTTCTTGTAACCACTCCTAAAGAGGGTGATCCAATAATATTGCTTTGAGGATGAGCTTTATGAACTCTCAATGTAGGAGTTGGAGGAACTGGAAGATCAGATTCCAAATTAGTAACAGCAGGTTCTTCATTGGTAGTTGAGAAAATACCTTCATGATTGAGCTCATCATCAATTTCTTCTAACCCATGAATGTTAGCATTATCCAAATCATCATCATCAACATTGGAATCATCATCATTGCTCCAATTTGATGGTTCTAACACACCAGAAGTACTGTCAAAAGGATCATCAGTACTTTGATCAAAAGTACTGTGAGCAGTATCTTTGAATTTACCCTGTTTCTTTGCAGCATCATAAGCCCTCCTTTGTTCATCTTCATAGGATTTTGCTATAGTTTCTTGAAAAAGCATCCTATTAAGTTCATCTTGTATGGCTTGATCTTCATCAGATACTGTATTGGTTGGTTGAGCAGTACTTTGTTCCTTATTAGTAACTTTAGGTTCTTTATCAGGAACATCTTCTGGTCTAACATTGACTCCATGAACAATGTACTGTGAATCATCTTCTTTGTGATCAGCTTGATTTTCTTCTCTAACAGGCACATAATTCATAGATGGAGTGAACTTGAGATCAAGATCAAACATCCAATCAGGACCTTTTCCTCTCTGAGGTTCTTTATCTTCCAAAAATTCAACATGAAGACAATCTTGAACCTTTTTGGTACTCTTGTTATATACTCTAAAACCTTTGCTATTTGTACAATAACCCAATAGATAACCTTCACCTGACTTACCATCAAATTTTCCCAGAGAATCAATGGTATTTAGAATAGTCAGAGGACAGCCAAAAGGTTTTAGAAAACGAATGTTTGGTTTCTTTCCCATGAGCAGCTCATATGGTGTCTTCATCTGAGGTTTAGTAATTGATACTCTTTTTAAAACATAGCAGGCAGTACTTATAGCTTCAGCCCAAAAGAGAATAGGTAATTGTGAATCGGCAAGCATTGTTCTAGCTGCTTCTATCAATGTCCTGTTCTTTCTTTCTGCAACACCATTCTGCTGTGGAGTTCTAGCAATGCTAAACTCTCTCTTGATCCCTTTCTTGGCACAGAATTCATCCATATGCTTGTTCTTGAATTCTGTCCCATTATCACATCTAATACCTCTTACTTTGAGTCTCAATTGATTTTTAAGGGCTACTATCAGGTCATGGATAGCATCAAAGGTTTCATATTTGAATCCCAAGAAAAAGACCCAACTAAATCTGCTACAATCATCTGTCACAACCAAGCAGTACTTCTTCTTGTTTAAACTCTCTACTGAAACTGGTCCAAACAGATCCATGTGTAGAAATTCCAAAGGTTCTCTAATAGCTCTGTCCTCAAGCTTCTTACATGAAGCTTTATGTTGTTTACCCTTCCTGCAAGCTTGTAACACCTAAAAATCCAAAACGTGTAAAATGACCATTTTGCCCCTACAAATTACAAAATTACTTAAAAGCTTATAAAAGTACCGAATCGATCCCAAACTTCTGGAAAAGAACAAGATATGATATAAAATAATTTTGACAACTTCGATTAATATTTATAAAAGTTACGAAATTACCAAAATGCCCTTGGTTCAACCGAATGGAATAAAAATCAATTAATTAGCAAATAAATTACACTTAATTGGAAATCAAATCACATTCATGGGCCTTAACTAATTTCCGTGATTTGTGGGGCTGATTCCCTCCCCCTTGACGCTCCTCTACCTCTAAATAAGTTAAACCTCATCAAACCCTAGTATTTCCTAATAGCCGAATAAAAGAAAAACACACATAATTTCACTATCTCTTCCTCCGATTTTCTGGAACAAAAAGAGCATTTTTCTGGTGTTGTTCGTGAATTAAGGAAGCTAAGAAAATTGGGTTTAGGTCGTGGGAGGCTTTCATTCGATCGCTAGGAATTATTTTCCATTCGATAGGTCGTGGAGGTCGTGTTTGATCGCTAGGGATTTTTGGTGCTCAATTCTATTCGATAAGGTGTATTTCTGTTTGGGCTCGTTCGCACGTCTAATCTCTGAATCGGTGTGAAGAAGGAGAGATCCTGAGCTTATCAGTGTTTGCTATTTCTGGTTTTATTTTGCTTGCAATAAGGTACAGATACTCTGCCCTTTTTCAGTAAGGGTGTCCTATCTCATGGTTATGATTCCGATTCTGATTCGTTTAAGTGTTTCCAAAACCATTACTATGAACCCTTTTATTATGAACCTTTCTGGTTACACTCTGATTTGGACCTTGGTTATTACATCTGACATATCTGTTATGAACCATCTATTATGGACCATCTGATTTGACCTTTGATATATGACCCTCTGATTATGATCTGATATCTGACTCTTAGTTTGATACCCGAGCCATTTCACTAGGCATGGGGGTTCCATGTCCGTGTCATTGATGCACCAATGGCATGACTCTAGGGCGGTAGAGTGATGTTCCGCCACGTCCCCATTCTGTTTATGATATGCGCATTATATTGATTATGGATTATATATGTTTCTGGGGGGCGTATGGATGCATCCTAGATCTGTTCTGTAAGTGGATTTAACTATATATATGATATCTGTTCTGGTGACTGGTGTTTGTGTGCTATACACGCCTTTCACATTTATCTGGGAGCTGATCACTCCATTTGATACATGAGGACACCCCTCATATTATCTGGTTACTTAAGAGGCATCCCCTCTGGATTATGATGGTTATTATCTGTTCTGTTCTGGGCTCGTGGTGGATGACTATCCTATTCTTCATTTATTTTTTCTGTCTCTTGTTTATACCTCATGAGATTTCCCCATGCACCATATTTCAGTTCTATTTATATTATTGCTTTGTATATGTATCTGTTCACTGGGCTTTTTAAGCTCAGCCGTACGTTTCTTTTCATGTACGGCAGGTATTTAAGCTTGGATCTGGGTTTTAGCTCTGGGGATGAGAGCAACTGTGTGAAGCTTTGATCTTAGCATTCTAGTTATACCATTTCGGATTCTATTTCTGTTATGCCATTGTTTAGGCATTTTGGATCATGTACTTCGGTTTATTTTCTGTTTTGGACATAAGTTGTGTTGACTTATTTCCTTTGACCATTTATGTTATGGACTTATCATGTTTGAATTTAATGCTGGTAATCTGATATGAAGCCATTGTTGTGTAATCTTTACCCTTGCCGGGTTGGGGTGTTACAATTTATGGTTTCAGAGCCAGGTTTTCCGAAACCCTTAGAGCTTAGGCTCGTGACCTGTGAGGATTGGGTAGAACTTAGGTTTCCTTTCGCGCACTCTGTTCCTATTTTGATCTGTCATATATTCTTGATCTGCTCTGTCATATTCTATCTGAGTTGCTAATCCTTTTTGTAATCGTTCAGATGGTGAACACGCGCTTTAACGAGTATGACGCTCCAAATTTCGAAGCCATGATTGCTGAGGCTTTGAAAAACGTCCTTCCTAACCTTTCTGCTCAGGTGGTGACCGAGGTCACCGACAGACTCCGTAGTGGGGAAGGTCCGTCTGGAGGTGGTGGTGGCGGTAATCCACCCGCTCCTCCACCGGTCGGTATTCATGTGTGGATTGAGCGGTTCATCAAGCTCAAGCCCCTTTCGTTTAAGTCCGCTGCCGCTCCTCATGAGGCAGAGGACTGGATCACCCACGTCGAGAAATTGTTCAGGGTTCTCGGATGTGCTGACGAGTTTAAAACTCGTTTGGCTACATTCAAGCTGGAAGGTGACGCTCAGAATTGGTGGACTGCCCTTGTGCAGGCAAAGGGGGATGATTTTGCTGAGACTTGTTCATGGGCAGGGTTCATTGAGGTGTTTTATAAGCAGTACATTCCGATGGCAGAAAAGCTGAGATATGAGAGGGAATACGGGTCGATTCGTCAGGGTGATCATGAGTCTTCAGGAGACTTTATGCAGCGATTCTTACGTCTGGCCAGTTTCGTTGGGCCAGAGGTTACTGGGGATGCGGTTCGACAGGCTCGTCACTTCAAATGGGCTCTTAAGGGATGGGTGTTAGACAGGATTGTTAACACTCCATTTGAGGATGTGGCTAGTGTTCAGGATGTTGCGCGCAACATTGAGTTGCTGCATGAGGACAGGAGATCTAATAAACGTGATAGAGATGGCAACAGGGTTGATACTCGGGGTCATGGTCGTCAGGACCAGAGACAGGATTTTCGGGGTCGTCAGGACCATGGGCAGGATCAACGGGGTCGCCAGGACCGAGGTGGTGATTATAGGCGTCAGGATTCTAGGAACCAGGGCCGGCAGGATTATGGTCGGTATGGTGGTGACCGTCAGGGTCAAGGTCAGGGTGATAATAGCAGGCGTAGGGATTCTCAGCAGTATCAGCAGTCAGGATCGTCAGGCCAGAAGAAGGCTGTTGAGACTCTACCTCCTCCTCCTTTATGTACTACATGTGGGAAACCACATCCGGGTCCTTGCTATAAAGCTTCTGGTGGTTGTTTTTCGTGTGGCTCTTCTCAGCACAGGATCAAAGATTGCCCCAAGAAGAACCCCATCGTGCCAGTAAACACGACTAGGCCAGCTCCCACCATGGGCCGAGTGTATGCTACTACTCGGGACCAAGCGGCCAACACATCAGGTACCATTACTGGCATACTTTATATTGGAGATCGTACGGCTTTTGTATTATTTGACACCGGAGCTACTCATTCCATTATATCTGTAAACTTTGCTAAGAAACTTAATCTGAAACCAAAACCATTAATAAATCGTATATCAATCGCAACCCCAATGAAAACCCAAGTGATTATTGATCATGAATATGTTAACTGCCCTCTACGTTTCGATGATCGTGTTCGTCCGGCAAATCTGCTTCCCATTGATATGACCGATTTTGATGCGATTCTGGGCATGGATTGGTTGGCTGATCATAAGGCTACCATCGATTGTTATGCCCGCAAGGTGATCTTCGGCGATATTCATCATCCTGATTTCATTTATCATGGTTCTCAGCCTCTGAAATCCGTTAAGATTATTTCTGCCATGAAAGCACGAACTCTGATATCTCATGGTTGCCAAGGCTATTTGGCTTCTGTTAAAGATTCATCTGTAGAAAGTCCTGATGTTGCTAGCGTTCCCATTGTTCGGGAGTTTGCTGATGTTTTCCCTGATGAACTTCCTGGCCTTCCTCCGGCTAGAGAAGTCGAATTTTCTATTGATCTGATTCCCGGTGCCGAACCTATCTCTAAGGCTCCGTACCGGATGGCGCCTGTTGAGTTAAAGGAATTAAAGGAGCAATTGGAAGAACTTTTAGAGAACGGATTTATTCGGCCTAGTGTTTCGCCCTGGGGTGCTCCGGTTCTTTTTGTGAAGAAGAAGGATGGGTCTATGCGGTTGTGCATTGATTATCGTGAGTTGAATCGCATTACCATTCGTAACCGTTATCCGCTTCCTCGCATTGATGACTTGTTTGATCAATTGCAAGGAGCCAAAGTGTTCTCTAAAATCGACTTGCGATCTGGTTATCACCAATTGCGAGTTAAAGAGCAGGATGTTTCTAAGACTGCTTTCCGTACTCGCTATGGACACTATGAGTTTCTGGTTATGCCGTTTGGCCTAACAAATGCTCCTGCTGTGTTTATGGATTTGATGAACCGGATCTTTCATGAATTCCTCGATAAGTTCGTCATTGTTTTTATACGATGATATTTTGGTGTATTCTAAATCGTCTGAGGAGCACGAGCAGCATTTGCGTATTGTTCTGGGTATTCTGAGACAGCAGAAGTTATTCGCGAAATTCTCTAAGTGCGAATTCTGGCTTAACCAAGTCGCTTTCCTTGGTCATATCGTGTCTGCAGAGGGCATCACTATGGATCCCGCTAAAGTTAAGGCTATCACCAAGTGGCCGAGACCTACCACGGTGACTGAGATTCGGAGTTTTCTGGGATTAGCTGGTTATTACCGGCGTTTTGTTGAAGGGTTTTCTAAGTTGGCTTTGCCTTTGACTCAGTTGATGAGGAAGGGTGAAAAGTTTGTATGGACTGATGAGCGTGAGCAGAGTTTTGAGGAGTTAAAAAGGCGATTGGTGTCTGCACCTATTCTGACCTTACCTTCTGGTTCTGGAGGTTTCCAGATTTACAGCGATGCGTCCAAAAAGGGTTTAGGCTGTGTGCTTATGCAACACGGCAAAGTGATTGCCTATGCGTCTCGGCAATTGAAACCCTATGAAGAAAATTATCCAACTCATGATCTGGAATTAGCCGCGGTTGTTTTTGCATTAAAAATCTGGAGACATTACTTGTATGGTGAATCGTGTGATATCTTCACCGATCACAAGAGTCTCAAATACATTTTTACTCAGAAGGAGCTCAATATGAGGCAGAGGAGATGGTTAGAGCTTCTAAAAGATTACGACACGAACATCCAGTACCACCCAGGCAAGGCTAATGTAGTTGCTGATGCACTTAGTCGTAAGTCTGGGATGATTGCTAGCTTGGAGATTGATTCTCATGTTCTTAAGGATTTGGAGCGTTTGGATGTCGAGTTGTGTGTTCGGCGTGACGTTGGTTACTGGGCTAGCTTGAAAATTGAGTCTAATCTGATGTTGCGTATTAAAGAGGCTCAGAAAGATGATGGTGAACTCTGGGCTATTGTTCAAAATATTGAAGAGGGTAAGCAAACGGAGTTTAGAATTGATGATAACGGAGTTGTTTGGTATGAGGACCGTATATGTGTGCCTAATGATTCTGACTTGCGTGAGGCTGTTTTGACTGAGGCTCACAGTTCTCCTTTCTCTATACATCCTGGTTCTACCAAGATGTATCGGGATCTAAAGCAGCATTTCTGGTGGAATGGTATGAAGCAAGATGTGGCGTCATTTGTTGCTAGATGTATGACCTGCCAGCAAGTTAAGATTGAGCATCAGCGAGCTAGTGGTCTGTTACAACCTCTGGAGATTCCTACATGGAAGTGGGATGAGATTTCCATGGATTTCGTTTCTGGTCTGCCTTTGACTCGTAAAAGACATGATGCGATTTGGGTGGTCGTCGATCGACTAACTAAATCTGCTCATTTCTTACCTATCCGTATGACCTATAGTATTAGTAAGTTGGCGGAAATCTTTCAGCAGGAGATTGTCAGATTGCATGGTATGCCTTCATCCATTGTTTCTGATCGTGATCCTCGTTTCACTTCACGTTTCTGGAAGGGACTTCATAAGGCTTGGGGCGCTCGCCTTAAGTTTAGTACCGCTTTTCATCCCCAAACTGATGGTCAATCGGAGAGGACCATTCAGACTTTGGAAGATATGTTGCGATCTTGTGCTTTGGAATGGACCGGTAGCTGGGATGAGTATTTATGTTTGGTGGATTTTTTCGTATAATAACAGCTGGCACGCCAGTATTCGGATGGCTCCCTTCGAGATGTTATATGGGCGCAAGTGTAGAGCGCCGGTTTGTTGGAACGAAGTAGGGGAACGTATTATTGAGGGTCCGGAGTTGGTTCAGGACACCAACGAAAAGGTAGCCGTTGCTAGGGAAAAGTTAAAGGAGGCCCGTGCTCGTCAGAAGAGCTATGCTGACAAGCACCGTCGTGACCTAGAGTTTAATGTTGGTGATCGAGTATTTCTGAAAGTATCTCCTTTCCGAGGTGTTAAGCGTTTTGGAATTAAGGGCAAGTTGAGTCCTCGGTTTATTGGTCCCTTTGAAATTCTGGATCGTATTGGGGAGGTCTCTTATCGTCTGGCTCTACCTCCTCAGCTATCTCATGTGCATAATGTTTTCCATGTATCTCTTCTGAGGGGATACAACTATCACCCGTTGCATGTGGTGTCTTATCCACTTGATCAGATTCAGCCGGATATGTCTTTATCCGAAGAGCCGGAGGCTATTCTGGACCGGCAAGAGCGGGTCATGAGGAATAAAGTCATTCCATTCGTAAAAGTTCTTTGGAGGAATCACCCAGAGCGCGAGGCTACCTGGGAGACTGAAGAATCAATTCGTGCTAGTTATCCTCACTTCGTATTCTGATCTGGTATGTCCTTGTCTTGTCATCTGTTTCATTTCATCTGTACCTTTTTGCAAATTTCGAGGACGAAATTTTTCTGTTAGAGGGGAAGAAGTTGTAACACCTAAAAATCCAAAACGTGTAAAATGACCATTTTGCCGCTACAAATTACAAAATTACTTAAAAGCTTATAAAAGTACCGAATCGATCCCAAACTTCTGGAAAAGAACAAGATATGATATAAAATAATTTTGACAACTTCGATTAATATTTATAAAAGTTACGAAATTACCAAAATGCCCTTGGTTCAACCGAATGGAATAAAAATCAATTAATTAGCAAATAAATTACACTTAATTGGAAATCAAATCACATTCATGGGCCTTAACTAATTTCCGTGATTTGTGGGGCTGATTCCCTCCCCCTTGACGCTCCTCTACCTCTAAATAAGTTAAACCTCATCAAACCCTAGTATTTCCTAATAGCCGAATAAAAGAAAAACACACATAATTTCACTATCTCTTCCTCCGATTTTCTGGAACAAAAAGAGCATTTTTCTGGTGTTGTTCGTGAATTAAGGAAGCTAAGAAAATTGGGTTTAGGTCGTGGGAGGCTTTCATTCGATCGCTAGGAATTATTTTCCATTCGATAGGTCGTGGAGGTCGTGTTTGATCGCTAGGGATTTTTGGTGCTCAATTCTATTCGATAAGGTGTATTTCTGTTTGGGCTCGTTCGCACGTCTAATCTCTGAATCGGTGTGAAGAAGGAGAGATCCTGAGCTTATCAGTGTTTGCTATTTCTGGTTTTATTTTGCTTGCAATAAGGTACAGATACTCTGCCCTTTTTCAGTAAGGGTGTCCTATCTCATGGTTATGATTCCGATTCTGATTCGTTTAAGTGTTTCCAAAACCATTACTATGAACCCTTTTATTATGAACCTTTCTGGTTACACTCTGATTTGGACCTTGGTTATTACATCTGACATATCTGTTATGAACCATCTATTATGGACCATCTGATTTGACCTTTGATATATGACCCTCTGATTATGATCTGATATCTGACTCTTAGTTTGATACCCGAGCCATTTCACTAGGCATGGGGGTTCCATGTCCGTGTCATTGATGCACCAATGGCATGACTCTAGGGCGGTAGAGTGATGTTCCGCCACGTCCCCATTCTGTTTATGATATGCGCATTATATTGATTATGGATTATATATGTTTCTGGGGGGCGTATGGATGCATCCTAGATCTGTTCTGTAAGTGGATTTAACTATATATATGATATCTGTTCTGGTGACTGGTGTTTGTGTGCTATACACGCCTTTCACATTTATCTGGGAGCTGATCACTCCATTTGATACATGAGGACACCCCTCATATTATCTGGTTACTTAAGAGGCATCCCCTCTGGATTATGATGGTTATTATCTGTTCTGTTCTGGGCTCGTGGTGGATGACTATCCTATTCTTCATTTATTTTTCTGTCTCTTGTTTATACCTCATGAGATTTCCCCATGCACCATATTTCAGTTCTATTTATATTATTGCTTTGTATATGTATCTGTTCACTGGGCTTTTTAAGCTCAGCCGTACGTTTCTTTTCATGTACGGCAGGTATTTAAGCTTGGATCTGGGTTTTAGCTCTGGGGATGAGAGCAACTGTGTGAAGCTTTGATCTTAGCATTCTAGTTATACCATTTCGGATTCTATTTCTGTTATGCCATTGTTTAGGCATTTTGGATCATGTACTTCGGTTTATTTTCTGTTTTGGACATAAGTTGTGTTGACTTATTTCCTTTGACCATTTATGTTATGGACTTATCATGTTTGAATTTAATGCTGGTAATCTGATATGAAGCCATTGTTGTGTCATCTTTACCCTTGCCGGGTTGGGGTGTTACAAAGCTAAACATGAATGATCAGTCTTGAATGTTTTGGAAGGTAAACCTCTAACTAAATTGCCTTTGACCAGCTTGTTGATGTTCTTGAAATTTACATGACCTAGTCTTCTATGCCATAGATGTGCTTCTTCTAATGATGCCTTGGCTACTAAACATGTTGCTCTTCCAGCAGAATTGAGACTCTTTAAGTCTAAACTGTACACATCATTAGTTCTTGGTACTTTCAATGTTACCAAGTGATCATCAACAAACTTGAACTCAGGAGAGAGAATAAGACATTCTGTATCAGTGAACAGAATTGGGTACTTCTTGTCACAAATCTGAGAAACTGACAAAAGATTGAACTTGAGCTCCTTCACATATCTAACATTTTCAAAATCAATACATCCAGCCTTGATAGTTCCTTTTCCAGTGATTCTCCCTCCATCAGGATCATTACCAAATGCAACTCTTCCTCCATAATATGCCTTAAAATCTGACAGGATCTCCTTGTCCCCTGTCATGCTGCCAGAGCAACCACTATCAACAATAATATGATCTTTAAGCTCCTCCTCTGGGTTGCCCTCAGAGACATTGGATGAACTTGGTGAAGTAGCTACCATAGCAATCTGAACAGGTTCATCTTCATCCTCCATGCTCCAGTCAAAGCTTCCAAGACCATCTCTTGATTCCAAAGCAGCATATCCTGGTTCCTCATCAAAAGCTGTGCTCCAATCAAAGTCTTCCATTGCAACCATAGAATAGGTTACAGGTTCATCATCAAATTCAGTGCTCCAGTCAATCTCAGCTAGATTTTCTTGAGCCACCAAAGCTTTTGGTTGTGATTCAGTAATAGGAACCTCTTTTCTTTCAACCTTGGGTTGTTCAATCATTCTGTTTGCTTGATATTTTGCAAACTTGCATTCCCTTGCAAAGTGTCCAAGCTTTTGACAATTGAAACATTCAATCTTGGATTTGTCAAAAGTGATACCCTGTTTGGCTTTCAAATCAATTCCCCTTCCTGTCTTGTTCATGAACTTCTTGATCCTTGATGTGATCATGGCAACTTGCCATCTGATGTCAATCTCCTCTAAAGCATCTTCTTCAATCTGCAACAAGTCTTCTTGATAGGTAACAGGTAGAGTGGCTTGTTGAACAAAGAAGGAACATACAACATCATCAGAGTTGGTGTTGTTTGTTGGTGATGGGTTGGGGATAGTAGTGGTTGTGCAAACATGCTGTGTATCACCAACAGTACTTTGAGAAGGATAAGCAGTACTTTTAGTGGAAGTACTGCTTCTGTTTTCAGAAGACAAAAAAGCTATGTTGTGAGTTTTCTGAGAACTATGACCATTCATCTCTTGCTCGTACACCTTCAAATTGTTGTAGAGATCATCAAAGTCCATAGACTCCAATCCAGGTTGTCCTCTAATCATGGTAGCAACCACATGCCAGACAGATGGCAAACTCCTCAAGAACTTCAAATTTGCATCTTCAACGGTTACCTCTGCTCCATACAACTCTAGCATACTAAGTAAATTTTGGAATCTGTCATAGGCAGCATCAAGACCTTCTCTTTCACCAACAGTGAAAGTTTCAAACTGCTGCTTCAATAAGTTTCTATGCATCTTCTTGGAAGCATCATTACCTCCAAATCTTGTCTTGATCGCAGCCCACAATTGTTTTGCATCCTTAGCATCATGGAACTTTAGTAGGTGACCATCAGGAATAGCAGACAACAGTATGTTGAGAGCCTTATCTTGATTTCTTTTTGTAGCTGCTGGCAAGGTTGGTTGAGGTGGTTTAGGTTGTCCTTCAACTGCTACAGGTTCATCAAGAACAACATTACCATTGACAATTACATCCCATAGAGCATGGTCTGTAATAGCAAGGTACTGCCGCATCTTCATGCTCCAGAGATCATATTCTCCCTTCTTGATGATAGGAATTCTGAGTGAGGTGATGGATGGGATTGGTGCAGCTTCAGTCGTCATCGTTTAGGGTTTGTTGTTAAATCGGTTTTAAGGGTTTCTTCTTAATCAGAGTCTCCACACAAGCTCTGATACCACTTGTTGGATCGATATACTCTGACCAAACTAACTTGTAGCTTGTCTAAGGGTTTAGCAACCTTGGATAAATCCAAAACTACTAATATTGAAACACTGATATACTTTGTTAAGTATGCGGAATCTACTTCAACAAAGCTAAGAAGAATTAACACAAAACTTTTATTATATTAAACCTTGAACCTGCTTACTTTATACAGATTAACTAACAAACTCTAAACACTAATACTCTAATAATCGACTAATACTTTTCTCTAAAACTTCGTATGAACTTGTACGTCTAATGCCAACCTAGGGATCCTTTTATAGGCACAAGGAAAACCCTAGTCGGTTTACAATACTTGAACGACAAGTAATTCTAATTCTAATCTAATAATAACTCTAAGAACATTCTAGAATTACACATTAATCCTTAAATGTATTTGCATATCAGTCCTTTATCTTTAGCAGTACTTTGACTTCTTTAGAACATGAGCAGTACTTTGACTTCTTATCGAGCAGTACTTTGACTTTCTTCTTGTAGCAGTACTTTGTAGCCCAACACGTGTATTTCGGGTCCCGTTGAGTTAAAAGTAAATGTGATACATCGGTTTGGTAAGTCCAAAAATATATTTTTGTGAACGTTTTATAAAAACACTTTTACAAATACAAAGTTATTGATTCCGGAATTAAAATTTAGGTCGTTACGAACGTGGAGTCGGTACACGTATGATGTCGCATTTTTCAGAAAAATGAAATGATTTCTCTGTTTTGTAAATAAATTGTTAGTAAGTGTCAGGACGTGATTACTTCACTTTTCTTGGTAAAATTAAGTAGCTTGGAGGGTTACTGTATGCTACAGTGTATGAGATAATTTTCCAAAATAGTCAAGTAAGCTCAAAGGTGCTCAAATAAATTGCCAGATAATATTAAATAATTTTTTATTATTAAAATAATGTTTGGAAAAATTACGGGTGGTTACAGTCTACCCTCCTTACGCGAAATCCGTCTCAGATTTCAGTTTAAGTTACCCGATAAATTGGTGTCTGGGAAGAGATGTTGGTACTCACAACAGGTTTGAGTCTCACGAGGCTGTTTAGGGGTGTATCTTTGTTTGTTGGAGGGTACCCAGGTTGTCTACCATTGGTTTTTCCCATTTTTGTGAGTCGGTGAGATACATGTTCTGATTTAGAGTGATAAGATAGCATGATGACAGGTTTTCAAGGTTTGATCCGGAGTGGTGTGTTTTTTCCTCCTCATAGGGTTGGATAAAAATCTTTTTCGAAAACTTTATTTAAGTAAGTCTTTATACGAATTTGACCAAAATAACCTTCTAGTTAATACACATTCCTTTGTTAGAGATCAATAGATACTTAGGGTGACATGGTTTCAAAAGATTCAAAATTTCGTAAAACGGTTCTTAGTCATGGTGTGGATGGGATAATTTCCACAAAAGTTGGCGTTTGACATTCCTTAACAATAGTTTGATAAAGTTTGAGCAGAAAAATTTCACGCATCCAAGTGAGTGTTTTAGAAAGATATAACTACAGATTTCATAAACATAAGTATTAAATTTACTTTAACAGTACCAAGAGGTAGTAATATATATGTTTTCCAGGTGGCTGGATAGTTCACCGGGTGATTGCAAAACAGTTTATAAAACGATTTGTTAAAACAGTTTACAGAGTAATGGGAAACAATTTATTATTTGCCAAATAATAGCATCTGCATTTTAGTTTGTGATATAGTAGCGAGGCAACAAATCGGTTTGTAACATAACTTGTGGAATGATTTGTAAGACATTTTATAGAACGAGAGCCATTCATTGGTTACAAAATAGTTGTAGGGTCGAAATTTTGATTTGACAAAGTAGCAGTAAAATATTTGTAGGGTGACTGCAATACGGTCTGTAGAATAATCGAAAACAGTTTGTATGGTATCAGCGGCATGCTTTATTATCTTACGAGAGGGTAGTAAAAATAACTGATATCCCTGAGAGACAAGAGGAAAATTAGGTGATTGTCCCAAGGAACGCAGTTCAGGTTATTCCTTAGGATCTTAAAGTTTCCGTCGGGCGCAGAATCTATGCCGAATGGGGAGTTTAGCGAGTTCAGGGTACGACTCTGAAGGAGGATGTTGATTGCTACGAGCAATCGGTTGGCTGTCACAGGAGTGTACTCAGTACTTAACACGGAAAGTACAGCCTCGGTTGAGTGTAGGGTTTGAGGTGGAGGCGACTATAACGAAATCACAACAAAACAAGGCTGGATAATAATTCCAAATCTGGAATGAGGTCCAAATTCAAACATAGCCAAACCCAGTTCCAAACGTAGCCAAATTCAAATTCAAATGTAGCTAGAATCAAATCCGAACGCTCCAATAAGCTCAACTGGCTTATTAAAATCTCGAGGAGTTAAAAATAAGTAACTCGGGTTCAAACGGTGCTAATCGGATCTAACCAACCTGATGCAAATTACGGTCAGACGGCGGCAAACAGAAATTTCATATAAATGGAGAAGTATAACGGTACCGATGTATTACGGTTCATAAGGTGTTGTGATGCCAGTGTGTTGTGTGCAGATGTGAATGTTCATGTTGGGCAATGATTATGTACACGCACAGAATTTTGAGTCTTTCAAAAATCAAATAGAAAATCAATATGGACATCATTCTAGTATAACTACTCTGAGTATTGCAAAATTTACCTCTGAGTCGGACATAGGTGACTAGGCTATGTCCCACTGTCCCTGGTCGAATATAGGTGATCAGTCTATATTCCACCGAGGTTCAATAAATTTTGGAGTGCTCAGCTCAGTTATACCAATAATATGTCCCTTACTTTTAAAAGTTGCTTAAATAATTAAGGTGGATGTCCACACTCGAGGACGATTGATGAGATTGCGTAGAGAAAAGGCGTAATGCTACGACGAGTATGATGCGTGTGTATAAGTATGTCGAAGATACTTATAGTAGATAGCAAAAATAGATGGATATACTTATCCAATAACAGTGTGCACATCTCATCAATTATATTAGTAATAAAAATCGCAAATGAGGCATCAGCTTGGCAGGCAGGCATGTGGCGGTCATAGGGTTAAGTTTTCGTAAAAGCGGTTATAGTCTAGGTTTTAAAAATACCCAGTTCTCTATAACCTAGGCTCTGATACCAATCTGTAACACCCCAAAAATCTGGTTTAGCGGAAGCATACATGTTTGGGTGCTACTAAATTGGTATCACAACACAAAGTATAAAGAATGGTTTTACCTCAACCATTTAAAATAGATTTCATATTCAAAACTGATTTGTTTACAATATTACAAAAATGATGCGGAAATGTAAGCCCATAAAATATTTCAAGTGGTCCCAAATATATCAGAGTCTTCTATGACCATGCCATGACATGCCAAAAGCCTTCATTACTAGGTTATCTCCTTAACCTGAAAATACATGCTAAAGTGTCAACACGAGGTTGGTGAGTTCATAGAGTTTAGTGTAAAATGTAAAGCATTTAAATAACGATTTCCCAGCAAAGGCATTGTAAATCCACTCAGTCCCAAGTCCCGCCCATACAAGACTTGCAACCTGTGTGTTTACAACCCGCTGCCAAATAAGATTTGTTCCTGGTAAACAGAAGTAATATATTGCTTGGTTAATCGGTACACTCGTAATGACCATTACACTTGGTAGTATGTCCGTTACACTCGGTAATGTGACCGTTACACCGGTCATGTGACCGTTACACCAGGTCATGTAATCGTTACACCCAGTCCTGTTATATGTGTTTGTCCACTACCCCTGGTCAAAGTGTGTGTCATGTATACATATAATGCATTCGAGTGAACAATCAAGTATTTCAGCTAAACAGTGAAATATTGAGTAAACAGTTCAGTACACCTGGTTAATGTGTGTCATGTATTCATATAACACATTCGAGTAAACGATCAAGTATTTCAGCCAAGCAGTAGTTTTGAGAAAAAAAAATCACGTTTCAAGTAAAAACAAGCATTGAGTAAAAACGAGCATGTATTCTCCCCCAAAACAATTATAAAACAATTAAAAGTATGGGCCATGAACTCACCTTAGCTTGTTGCAATGCAAAATATCACAGTGGTCACAACTGGCATCAACGGCAAAATACAACGATATCGAGGGGACGGGCACAATAGCATCGGATCGGCACAAGCTAATATATATATATATATATAGTCATCTCAGAATACGTCTCGTAAAGTAAAGAGTTTTCAAAAGGCAACGTCTTAGCTTTCGTGGATTACTCGTATCAAGGTTTGTAAAGAGTTTGGTGTTAACGTTTCGTGTGGTGGTAAGACAGTATAGACTCAAGAATACTCACGCCAATTAGAAAATCGACACAGTCGAGCAAAAATACGGACGAGAACTTGAGTCGAGAATGGAGTGACAACCGAAGTCAAGGAAAACAGTGACAAAGGAAAATGTCAATAAATTGAGTCAATTACTACGTTCTCGGTGTTTTCATGTTAATAAACTGCAAGTTTCGATTATTGTCGGGTTTTTATAAGATAAAAGGTTTTTCGACATTAAAGTATAAGTTTAGAGAGTTTTATAAAATTTTGGCATGACACGCCTATTTATAAAGTTTTCACAAGTTGTCGTGACTTTAATAAAACTTAGTTTCCAAAATAGTGCTCCCGACAGTTTATAATGATGACAATTGACGGTTATAGTTAATCCTACTTGTTTCGATCTGATTAAAAGAAGGAAAAGAAGAAATCTTATCACCTACTTTCTTGGTGTGATTCCCGTGATGTGGCTAGTTTAAGAAAAGTCTCCATCAATTTCCATTCCCATGATGATTTTCGTAGAGCCTGGCGCAAAAGGGAGAGCAGAGATATGAATGGAAAAAGAATTTATCTAGTAAAGTGTGTAAAAGAAGATAAAAGGAAAGGACAAAGGGGAGCAGTTGTGGGGTGTTAACTTTGTGTTTATATTAAATTTTATCCGTATCCCGTGTATTTCGTGTCCCGTTGAGTTAAAAGTAAATGTGATACATCGGTTTGGTAAGTCCAAAAATATATTTTTGTGAACGTTTTTATAAAAACACTTTTACAAATACAAAGTTATTGATTCCGGAATTAAAATTTAGGCCGTCACGAACGTGGAGTCAGTACACGTATGATGTCGCGTTTTTCAGAAAAACAAAATGATTTCTCGGTTTTTTAAATAAATTGTCAGTAAGTGTCAGGATGTGATTACTTCACTTTTCTTGGTAAAATTAAGTAGCTTGGAGGGTTACTGTATGCTACAGTGTGTGAGATAATTTTCCAAAATAGTCAAGTAAGCTCAAAGGTGCTCAAATAAATTACCAGATAATATTAAATAAATTTTTATTATTAAAATAATGTTTAGAAAAATTACGGGTGGTTACATCCTTATCCGAAAGGGAAGCCTCACAACGTCGCTTACACTTTTCCAGTACAAGGCTAAATACCGAGTTCTTTACAACAGAAGAACCAACCCAACAACACAAACTAACACTACATGTTTATGATACAATATGATGAATCAAATCCAAGAATCAATTCAGTGATCTTGTAATGATGATGAAGTCTAGCAACACTTTTCTTGAATCTTGCAAGTCTTGTATGCAAAAATCCTGATCTCTCCTTTTAAGAAGAACTTTGAGAATCACTAAAAGAAAACTACTAGAATGATCCTTAGATCTGAGGTTAGAGAGATATAAGAATATAAGAATAGATGTAAGAGAATGGGGTGAAAGATAATGAAGAAATGACTCACTATTTATAGGCAAATTTGCCTCTGACCTGCTGGATCCGGCGGATCCCTTACAAAAGGGATCCGGCCAGTGTAATCCAATCCGGATTTTGGGTTACAATTCTGGGTTTGGGGTCATGGGTAATGGACTATGGGTCATGGGTACCCAATGTGATGTCATGCATGATGTAATAGACATGGGCCATGGGTTTTGGGTCATGGGTATTGGGTCATGGGTACCCAATGTGCATTTTTACTTACATTTTTATTTTACAACAAATGTATAACTAATAATGTATATAATGTCTATATTAGTAAAAATAAATATGATGACTATATAAAAACACGTGATCTTAGATTTATACTTGAGGTAATTTTACGATTGTTATCGACAAAACATATAGAGATCGAGAAATATAAATAAACGTTTTTACGGCTTATTTGTGTTAACAATCTCCCCCTTTTTGTTGATGACAAAACGTAAAATTATTGCGGTAAAACTTAAGTTTAAGATGTTTTTAATAGTTGAAAAAAATGAAAATTTTGAAACGTTTTAGTTTTTCTCTCTTCTCCCCCTTTTTGTCAAAACAAAAAGAGTGTCGAAGAGACATTATGTTGGAATAGAAATTCCAAATGCAATACTCCCCTTTGACGATAACTCCTCCTTAATGAGGACGTCAAGTAAATGGAATTGAAAACCTACAAAAAATATGGTTAGTGATAAATGGCAAGAACAAGGATATGTAAATCTAAGCGCCCACAACAAATGGAAGAAATACGGTATGGAACAATTTATCCTCATAATAAAACACGACAAAATGTAGTGGTCTTTTTAACCACTTACAAAATTTAAAAATAAGAACCAGGATTTGTTCTTAAATAAGACAAAAAGAAAAATAAACCAAGAAAGAAAAATACAGATATGAAAAATAATATAGTCCTAAATGTTGGCATATCTCTTTTAAGAGTAGTTTTGGTGGGTTATGATGTTGATGCGTTCGAGTATGTGGTTGAGAATGAAACGCATTTCATTGTGTACTTCATGAGCAAGGGTTCTTGAGCTTTGACAATGCTCACAAAAGAGGTAATGTGGGAAAAGAGGTAAAGGATCATTGATCCATGTGTGTTCATTGTTTGGCGGAAGTGATGGTGGAAAAGGTGGTAGAGGTGTGTCAACATCCATGATGTCGAGTATAGGTGATGGTTGATTGGCTTGGTTTTGAAGTGGGGCTATGGATGGTAGAGGAGGTGGATTGTCAATCCTAGGTGGTAGATCATCTAAGTCTTCAAAGAATGGAAGAAGTGAAGTAGGAGGTGTTGAGAAGATAAGTTCAGTGGGTTTTATATTGGATAATTTTGGTGGTGATGTTTTGGATGGTTGAGTTGGTGCCGGTGGTGGAGTGGAAAGTGGTGGTGGTGTCACTTTTGGTGTGGAGAGTGGTAATTTGGGGAGCTATAGGAGAGGTGATTTGAGTAGCTGATGGATTACTTTGTGGCGAGTCTTGTGGAGATGAAGGAGAAGGAACATTGTAGTCACTTGGTGGTGAGAAGTTCCTAATGGGTGATGAGTTGGTGGATGACAATGGCTTATTGAAGCAACATGGTCTAACACTTATGCGGGCGGTTCTTCTAGGTTGTGGAGGTGGTGGAAAATAAAGGGTGGCAAAGTGAAGCTAGTGTTTTGAGTATTGGTGACATTTTGGATATGTGTTTCAATGAGACTGGTAAGGTCTTGAAGTTCATTCATCTCTTGAACGATTTTTTTCACGAGATAGAGGTTGCTCTTGAGAAGCGTGAACTCTAGAACTCTTCATGATCAAATGGGCTGAGATGAAAGGGTGGTTGAAAGGTTGAAGATGAGGAATGATAGCATTAACTCAGAGTTAATCTATCCATGTTCCATGGCTAAGTAATGCAATAAAAATACTTTGTTAAAAGAAAATGTAAAGTAAAAGACACAAGGTTTTTCAACAATTAATTCTATTTGCAATTAACAAAAAATTACACCCAAGTGTTTACGGAATAACACTTAGGATTGAAATGACAAGTATGGTATGGCTCCACACAAAACACAAGCTAAGCTTGAGTACAACTATGCTAACCAACTGAGCTATCTCAGGGACATAGTTGCTTTGGAGGAATAAAAGGAGTTTGTGAATGTCTAATCATTAATTGCACAAACTTGTCAACCTTTTACTCCATCTTATGTGTGGAAACCGTAGAGGGGGTGAATACATTTCCATTTAAAAACTTAAAAACTTAAAAACTTTTTGTATCAAACACCCGATCAAGTGTGACGTAATATGAAAAGTGTCAACAATGATCATACAACATCTAGAGATGCTAAAAAGTAAACTACTATACAAACACAATCAAACCATGACACAAACATAATCAACATAATATAATCAACAAACTACACAATCATAAACGCAATGCAAATATAAATATAAAGCGATAAAGACTAAAATAAAAGTAAAGAGATAAATAAGAAGGAGCAAACCGGACACGGTGATTTATAGTGGTTCGGTCACGAAGCTCCTCTTCACCCTACTCCACTCCCCGAGTACCCAACTCGAGAGTTACTTCACTAATCAACAAGCTCCTTTCAGGCGGAGAAAACCGTACAACGTCGCTTATCCTTATTTCCGACACTAAGCTAAATGTCGAGTACTAATCTTAGCTAGTACCAATCTACCACGATCCACATGATCTACTCACGATCTACCCGATCTACCCTTGATCCACTTGATCAATACACAAGCCCACACGCTACAAGAGATCTCCAAGATCTCAACAAGATCACAATGATCTACTCCCACCTGACTCGATCTACCCAATCTACCCTTGATCTTCTTGATCAACATACAAGCCCACAAGCTACAAGAGATCTCCAAGATCTCAACAAGATCACAATGATCAACCCTCACTTGAATCAATCTACCTTATCTACCCTTGATCAACATACTAGCTCACAAGCTACAAGAGATATTCAATATCTCTATGAGATCACAATGATCTTCTCTCACAAGCTCTCAAAAGAAAAATTAACTTGATGTATACAAAGATACAAAAAGTGTGTAACAAATGTTACAAGTGCACTAACTACAACTACAACACGTTGTATCTTCTTGGATACCTTGTGTTCTTCTCTTGCACTAGTAGAGGAATGAAGTTGATATCTTGGTGGGATGAAAGGATCACTCTTAAACAAACTAAGACTCTCTAAATGATCAAAGAAAGTGATCTAAATAAGAAGGGATTAGCTCAGAGAAAACTGTCTGGAAAAATCAAGTTGGAAGTGTAAAATGGTCCACTATTTATAGGCAAAGAAAAAACTAGCCATTACGTACGGATGGTACCACTAATTGTCATACGGTACCACTAAATTTAGTGGTACCGTGGTACTGTGCCAGACAAAAACGCTCCTCTTTTTGTTTTTAGTGGTGAAAGTTTATTTGGGAAAGTTTGGAGCTGATTTGGGGGGGGGGGGGAATAGCTGTTGGGACTTTTAAACTTATTTTTCAAAATAAAACATTTCTTTTTAATTCAAAAATAATTTGTAAAATGTATTTTTGAAAAAATGTTTTGTCACATTAAAAATGTGAAGTTTAGAACAAAAAATTTATTTCTTTGATCATCCGTCAAGTTTAAATTTGTTTGTTCATACCTTGAGTGATTTACGTCGGGATGAAAATCTACGACTCTATTGAAGCATACTTCAGACGTCGAGAGATGTTAATGTAAGTATGCATTAAAACCGAAGAAACCGTTTAGTTTAAATATCGTAATATTTGCACTAACAATCTCCCCCTTTTTGATGATGACAAATATGTAAACCGTAACACATAGTAAAATGTAAAAGTTACCTGTTTACACTCCCTTCTCCCCCTTTTGTCGAAGCAAAAAGGTAGTTGCCTCGAGCTCTCCCTTGAATTCACTCCCTACTCCCCCTTATTACACTACTATCATTTCTTCCCAAAAAGGCGAGCTTGCATCATCCCAGTGAAGTCTTCTATCACCACTATTAGAAAGACTCCGTGCTATGTATTCAAATATTCCCGAG
Organism: Artemisia tridentata subsp. tridentata; assembly: GCA_021014915.2. Lineage (NCBI taxonomy): Eukaryota > Viridiplantae > Streptophyta > Magnoliopsida > Asterales > Asteraceae > Artemisia > Artemisia tridentata. Next base: position 297,675,299 of record CP139509.1, on the reverse strand, counting down.
CTCCCCCTAGCTCAATGCTCCCCTATGGTAATTGAATCCCCTTGTTTATTCACCTTAGTATCTAGCGGATCCTACATCAAGGGTTAGCTTCGTGCAACATAATATATAAAAGAATAGGAGCAACATTATAGGGATAGAATACACATAGCAAGACATGCAAGGGTTAAACTATGTTAAAAACGTGAGTGTCACAACTCAAAAGTGTGCCAAAATGATAAAGACCAAAAAGAAAGCCCAAGAAAGTTGAGCGACACAAAAAGATGAATGCATATTGCAATTCAAAGACACTTGAGTGTCACAACCCGACCGACAACCTAAGGTGTAATTGTTCAATCAATCACACTAACAAGAATGAGATTCGTTCGTTGACTGACACACAAAATGACTTCTTCCAAGTTGTCATTGGGAAGACAAGTTCTAACAAACCTTTTGAACAACATAATCATCTACCTAAGATGATTGATGTGAAGGATAGTTTGTTGATAAGACATACTCTAAATGATTACTATTATGACAAGTCATGCCATAAAGTAGACTCGATAGACGTTATACAAAAAAATGAAAATGTGAACGATAAGCACCTAGATGCGAATGGAAATGATTCCATAAGATGGGAAATGTTGGATTTGTCCTTTGAGGAAAGGTGGGAAAAGACAGTTTATATTAATATATCGTTTGCACTGACAATGAGATGCATGATATATTTCAAAACAGAAAAAAATGTGCATGCGATCCTAACAGGATTGTGGGTGGATATCTCTAACGGGGTTGAGGTAACGAAGTTCTAGATTTCTAGTTTGGATGATCCTAGTTGTGTGTTAGAGATAATTTGGTGCATGAAGGGTTTCGTGTGATTGTGAGGATTGAGGGTTGTTGAACTAACTATCACTTATCCAAAGTGAGGAATAGTTGTAAGGTTTGAGTGTAATGATCGATGGGTTGAAGGTTCTTAGACTAACTATCACTGTCAAGAGTGAAGTGTAGCTAAAAGGTTTGAGTAGGATTGATATAAGGGTTGAAGGTTTTGAAACTAAATATCACTGTCAAGAGTGAAGTTTAGTTATAAGGGTTGAGTGTGATGATGAATGATATTAATGTGAGGTTTGAAGATGAGATGCAAGATAAGCTTGCAATGGTGAGGCCTTATATAGGCAAGAGTTGAGGGATTCAAATTAAAGTTGGTGGTAATGTCCTATGGTGTAGTGATGAAGAAGGGTTATCTCAACTTATCCTAGCGGTTCTTCGCTTGAAGTGTGTGGAAGATGAGTGGGATGCGGAAGCATTGGTAGTGTAGAACGAAGGTTGAAAAGTGTAGATAAGTTGAGAAGATAATGGATACGGAAGTAACCAAACATATGGTGTGTTTAGTACCATGCGGAAGTGAAAGGGGGAAAAAGCTAAGGAGTCAGAAGATAGACAAAATCTATTCTGATAGGAGACGGTTCTGGTTCAAGACTACATCGAGTGGGTTTCGATAGTGTTTTTGAAACAGTGAAAATTGAAAGCAAAATAAACTGTCTCAGCAGACAACGGTCTGACGGTACCGTTAAATTTAGCGGTACCGTCCCCTATTTAAGGGTACCGTGACCTGCTGAGGTCAGTTTTGACCCATAATTAGATTTTTGACAAAGAAATTTCACATATGTTATGATTTTTCTGGACCTTAGATTAAAGGAATTTATACCAAATAAATTCTTTTATGAATGAATCCAACGGGATTCGATGAACGTTGATCAAGAACGAGAGATGACATTTAATTGCATTTCGCAAATTAAATATACTTTAAATATTTCGGATGAAATATTTAAGTTGTCATTGGAATTTAAGAGGATTTTACGAATAAACCTCGCTGATTTAGTGAGACTTTTCGACACGAGGAGAGAATTTTTACCTAATAAATTCTTTTTACGAGATGAACGGGACTAGACAAGAAGAGATGACTTTTATATTTCCAAGGAAATACATAGGTAGTCATTAGAGTGATGTGAAGGATGACTTAATATTTCCAGTGAAATATTTAAAAAGTCATGAAACGAGACACAAGATATGACTTCAATATTTCCAGTGAAATATTTAATTAGTCATAAGAAGGATGTGAAGAATGACTTAATATTTCCAGTGAAATATTTAAAAAGTCATGAGATGAGACATTAGAGATGACTTCAATATTTCCAGTGAAATATTCAGATAGTCATAAGAGGGATGTGAGGGATGACTTAATATTTCCAGTGAAATATTTAAAAAGTCAAGAGACGAGACGTAAGGGATGACTTCAATATTTCCAGTGAAATATTCAAATAGTCATAAAGGGGATGTGAGGGATGACTTAATATTTCCAGTGAAATATTTAAAAAGTCACGAGACGAGACGTAAGGGATGACTTCAATATTTCCAGTGAAATATTTAAGTAGTCATGAGAGGTATTTAAAGGACGCATTTGAACACATGGGAATTGTGAAATTCACGGAATGTGTTCCATCATTCCTAGACCTAGACGAAGATGGTTAGAGGATTCTCGTTTGAGAGGTTTGGTTGATTTACGGATTTCGATGTGCTTCGCATGCGAGTGTTTCACGGGGTTTTTGAAAGACGTAAGGCAAGGCCTATGTTGCTGATTCGCAGCAGGGTTTGGGATCTTAAGAAGTGTATACTCACACGAGAATGAAAGGAACTACTAATCACTTATATAGTGACTCGTGAGTCCTTTTTCACCCGAAGGTTAATGTTAGCTTTTAGCTTTTGGATGAGCGTTTTAACATATGTTGTTAAAAGGCTTGAATATGATGTTTCGGATGTGACATTTAACAATTTGATCGCAAGTTAAACTTACTTGAATATTTTAGATGAAATATTTAAGTTGTCAAACCTACTCCGAGTTCTACTGGGTTTGTATGTAACCTCCCCATGACAAAGGGTATATTACTTGGAAGAAAGCGAAATGATGACCAAAGAATTAGGACAATTTCGCGACTACTTTAACTTATAGGCTTTGACACTAGTGTATGACTATATGACGTCTAAGACTACTTTAACTTATAGTGACTCGTGAGTCCTTTTTCACCCGAAGGTTGATGTTAGCTTTTAGCTTTCGGATGAGCGTTTCAACATATGTTGTTAAAAGGCTTGAATATGATGTTTCGGATATGACATTTAACAATTGCGATAGCAGTTTAAACTTACTTGAATATTTTGGATGAAATATTTAAGTTGCCAAACCTACTCCGAGTTCTACTAGGTTTGTATCTAACCTTCCAACGACAAAGGGGTGTATTACTTGGAAGAAAGCGAAATGATGACCAAGGAATTAGGACAACTTCGCGACTACTTTAACTTATAGGTTTTGACACTAGTGTATGACTATATGAAGTCTAAGGGTTCATAGTGATCGGCATACATAATTCCTAATGCGTTAAAAGGACATAGTGTGGGTGCAAAATTTACAAGCAAATCATGTAAAATGCACATAAGGAATAAATGCAAACATCATGCAAAACATGATAATCATTTAGCATTTAAGATCATGAAGACATTCAATCATATCTTACGAGAACATGTTATCATTTTGAAACGCATATGTGGGATGCAAATAATCTAGGTTCGCTAAGGAGGATCCTAATTACTACTTGTTCAAAATGAAATCCTAATGGGAGATAAAGTTCACCGATGTAAACTATCTTTAGTCAAATGTAGGAATGAAAATTTTCAAGTTAGAGAATGAGTATGAGACTATCACTAGTGGTGCTCAATTCAGGCTAAACCCGACCATTTTTACGGGTTATACCACAAACCCAACTTCTCTCCTGGAAGCAATTCAACAGTTAGGTCAAATTAAATTTCTAGTGCGATAGGTTCTCTAGTAGTCATTCACATGTTAGAAAAATTCAAATTCCTATATTTGCCTATCGAAGTATAGCAAAGATGATATTAGCTTATTTCGCTAATACATGGCTTAATATGACTCAACTAACCATATTTTGAAAGTCGGTTACGAAGATGACATGTCTTACACAACTTCTAACAAAGGCAAGCAAAATGTTTTAATACCGTGTTTGAGATTTAGAGGTTATTTGGTGGAGATGGTGAATTTTATGATCTCTTGGATAACATCTTTGTTTGTTGAGTTGTTACATGTCATTTTAACATGATTTGGTTTCCTAGAACCAAGAGATGCTCTAATGTGATACAATGTAGAATCTACTACATTGAGAGTGTTTCAAGAATGCTCCTTTGCATATCTTGAGAAAAGAATCTAGTAAAGGTTACTTACATCAATATATCTTGCGAATATTATATGATGTATAATTGAAATGAGACATATTGTATCTTTCAACAAATATGCTTTTCTAAGAGGAAACTTATCACTCTTACGAATGCTTAGTAAAACAAGTATTTTAGTGTATGACCAATTTTACTTGTTTATGCAATGACACATGTTGTATTGGGTTATTATTCAAATCTAATATCCTATATTTGTTAACAAGATGCAATGTATTCTCTTGTAACATAACCATTCATGTTACAAAGAAAATAAGATGCATAAGATATAAGTTATCCTTTGTCAATCTTTTGATAAGAGAAATACATGTGATATTCTCAAAGATTGATGACTTACATAATAGTTAATAACATATTATGTGTGACACTTTTACTTCATGAGCAAAGTTTACATATGTTGTTTGTTTGCTCGTGTTTGGTTTTTCGGAAATGACACATTTACTAATTGCATTGCAATGTAAATTACTTGTATATTTCGGATGAAACATCCAAGTTGTCAATCCTACTTAGTTGTGTATTTTATGCATCTTTTAAACATATTAGTTTAATGTTTGGAACACAACCATTGGACAAGAAGACTCAATATGGCATCTTCAACACAAGTGTGAGTTATGATCCGATGCATATTATTTTCGTCTTGAGAGGAAGTCATTATTTTCATAACAATCGAGTGTGATTGAGTATGTAGATTCAAGATAATATATTTCGTTATATTTTGATGTTATCTTGAAGCTAGACAAATAATGGCTCCAATTTCATGTCCATACTCGAAAACTTGTCAATTAGATTTGATGATAATATCAATCATAATTTGAATAATGATTTGATATGTACTCGAAATCTTTCTTGACCCTCACGATCACTCCTTTTAAAAAGAAAATAAAAATTTAAGGAATGTGTTCCATTTATTCTAACACTAGTTGTATGTGTGAGGTTAATGACATATTAAGTTACTACTTCGATATTGTCATTTATTTTTATTTGCGAAATACTATTTATATTATTAAGTATAATATTCTTAGTTTTCGACATATCATGAGTATAAAAATAATTTTCTTAACCATTTTTATACAACATACGTAAAATATTAAATGTTTAAAACATTTTGTATGTGTGTTAAATCAATGCAAGTTTAATACATCTTCTTTTACTTAAATACTAATGTATTAATATAATCTTTTATCTTGTTTAGACAACCCATGGTCAAGCAAGACAGAAGGATGTAATGTTTTAGTGATCATGTTACGGATTTAATGAAAGTGTTAAATATTTTGAGGTGATATGTTTTAACACTTAAACCGTTGGAAAGATAGTTGTGTAAGACAATATTTTTCGACACACATGATCAACCAACTTAGTTTCTATTCTCAAGAAGGTTACTAAAATATTTTAAAAACTTGCAACATATGCAAGAAAAATGGTCTATGCCTTTATGCAATGCAAACTAATTACTCAATATAGTGCAAGAGATTTAGTATGAGCCTTATAAACGCATAAACTGGAAAACTATAATAAACAGATAGCAACAAGGCATGAAAGACACTTATGCTTATAGATAAAATTAGCTCAACTAAAGATAACAATAAGCATACAAAAATATTAACTAACAATATTAAGACACAAAGAAAAACAAATGGTCATTTAGCATAACACACAAAAATACTTATCGTCATTTTGTGCATTAAGTATAACAATGTACACTTGGCTTGATTTTATTTGAAAATGAATTATTTTCCACCCCATTTCAAAATTTGATCAAGTTCAACACTTTGAAAATATGAATACATCAATGTGTGATGTTCTCTTTGTAATTTAACAAAAAATTTGTGCAATCGGCATGACCGGAAAAGACTCTCTGTTACGAATCAAAGACTCTCGTAAAAATTACTTTACAATCATTTTCTAAAAGTATTTTTAAATGAAAGTAGACTCAATTACGTTTAAAACGATAGGTGGCACGACTCCTACGGACTTACGGTTGATTTTATACGAATTTTTGAAAATTACCCAATTCTGAAAAACAGACGAAGGTACCGTTAAATTTAGCGGTACCGTCCGTATTTAATGGTACCGTACATTATATTTAACGGTACCGTGACCTGTTATTACAGTTTTGAACAAAACCAATTTTCTCATCACAAACAAGTATTTGACATAACGAAAAAAAATGTAAAACTTAACAAACTAAATACCGAACATATAAAATATATATTAAGCATCATTTCCACGTTTAGGACTGAAAAAGACATTTATGATAATACTTTTACTACAAAATAATGGTTTTTCCCAAACACTCCTTTCAAAACTGCATGACTTAACGACTCGTTCTAAAGACATGATCGGACACTTACAAACTCTATTCTTTTATTGGTTTAAGAAGACCTTCAAGCTAGTACGACAAAGTATACTTAAAAACAAAACTTGTAAGTATTAAGAAACTAAATACTTTTCATATTTTATAATCTTCATGGGTAATTTGATACATGGATCGTACTCAATTTTGAAAACCATTTGTTTTAAAAATTTGAGTGACGTGGCTCTGGTACCAATTGTGGAAACCGTAGAGGGGGTGAATACGTTTCCATTAAAAAACTTAAAGACTTTTTGTATCAAACACCCGATCAAGTGTGACGTAATATGAAAAGTGTCAACAATGATCATACAACATCTAGAGATGCTATAAAGTAAACTACTATACAAACAAAATCAAACCATGACACAAACATAATCAACATAATATAATCAACAAACTACATAAGCATAAACGCAATGCAAATATAAATATAAAGCGATAAAGACTAAAATAAAAGTAAAGAGACAAGTAAGAAAGCGCAAACCGGACACGGTGATTTATAGTGGTTCGGTCACGAAGCTCCTCTTCGCCCTACTCCACTCCCCGAGTACCCAACTCGAGAGTTACTTCACTAATCAACAAGCTCCCTTCAGGCAGAGAAAATCGTACAACGTCACTTATCCTTATTTCTGACACTAAGTTAAATGTCGAGTACTAATCTTAGCTAGTACCAATCTACCACAATCCACATGATCTACTCAAGATCTAACCCGATCTACCTTTGATCAACTTGATCAATACACAAGCCCACACGCTACAAGAGATCTCCAAGATCTCAACAAGATCACAATAATCTACTCTCACTTGACTCTATCTACCCGATCTACCCTTGATCCATTTGATCAATACACAAGCCCACAAGCTACAAGAGATCTCCAAGATCTCAACAAGATCACAATGATCTACTCCCACTTGACTCGATCTACCCAATCTACCCTTGATCTTCTTGATCAACACACAAGCCCACAAGCTACAAGAGATCTCCAAGATCTCAACAAGATCACAATGATCAACCCTCACTTGACTCAATCTACCCTATCTACCCTTGATCAACTTGATCAATACACTAGCTCACAAGCTACAAGAGATATTCAATATCTCTATGAGATCACAATGAACTTCTCTCACAAACTCTCAAAAGAAAAATGAACTTGATGTATACAAAGATACAACAAGTGTGTAACAAATGTTACAAGTGCACTAACTACAACTACAACACTTTGGATCTTTTTAGATATCTTGTGTTCTTCTCTTGCACTAGTAGAGGAATGAATGTGATCTCTTGGTGGGATGAAAGGATCACTCTTAAACAAACTGAGACTCTCTAAATAATCAAAGAAAGTGATCTAAATAAGAAGGGATTAGACCAGAGAAAACTGAATGGAAAAATCAAGTTGGAAGTGTAAAATGGTCCACTATTTATAGGCAAAGAAAAAACTAGCCGTTACATACGGACGGTACCACTAATTGTCACACGGTACCACTAAATTTAGTGGTACCGTGCTATACAAAAACGCTTCTCTTTTTGTCTTTAGTGGTGAAAGTTTATTTGGGGAAGTTTGGAGCTGATTGGGGGGGGGGGGGGGAATAGCTATTCGTGATTTTAAACTTATTTTTCAAAATAAAACATTTCTTTTTAATTCAAAAATAATTTGTAAAATGTATTTTTGAAAAAATGTTTTGTCACATTAAAAATGTGAAGTTTAGAACAAAAAATTTATTTCTTTGATCATCCATCGAGTTTAAATTTGTTTGTTCATAACTTGAGTGATTTACGTCGGGATGAAAATCTACGACTCTGTTGAAGCATACTTGAGACGTCGAGAGATGTTGATGTAAGTATGCATTGATGATTTGTGTTTACAAGTAACTTGCACATTTTACGTTATGCATTACAGGTTACATGTTTGTCATTATTAAAACCGAAGAAACCGTTTAGTTTAAATATCGTAGTATTTGCACTAACATTATGAATCTTATTTATACACAAGTATATTTCAACTGTTGTGATAAAGACAAAGATGACCTAAGCTAGTGTGGAAAAAATACTTACGTATTTTGTCTCTGTTACAAATGTCTATTTTAGGTATAGGACAATGTTGCTCTCTGAAGGACAGTGATGACACTTTCCTAACATTTAGCCTTTCAGGGAAAGTTTAACTTTGCCTAATAAGGACTTCTTCTTATCTGTTCAAACGTTTCCCACCTTTTCCCGCCTATCCTTCAGTCTTCAGGTCTTCAGTCTTCAGTATTCAGTCTTTAATCTTTAGTCTTCATAGTTGTTGAGGAGTCTTAGGGTTCAATGAGTTATTGCCATCACTCACTGAACCCATCATCTTCTTCTTTGGCTTAGGTGTCATTCACTGAGTTCTGCCTCATTGAATGGAGAGGCTCTCTTCTTAGACACGTCCTAAGCATCTTGAAGATGACTCACTGAGTGACTGTTCACTCAGTGACTTGAATGTTGTTTACAGTTATGTGACACTTAAGTTATATTTTGTTCAAATCCTGGATTAACGACACTTGGGGTACTGAAGTGGCCCAACAGTCTCCCCCTATTTGGATATAAATATAGCCTAAGTGTTTTTTATCAGTGTAAGCGAGCAAGAGACTTCTTCTTACACTGATGATTCTACAAAGCGATTAAGGGACACTGTTTTAAACATAAAACATCATTCATTCATCAGTTACATAGGTCCTATCACTAATACAAAACGCTCAAGGTTAAGTACTTAGACTTCCTTATGTCCCATGAGCTCAAGTTTTGGTTTCTTTCCTAACAAAACTTCTTTGTCAGGCCTCTCACTCATCATTTTATCCATCAGCATCATGAATTTTTCATTTTCAGTGGTCTTCACATGATTTCCATTATCTTGTAAGCAAGGAGAGTTGTGGTTTCGATAAGGTGGATGTCTTTGACTCTTTGAAAGGCTGTTGACTAAATTCATCAATAAAGAAGATTCCATGTTGAGGTTGCTCAATGACCCTGTTGTTAACAAATGGAACTCCGTCAGGGAGGCTTCTATTGCAGTGAAGTGCAGCATTGAACTGTTCAGGCTCCAGCTCAATTGGCTTTCTTTTCTTTATAGGTTTTTCAATTAAGAGTCCCTGAGGAGCAAGAGCTTGTTGATGATCGATTCCAAGACTCTTGGCCACCCTTTCCAGTTATTCATATTTCTTTTTCAAGGCTTCCAATAGGTCAGGGATGCATTTTTCTTCTTCTTGTTCAGGATGGGTCCCATCATGTCCTACTCTTTGATGCCAAACTCTGAAAACTTGAAGGGGGCATTCTTTTCATATACCCTCTCACCTCTTTGATAGTGATAGCAAGAGGATTGGTGTTGGCGTAGATGATCATGTCATTGATGGGACCTTCACCCTTTGTCTTGGTCATGGTCCATACATACCTCTCATAGTTTCTCTTCTTCTTCTCACTGTTCATTTTGACTTTCTGATTTTGTTGTTTGATCATATCAGCTTGAAGTTTTAGAAATTGTTCCCCTCTGATGTTCTGATCAGTTTCCTTGATTCATTCCTTGGCCACCTCTGCAATAACAGGCTTACTGAGCATCTCATTTTTTATTTTCTCCTCTTTCCATTACAGCAGCCACTTCATCGTGTGTTCCCCTGAGCACCTTCCCATTGTATAGGAAGATATCGATAAGTACTGGTTCATCATGGTCTTTTCTGACCTCTTTGTAGGGATTAAAAGCCTTCTTGATGCTTTTTGATTACTGCTGCTCATATTGGTGTTACTGCTGCTCAAGTAAAGTTACAACTGCTCTTGAACTTCAATGAAAATGGGCTAAGTGTTTACAACTGCTGGTGTAAAAGTTTAGACTGCTGGTGCAAAGTTAAGACTGCTGAGGAAGTTACTGCTGCCAGTACAAAAGTTAAGACTGCTAGTGTAACTTAGTGCTGCTCAAGGTTACTGCTGCCTATAGGATATGTATTAGATGTGTATAGAAATGATTTGATATATTCGTATCTTCAAAGAAGATTTGATATACTTAGGAAAGTATTGTAAGCCGTATAGGACTCCTTGGTGTATAAAAGGAGGTCCTAGGGCATAGAGTTAAATACACACGAATTACACAGAGTACACCAAGTCGTAAAATTCTTATAGCTTCAAGGTTTTGTAACCCTAATACTGTTAGAGTATTCGTATTATTCTTAATTATATTGGAGCTTGATTGTTTGTTGAATTATATGCTTTACTGTTTCATTAAATTCTTCTAAAGATTAATGATTAGATTCCGCATAATCTTTAATACATTCGTACACAGTTTCTACCATAGTTTTGTTAGATTTATCTAATATAACTAAACCTTAAACAAGCATTAGGAAATCGATCTAAGTTCAACCAGGTCTCAACAAGAGTTCTACTGGGATAAACAAGTGGTATCAGAGCTTGTTGAGAAGCTGTGATCTAGAAGAATTAAGAAGATATGGATCAAGATTCTGCACACATGGTGGCTGCATCCAAGGTTCCCATGCTCAAACCTGGTGAGTTTGAGATATGGAGGATGAGGATTGAACAATACATCCAGATGATAGACTATTCACTATGGGAAGTCATAGAGAATGGTAACACTTTGCCAAAAACAAAAGAAGTGGAAGGTGTTGTGACAGTATTTAACTCTATAAAAGATGCTAAGCTGTAGCTGGAAGCTGTAGAAAAGAGATTTGGTGGGAATGATGCTACAAGAAAGACTAAGAAGAATCTCTTTTTGCAGCAATATGAAAACTTCACTGCTCCAAGCTCAGAGATGCTTGATCAAACTTTTGATAGGCTTCAAAAGCTTGTGAGTCAGTTGGAGCTTTTGGGAGAAAAGCTTTCACAAGAAGATGTTAATCAAAAGTTATTGAGAAGTTTGTCACCTGAATGGAACACACATGCTGTTGTGTGGAGGAATAAAGCTGATTTGGATACTATGAGCATGGATGATCTCTACAACAATCTCAAGGTGTATGAACCAGAAGTTAAAGGGATGTCTAGCTCAAGTTCAAGCTCACTGAACATGGCTTTTGTGTCCTCTTCAAATAACAGCAATAATGAAGAAGTTAATACTGCTCATGGAGTTTCTACTGCTAGCACTCAAGTTAATGCTGCTAACTTTACTAATATTGATAAATTGAGTGATGCTGTTATTTGTGCATTCTTTGCTAGTTAACCAAATAGTCCCCAACTTGTACATGAAGAACTGTAACAAATTCATCCAGATGACATTGAAGAGATGGATTTGAGGTGGCAAATGGTGATGTTGACTATGAGGGCCAGAAAGTTTTTGAAGAATACAGGAAGGAAGCTTACTATCAATGGCAATGAGAACATCGGTTTTGATAAGTCCAAAGTGGAGTGTTACAACTGCCACAAGAGGGGACATTTTGCTAGGGAGTGTAGAGCTCCAAGAAATCAAGACTACAAGAACAAGGAAAGCTCAAGAAGGAGTGTGCCTGTGGAAACATCTACTTCCACAGCTTTGGTGTCATGTGATGGTCTTGGTGGATATGACTGGAGTGATCAGATAGAGGAAGGGGCTAACTATGCACTCATGGCTTATTCATCTTCAATTCTAACTCAGAGGTATCCAATACTTCTATTTATTTAAAATCTTGCTTGGAAACTGTTGAATTTCTTAAATCTCAAAATGATAAACTATTAAAGGATTTAAAGAAATCTGAGTTAATGGTTCTAGGTTATAAGACAGGTTTAGAGTCAGTGGAAGAAAAACTTGAATTTTATAAAGCAAATGAGTCTCTTTATGGAGAAAAGATTAAGGGCTTAGAATTTAAAATTCATTGTGGAGAAATAGCTATTTGAAAGCTTAGGAAGAAGCTTGAAATAGTTCAAAAAGAAAAAGATGGCATTCAACTTAATGTAGATAAATTTGAATATGCATCTAAAAGTGTAAACAAGCTCATAGAGTGTCATATTGTTGACAAATGCAAGAAAGTTGGTTTAGGCTATAATGAAGTTTCACCTCCCTTTACAGGAAAATTTATGCCTCCAACACCTGACTTTTCTTTTACTGGTTTAGATGAGTTTGTTAATGAGCCTGCAGTTGAGAAAAGTAAAGCTAGGTCTAGTGAAAAAGAGCCTAAGGTAGATAGGAAGAATGATAACGCCCCAATTATTGAAGACTGGGTGTCAGATGATGAGGAAAAGGATGTGTCTCAACCTAAAATTGAAAAGAAAACAATTAGGCCTAGTATTGTTAAGAGAGAGTTTGTCAATTCTAAACAACAAGGAAAACTTTCTAGGAAAAATGTTAAACATGTTGAGCAACCTAGGCAAAACACTCACAGTCCAAGAGGCAATCAAAGAAACTGGAACAATATGATGTCTCAAAAACTAGGAAGTAATTTTGAGATGTTTAATAAGGCATGTTATGTGTGTGGAAGCTTTGATCATTTGCAGGTTGATTGCAATTACCATAAAAAACAGTTTCAAAATCAAATGATGGTAAAACCTGTTTGGAACAATGCTCAAAGGGTGAATCATCAAAACTTTGCTAAAAAGACTCACCTCTGTGCTAAAAAGAACATGGTTCCAAGAGCAGTACTAATGAAGTCTGGCTTAGTATCAATTAATACTGCTAGAAAAAATGTTTCAAAAACAGCAATATTGGTTAATACTACTAGACAAGTTAATGCTGCTCACTCAAAAACAATAGTGAATGTTGCTAAATCAATGTCATATCTTTAAAAAACAGCACATTCAACTGTTAAAAGTTCCATTCAGAAGAACACAACATTTAAAAATAGTAGTAATAATAATCAAAGGGTTAATACTGTTAGGGATAACAATTTTAATACTGCTAGGCCAAAAGTAGTAGTTAATGCTGTTAAGACCTCAGCTTGTTGGGTTTGGAAACCAAAGCTTAAGGTTTTAGACCATGTTTCTAAACACAACCGTGCATCAATCATTGTTAGGAAATTAAGCTTAAGCAGTTAAGACTGTTGGAGGTAACAGTTAGGACTGTTGAAGATGGAAGTTAAGACTGCAGAAGAGTTTTGAAGACATGAGCAGTTAAGACTGCTGAGTGAAGAAGTTAGTACGGTTTATGATTTGTGTAAGTAGATAAATATGGAAAAGATATTGTGTATATCGTCTATAATTAGATTGATAGTTATCTTGTAAAGGAATCCTTAGTCTATAAAAGGATTGCCTAGGTTAAGATTTAGATACACAATACAATACGATACAATACAAAAAAGTACGAATTAGATTAAAGAGATTCAAGGTTGTAAACCCTAGTGATAGGAGATCACTCGTATTATTATTCTAATAATATTGAATCGTTGAAGGTTATTATTCTGTGTTCTTTGTTTTATTCAAATCATACAAAACACATAAAGTCTTCTAAGTGCTAGCTAGTAAATTCCGCGTGCTAGACTACGTATAATTCTTAGTATCACATCTAACACAAGGAGTGTGTGTAGATCCGGTCAAGTGGTATCAGAGCCAGGTTTACTGATACTTAGATTTAGAAAATCCGAGAAGAACAAAAATGGACATGGAAACAACACCATCCACAACCAACATTGCTGCTAAGCTTCCTGTGCTTAAACCTAATGAGTTCGACATGTGGAGACTTCGTATTGAGCAGTTTTTCCAAGTGCAAGACTATGCACTGTGGGAGATCATTGAAGATGGAAACTCTTTTACACCTGTAACAACAACAACTGTTGTTGATGGTAAATCTGAGAGTACAGTGCAGACAAAGCCAACCACTAATGAAGAGAAGGCAAGGTACAAGAATGATGTTAAGGATAGAAGTTTGCTTCTGATGACTATTCCCAATGATCAGTTGCTGAATTTTAGTAAGTTCAAGTGTGCTAAATCACTTTTCGAAGCTATTGTTGCAAGATATGGTGGGAATGAAGCCACCAAGAAAACCTAGAAGACCCTTCTCAAGCATCAGTTTGAGAATTTTACTGCAACAAGCAATGAGTCGTTGGATCATATGTTCAATAGGCTTCAAAAACTGGTGAGTCAATTGGCTGTTTTAGGAATTGAGATGCCTCAGGAAGATCTCAACTCTAAGTTTCTGAGGAGTCTACCTGCTGAATGGGCTATGCATGTGGTAGTATGGAAAAACAAGCCTGATATAGATTCCATGAGCTTAATGGATATATATAGCAACTTCAAGATAGTTGAACATGAGATTAAGAAGTCTGCTGGATCAAGCTCAAGCTCAAGCTCAGGCAATTTGGCCTTTGTATCAACTCCCAGTTCCTCAAGTCCAGATGACGAAGTGCAAGTTGGTGGAGCAGTTGGTACTGCTAGTACAAACCTTGGTACTGCTAGCACCTCAAGCAGTACTAGTGGACTTTTGAATGATGATACTTATTGTTCTTTCTTGACTACTCAGCACAATGGAAGTATGTTGACTCATTCAGATCTTCAAGAGATTGATGAAGATGATATTGAAGAGATGGATATTAAGTGGCAGCTCTCTCTTCTCAGTTTGAGAGCTAGGAGATTCTTGAAGAAGACTGGCAAGAAGATTGTCATAAACAGCAATGATATTGCAGGGTATGACAAGTCCAAGATTGAGTGCTTCAACTGCCACAAGAAAGGTCATTACTCAAGGGAGTGCAGATTGCCAAGTCAACAAGATGGAAAGAGTAGAGCATATGGAAACAAGTCAAGAGTTGTGGAGGTTACTGATTCAAGCTCAAAAGCCATGGTTGCCATTGATGGCTTAGGATTTGACTGGAGCTATATTGCAGAGGAAGAAGCAGAAGCATCTACAGAGGTTGCTCTCATGGCATTCTCAGATTCTGAGGTACAAGTTTCAAAATGTTCTAAATCTTGTGAAGCTTTAAAAGATCTAGAAACACTTAAAACAAGATATAAGAGTCAGAGAAAAGAATTAGTTGAAACTGCTTTTAGCTTAGCAAATCATAAGAGAGCTTTAGCTGTGTTAGAAGAAAAAATTGTTCATTATCAAAACAATGAGTCTAAGTTTTCTGATGATATGATTATTGTTAAGAGAGACTTAATGTTTAGAGAGAATGAAATTACTGTTTTAAAACATGAGCTAGAACAGGTTAAGAAAGCTAAGGAGAACATTCAAATGAGTGTAGACACACTAGAATACACATCAAAAGGTGTTCAAAAGATAATTGAGAGTCAGATCCAAAATAAAGCTAAGTCAGGCCTAGGATATAAGTCAGTTCCACCTCCATATAGAGGAATTCCATCACCCAAAGGTGTAGACTTAGAACATACAGGACTCCCTGAATTTCAATTACCTGTGCTTAATTATGGTCCTCAACCCAAGAAGGATGTAGTTGATAAACCTGTGTTTGAAAGTGCATGTGATAAATCACTATCTGAGGACAAGGTGTCTTCTGATAGGTCCTCACCTAAGGACTCAGATGCTCCAACCATTGAGGAATGGACTTCTGATGATGAGAATGATCAGGATGTGGTTAAGCCTGTTAGTGCTAAAGTGGAAGAACCAAAAGTTCTAAAGATGGTTAAACCTGAGACTGTTAGGCCTAGATCAAATGCCAAACCTTTTAGACCAACAGTTAGGTATGCAGAAATGTATAGAACCACAAACAAGCCAAGAGGTAACCAGAGGAATTGGAATGACCTCAAATCCCACTAATTAGGAAAGGATTTTGTTTGCTATAGGAAAGCTTGTTACTCTTGTGGTAGCTTTGATCATCTTGCAGCTTTTTGTGATAAGTATGTTAGAGGGTATTCAAACAAAAGCATGTGTCTAGAAAGACCTACAACTCTTCCTAGGAATGATAAGATGATACCCAGATCTGTTCTTTTGAGGTCTAGACCTAAAGCAGTTCAAACTGCTAGACCAGCAATTCAGACTGTCAGACCTATGAAATCAATTCACCCAAGGCCACCAGTTCAAAATCCAATAACTGTTTTTAACCATCATACAAAACTGGTAAAAGAACTTTTTATAAGAAAGCAGTGGTGAAAAATCAAGTTTGGAAACCTAAGGTAACAACTGCCAAGCCAGCAGTTCCAACTGCTAGCAGGGTAATTGGTACTGGTGTGAATAAAAACACTGCTAAGGGAAACATGAGTAATGGAGTGAATGCTTCAGCATGTTGGGTATGGAGACCAATTAAACCCAATGGTGCTAAGACTGTTTTGAATCATTGAAGGTTATTATTCTAATAATATTGAATCGTTGAAGGTTATTATTCTGTGTTCTTTGTTTTATTCAAATCATACAAAACACATAAAGTCTTCTAAGTGCTAGCTAGTAAATTCCGCGTGCTAGACTACGTATAATTCTTAGTATCACATCTAACACAAGGAGTGTGTGTAGATCCGGTCAATCATCCTGAAAAAGTTTGATTATGTTGATGCACAAGGCAGATCCAAGTCAGTAATGGCTTGAGTCCCCAAAAGAAACTAATTTTCTTACCTAATGTGCAGGGCAATCCACAAATGGATTTACAGGATCAAGGAGTGATTGATAGTGGATGCTCAAGGCACATGACAGGAAACATGTCCTATCTTACAGATTATAAAGAGATTGATGAAGGATATGTTGCTTTTGGAGGGAACCCCAAAGGAGGGAAAATCACAGGAAGAGGTACCATTAAAACTGGTAATCTAGATTTTGAAAATGTGTATTTTGTGATAGAATTAAAGTTTAATCTCTTTAATGTCTCACAAATGTGTGACAAAAAGAATAGTGTTCTTTTTAATGACACTGAATGTATTGTTTTATCTCCAAACTTTAAGTTAATTGATGAAAGTCAAGTTTTACTTAGAGTTCCTAGAAAGAACAATATGTATAGTGTTGATTTAAAGTACATAGTTCCTAAAGGAGGTTTAACTTGCCTTTTTACAAAAGCCACATTTGATGAATCTAAACTTTGGCATAGAAGGTTAGGTCACTTAAAATTTAAAACTATGAATAAAATGGTTAAGGGAAATCTTGTAAGAGGTTTACCTTCCAAAATTTTTGAAAATGATCAAACCTGTGTTGCTTGTCAAAAGGGAAAGCAGTACAGAGCCTCTTGTAAGTACAAAACTGAGAACTCAATCAGTCTACTTTTATTTATGTTGCATATGGATTTGTTTGGTCCAACATTTGTAAAAAGTCTTATGAAGAAAATGTATTGCCTAGTTGTCACAGATGATTTCAGTAGGTTTACATGGTTTTTTTTTTAGCTACTAAAGATTAGACTAGTGGCATTCTTAAGTCCTTTATAACTAGAGTAGAAATTCTAGTTGATCACAAGGTTAAAGTGATTAGATATGATAATGGGACTGAGTTAAAAAATAGAGAGATGAATCAGTTTTGTGGGATGAAGGGTATTTTGAGACATTATAGTGTAGCTAGAACTCCTCAACAAAATGGAGTTGCTGAGAGGAGATATAGGACACTAATTGAGGCTGCTAGGACTATGTTAACTGATTCTAAGTTTCCAACTACTTTTTGGGCAGAAGCAGTTAGTACTGCTTGTTATGTGCAAAATAGAGTGTTAGTAGTTAAGCCTCATAACAAGACCCCATATGAACTTTTTCATTGTAGAACACCAACTTAAAGTTTTATTAGACCTTTTGGGTGTCCAGTTACCATTCTCAATACCATAGATCACTTAGGCAAATTTAATGGTAAGGCTGATGGAGCTTTCTTTGTTGGATACTCTTTGAATAATAAAGCCTTTAGAGTATTCAATAGTAGAACAAGGATAGTGGAAGAGAACTTGCATATTAGGTTTAGTGAAAGTACACCTAATGTTGTAGGTAGTGGACCAGATTGGCTATTTGATATTGATGCACTAACAAGAACAATGAATTATGAGCCAGTTGTTGCACAGTCTAATGCTTTTGCAGGTACAAAAGAAAGTGATTATGCAGGTCAAGCTAGCAAGGAGACAAAACCTGCAAAAGATTACATTTTGCTCCCATTATGGACTGCTGATCCACCATTCTCCCAAGATCCAAAGAGTTCTCAAGAAGATGAATTCAAACCTTCAAGTGATGATGAAAAGAAGGTTAATGAAGATCCAAGAGCAGAAAGTGAATGTCATGATCAAGAGAAGGGAGATAATGTTAACATCACTAATAATGTTAACACTGCTAGTGATGGTAACAAAATTAACAATGTTAATATTCTTTGTTCAACTATTAATGCTGCTGGTATAGAAGTTAATGTTGTCGATCCAAAAATAAGCATTGAACTTCCATTTGATCCACAAATGCCTGCTTTGGAAGATACTAGCATATTTGACTACTCAAGTGAAGATGAAGATGATGCTGAAGGGTTGACATGAACAATTTTGATTCAACAATCCAAGTCAGTCCTACTCCAACTACAAGAATTCATAAATATCATCCTCTTGATCAAGTGATTGGAGATGTGCAATCAGCTATACAAACAAGAAATATATCAAAGAATTTGAAGGAACATGGGATTGTTAGTACTCTTCAACAAAGAACAAACCATAAAGACCTTCAAACCTGCTTGTTTGCTTGCTTTTTTTTATCACAAGCGAAACCCAAAAAGGCAATTCAAGCATTGAAGGATTCAAGCTAGATAGTGGCTATGCAGTTAGAGCTTCTACAATTCAAGTTATAAGAAGTTTGGACTTTGGTGGAGTTACCTAATGGAAAAAGTGCTATAGGCACTAAATGGGTTTTCAGGAATAAAAAGGATGAAAGGGGAATTGTGATAAGAAATAAAGCAAGATTGGTTGCTCAAGGGTACACACAAGAAGAAGGGATTGACTATGATGAATTCTTTGCCCCTATTGCAAGAATTGAAGCAATTAGGCCATTCTTAGCCTATGCCTCATTTAAAAATTTTGTGGTGTATCAAATGGATGTAAAGAGTGATTTTTCTATGGGAAGATTGAAGAAGAGGTGTATTTATGTCAACCACCAGGAATTGAAGATCTAGACTTTCCTGATAGAGTGTACAAGGTTGAAAAAACACTGTATGGACAACGTCAAACCCCTATGGCTTGGTATGAAACCTTGTCCACATATTTATTGGACAATGGGTTTCAAACAGGGAAAATTGACAAGACCTTATTCATCAAAAGGCACAAAGGTGATATTTTGCTGGTTCAAGTGTATGTGGATGATATCATCTTTGGTTCAACAAAGAAGGGGCTATGCATTGAATTTGAGAAGTTGATGCATGAGAAATTTCAGATGAGTTCTATTGGAGAACTTACATTCTTCTTGGGATTACAAGTGAAGCAGAAGAAGGATGGCATATTTATTAGTCAAGATAAATATGTTGCTAAAATTTTAAAGAAATTTGGGTTTACAGAAGTCAAGACTGCAAGCACACCAATGGAAACTCAAAAGCCTCTGCTCAAGGATGAAGATGGTGAAGAAGTGGATGTTCATATGTATAGGTCAATGATTGGTTCATTAATGTACCTTACATCTTCAAGACCTGATATCATGTTTGTAGTGTGTGCATGTGCTAGATACCAAGTCAATCCAAAAGCTTCACATCTTCATGTTGTGAAAAAGATTTTTAGGTACTTAAAAGGTCAACCAAAATTGGGCCTTTGGTATCCAAAAGATTCTCCTTTTGATTTGGTAGTATACACTGATAGTGATTATGCTGGAGCAAGCTTGGATAGAAAGTCTACAACAGGAGGTTGTCAATTTCTTGGATGTAGATTGATATCATGGAAGTGCAAGAAACAGACAGTGGTTGCAAATTCCACAACAGAAGCTGAATATGTGGCTGCTTCAAGTTGTTGTGGACAAGTGCTTTGGATTCAGAATCAACTACTTGATTATGGGTACAATTTCATGCATACCAAGATCTTTATTGACAATAACAATACTATTTGCTTAATTAAAAATCCTATTTTTCATTCAAAAACAAAGCATGTAGAGATCAGACATCATTTTATTTGAGATTGTAATGAAAAGAAATTAATTCAAATGGTCAAAATCCATACTGACAAGAATGTTGCAGATTTGCTTACAAAAGCTTTTGATGAAAGTAGATTTCAATATTTGATTGCTAGTATTGGAATGTTAAAGCTTTAAAATCTTTTATCTCTTTATGTTTTGTAGAGTTTTGTATGAATTAGTACTGTTATTCATGTCATTAAAAGTTTCTGCTGTTAAGTATAATTAGAACTGCTTGTTATACTTAAAACTGCTAAGTTACTGCTGTTAGTTATACTTACTACTGTTAGGTATAATCAATATAGTGATCATTGTGAAAATTGTTATGGTTTGTGTTTTCTTGGTTTTTGGACTAACATTTTCCAGGAAAAGCAAAGAAAAGTGTTAGATTGATGATAGACAAGTGTTTGGAATGGAATTTGAGTTAATGCTGGTAACTCAAAGTTAATGCTGCTAGCATAACTTACTACTGCTGGGTTGTTCAGGGTACTGTTTTATAAATACATCGATTAAGGGTTTATATCATTCAATCACTCATTTAATCGATTTCATTCTTCAACATACTCTCTAATAACAAACCCTAACTCAATTTTATCATCCAATTTCAAAACCCAACACAAATGGCGACTCTAAAATTTGCTGATTCACACAACATGGTCGCATTTTTGTCTAAACGCACTGAAAGTGAAGGGTTTGAAGAAATAGTGGATTTTATGAATGCAAATCCTATAAGGTATGCTTTAACGGTCAATCCTACTATATATATTTCTTGCATTGAACAATTTTGGACTTTTGCTATGGTCAAAACTATCAATAAGGAAGTACAAATACATGCCGTAGTAGATGGCAAGGATATAATCATCACTGAATCATCTGTTAGAAGAGATCTTCTACTAGCAGATGAGGAAGGAATTGAATGTTTCCCAAATGCTACTATTTTTGAAAATCTTGCATTGATGGGGTATGAGAAACCTTCTGACAAAGTAACTTTTTACAAAGAATTCTTCTCCCATCAATGGAAATTTCTAATTCATACTATATTACAGTGTCTAAGTCCAAAGACTACTGCCTGGAACGTGTTTAGTAGTACTATGGCATCTGCCATTATCTGCTTGGCTACAAACCAGAAGTTTAACTTTTCAAAATTGATTTTTGATAGTATGGTTAGAAACTTGGATAATTTTTCAGGTAAATTATTAATGTATCTGTAAAACCCCGAAATCTAACATAATATGAGATGACAAAAATGGCCTCAAATTTAAAATTTTGAGAACTTATGAAAATTTGTATAAGTAACACCATTTGACATTTAACCTAAGTTAATTATGTTTTAAATCATCTAATGACTTAAGCTAATAAATATTCCATACATTATGAATTTGAAAATCACAAAATAAAATCCTACACATTAAGCCTTAACTAGGCGATCCATATGATAAGTCCAACATTAAAATAATTGGCCCAAAAGAATTAGAAGCAAGAAGAGATAACTAAGATTTATTTAGCCCATTAAGGAGATTGATCTATTCCCTAAATACACCTAAAATCAATATTCGGTTCCCATAATCCATAAAATACCGAAAATTGCAAACCCTAAATCCCTCCCACTCCAAAGTTCGGTTATCTCTTCTCCTCCATTCCATTCGATTCTATTTGCAGCCAAAGGAAGGATTTTGTTGTATTCTTATTCAATCCATATCAAGGTAATCTTGTTCTTGTCAAAAGTAATCCATACGAATTGATAATAAAAACTCTAATCGATCCTTGTTATGTGTTTTCTTGTGTTTTGTCGATCGACCCAAAGAAAAGAAGGAAGAAGAGAGCTTCGTGTGGTGATTTAATCTTGTTGTTGTTCGTGTTTTCCGTTGGTCTACAAGGGTATTGTATCACTCCTAGTTAATCATTGTTCAATTCTTGTGTTTTTGTCAAGTTTGATGTCACTTAGGATGATAATTTTGGCTGCATAAAATCATAAATTAGAAAACCCTAAAATATTATATATGAATCGGACAGGAGCTTATGTGTTGAAATCATTCGATTTGATTATGTTAAGACCTGTAATAATTGACCTAAATATGTTTGGATTAACCTATAATCATTATGTGTTAAGAATTAAAGAGGTAATATGATCAAAACCCTAAGTCATACATGAATCTGTGATGAACTGCTACTGATCTGGAACTTTGTCCGACTTTAACCGGCTATAACTAAATGATGTGAACGTATATTTGGGTGTTTTAAGAGTCTAAAACTAAGTTCAATGAAATGGCTACTTGGGAAAATTTAGTTTGTAATTTTTAGAGGCCTGGAAAGTTACTTTTTAATTTTTAGAAAATTATGTGTCTGATCGGATTTGTGAGTCTGGAAAATCAGTCCGGATTTTTGAATTTTAATTTCCAAACCGTGTCGAATTAGGAGGTGTTCTTTGAACTGGGTAATATTTGGGATGTCTATTACTTCCTGGAATTTTTTTATATTTTTTTGAATTTTTCTTAAAAGGTTTCTAATTAATAACTTTTCGTATAGCAAAATTAATCAGAAATCTGGACGAGTTGGTTTAAGTGAATTTTAATCCATAGCTATGTTACTTAATAAAATCTGGAAAAATTAGATAAAATACTTAAGACATTAAAGTATCTCTGGGAATTTTTGGGGAATTTATTTCTGAGTTCTTATATAATTTTCTATTTATAGAAAACCTAACAATTTCAAGCTTAAAACTGTTAGAACCTGATGAAAGGTATAAAAAGGGTTTTGAAAGGTGTTTCGTGTTATTTTAAAAACTAAAGGGACTAAATGTGTAATTTTATGAAACTTGAGGGTTTGATTCATGCCACACTTATAATTGAGAGTATAATCTGTAATTTAGTAAGTATGAGGGTTAGTTGAGTAATGATGAACATAATAAAGGTTGAAGTGTAATTTGTATAATTATAAGGTTTATTTTGTGATTTTGGAAAATCAAGGGTGTAATGTGTAAACTATGAAACTTAAAGGACGGGAGATGTGATTATGAATAAATGATGTACTTAAATTAGTAGTTGCAATATTTTCATTCAAGACCCTTAACTTTGGGATGTTGCAATTAAAAACCCTAACTTATGGAAACATGTCATATTCAACCTTGAACTTATGAAAAAGGCATTTTGAACCTTAACCTACTAACATGGTCATCTTTAATAAGTTGATAATCAGGAATGATAATAACTAAAGTTACTGAATGTGTAAAGTTACCTAAGATAGAGAGAAACTAAAATGAAACCTTATGATTAAGAAACTATGAAATCATAAAGCTATGAAACTTATAAGTACAATTATAACTCATGTAGATTCGCTGAAGCGGGAGTAATCCGGTGTTTTGTGATCTGCCTTTGGTTTGTTTTGCTATCGGATAAGGTACGGATACTCTACCCTTTTATGAAAGGGTGTCTTATCACCTATGCTTCGATGTTGAGCTATGAACCTTGCTATGAACCTTTGCTATGACCCTTTTGTTATGAACCTTTTGATATGAACCTTTTCATATGACTTTGAGTTTCACGTTTGACATGACCTTGAGATATGCTTGATATGACTTTGAGATGAACCCGTTTGCATGACTTTGAGACCTGACTCTTAGTTTGATACCCGAGCCACCTTTTTGTTTCCTAGCCAGGAAGGTAACCTGGCCATGTCTGTGATGCACCACTGGCATGACTCCTGTGTGGGGGAGTGATTTCTCACGCCGTCCCCTTTTATATTATGATATGGCCATTATGATTCTGAGATTATGATTTTGAGATGACTTTGAGTGGGGGCGTATGGATTGCAATCCTAGGCTTGTTTGTGAATTTGAGTATGACTTTGAGTATGACTTTGAGGTGACTGGTGCTGTGTGCAATACACGCCTTTCACATTTCTGGGAGCTGATCACTCCACTATTATGATACATGAGGACACCCCTCATATTATCTGGTTGCCTGAGAGGTATCCCCTCTAATTGTGAGACTATGATTTTGAGATGATGACTTTGAGATTATGACTTTGAGTTTCTGGGCTCGTGGTAGATGACTATCCTACTCTTCTCTTATTATCCATTTGTTTCTTTTATACCTTCTGACATTCCCATTGCCTATATTATATTTCTGTTTCGTTATTCTTTGCTTGTATATGTATCTGTTCACTGAGCTTTTTAAGCTCAGCCGCACGTTTTCTTTTCGTGTGCGGCAGGTAATAAGCAGGACGACGGGTTTTGGGTATGAGTGAAGAGACTTTTGGACTTAGAAGACTGTGATAGTTATTCTGAAGTAGAGACCATTAGAAGGAGTTGCTTTTGCAGACTTAGTAATTAGCTTTTGTTTCCCTTGTATCCTTGTGTATTCAGTATTTCATTTGTAACCTTTGAGAATCTTTGTATTACTATTGAATGTATGTTTTGTTTGATCTGATATGAAGCTATAAATGTGATATCTTTACCCTTGTCGGGTTGGGGTGTTACAATTATGGTATCAGAGATGACAGGCTGCGATACGTAATACATTTACCCTTGGCCTGTGTAAGTTAGGACCACTAAGCTTTCCCTGTAGGCGCTCGTAAGTCAACCTTGGAAAATTGCTCTAGGATTTCCCATAGGAACCTAAGTTTTGACCGGTGAGGAATGGGTAGACTATAAGGCATTTGTTTAAGTATCATTGCTTCCGCATCACTCTGATTCGTGCCTTGTTTTTGGTTAGAGCCTGTTGATATCACTTTTGGAAATCGAAAGCTTATGCTTTACACCACCTAAGATTTGAACCTGATTAAATTTGGAAGGCGTTGAGAAATTTCATGTTAATTGCCCGACACTGTTTGGATCCTTATCTTCAGATTTCTTTCATTAATCATTTTAATAAAGGCCCACGTTGCACTCTGATCATTTTGTTAATCACTTTGATGCCTATTCGGGCATTCTGAGAACCTCCATGGCGATGAAGTACTGTATATGTTTTGTTATATGTTGATAAGTACCTATGAATCTTCCAACACTATTCAATTTCATTTCGCCCATTTCTGTTCTTATAAGAAGCCTTGTGGTGTGTAACCACGAGGATAAGAATGTTTTCCCTCTCATTTTTAAATGATAAAGATTTGATTTGTGATCCGTCTATCTTGGGATAGTTAACTTCAATTTTATTCTGTCAAGGAATCAGCTGATTGAGCATTCAAATATGGACAATTTCCCTTCTATGTCTCACCTTTAACGTTTGCAACAATTTTGAACTCCCTACCACGATTACCGATTGATAAACCCTCTGCTATCACTATTACCCTGGAGTCTCTTGTGTTAATTTAGCGGGTATGAAGTTTTCCTAGAACCCCATTTCGTACGCTAATGAATGAACCTTATCTTGGAAGCTATTTGGCACTTTGAGTCGTCTGAGCATGAACCTTATATTGAACGCTATTTGGCACCCTGAATTTTCTGAAACACGATTTCTGATTGAACCACCAAGTTTTCCACCGGAGTGTAAAGTAAGTTTGCTTAAGTGCATTCTCTTGGCGTAATTCAGTTTTGTTCGCAATAAAGAGGAATGATGACAGGAGATACGTATTGATTTCTGGAAGCTGAATCGTAATACTGTTAGGAACCAATATTCCTCCACCCTGGAACGACTATGTGTTTTGTTTAAAATTCAGAGCGCGAAGTTTTCCTTTCTGATGAATTGATTTTATTCTTGGAATCGACCCCCCATATTCGTAAACGACTGCTATGACGGTTTGTGACGCTAATAGTATTAGCTAAAGTTCTGACGATTTTGTGAATTTGATAAGTAATGTTTTCTCGTGAGTACTTGGGCAATTGGTCATTGTATGACTTAATAGTATGTTCAGAAACGAGGAAGAGCATGGAAATCATTTCTTTGCACCTTCTTAGAAAGTTGACGATCATTTGTGCACTCTGGGAGATGGATATTTGTTAAGAGAACGGTGTTCTTTGCCTGACCTGGAGTTGACAACAATGGAGACTACTCTGAAGAGTGAAGACATTCCTTACAAGGCAGAAGTGTTGGCGATGCAGAAGAAGAAATTCTAGTCAAGATGGCGAACCTGGAGCTGATGAAGACATGCAGTCTCACTTCCCTATTCATCTTGGTTGTACTAAGATGAATTGAGAGCGGAAGCGGACCGGATGATGAAGAGAATTAAAGATCGTTCCAGAAATCCACATTACTCCATCACATTTCAAGAAGAACTGCAGGAGGCTCGACGAACCAAACACCAGTTCCCGATCTTAATTTCACTTTCCGACTGATGGACAGACAAAAACAGATTAACCGGACTTGAGGAGATTGGATGTGTTGAATGAACGGATTTTGAAACAGACCTTTTATGATTGGAAGAATTGATTCTATGAAGGCCAAAGTTCTTGGCGACTAACTTTCATTTCGTTAACCCTCTTAAATTTCGTTAAACAGTAATAAGATCCTCTTATGATTTAAGTTTCCCTTGAAGCATTTCAGTTCGTATTTATTTTTCGTATGTTCGGTGATGACTTTGTTTTGAGAGATTTTGGTAATTTGTGGAAGATGTGATGCTCGTGACGGCGTACCTCACTTCTGCTAGGCAATCTGGGATTTTGAGACTCTTGCGAATAGTTTTGGTTTCTCTCTTGACTGTGGCAATTGATTTTGTTGATCTATGAGACTGTAGAAGTACTAGGTGGATTAAGATAGGTGGTTTTGATTACGATTTGAGATAAAGTATGACCATCATGAGGGCATATTTATATGATGCCAGTATTATGACGTCTGGCCAACGTGATAATACTTACATCATATGACGTGCACTTGTTGTGGGCATAGGATATCTTGGGAAGTACCTAAGAAGTTTAGAATTTGAACTCCGTTGGATAATCCGTGAATAGTGAGGCATTAGGTTCATTCTACCTGTGTGTGTACCCTGTTTTCGTTCATTAGATATCTGATTGAGTTTGAACTCTCGATTTGAATTCTGTTGACCTCAGTTATAAGTCCTGAAACTCCTTTTAGAACTTCCTACGGATGATGCGATTAATTCGATTTGAAATTCGTGTTCGTATTCTATATGAGCTTTCTAAAGATTCACCTATCGTCCAGTTTATATTGCATGGACCTTTCGATCAGAAATCAGCTTATTTTGTCTCCTTCTGAGAAATTTTGAACCCACCTCATTTTGATTCAAGTCATGAGAAACTAGTTGGTCTGAAGATCTTTTTGGAAGAACCTCCTCGAGCGTAAGAATGTTTGTGATGATATTTTGCGACTTGCTACGACTTCGTTTAACTTTGCGACTTCAATTTTCGAGGACGAAAATTTCTTTTTAAGAGGGGAAGAGTTGTAAAACCCCGAAATCTAACATAATATGAGATGACAAAAATGGCCTCAAATTTAAAATTTTGAGAACTTATGAAAATTTGTATAAGTAACACCATTTGACATTTAACCTAAGTTAATTATGTTTTAAATCATCTAATGACTTAAGCTAATAAATATTCCATACATTATGAATTTGAAAATCACAAAATAAAATCCTACACATTAAGCCTTAACTAGGCGATCCATATGATAAGTCCAACATTAAAATATTTGGCCCAAAAGAATTAGAAGCAAGAAGAGATAACTAAGATTTATTTAGCCCATTAAGGAGATTGATCTATTCCCTAAATACACCTAAAATCAATATTCGGTTCCCATAATCCATAAAATACCGAAAATTGCAAACCCTAAATCCCTCCCACTCCAAAGTTCGGTTATCTCTTCTCCTCCATTCCATTCGATTCTATTTGCAGCCAAAGGAAGGATTTTGTTGTATTCTTATTCAATCCATATCAAGGTAATCTTGTTCTTGTCAAAAGTAATGCATACGAATTGATAATAAAAACTCTAATCGATCCTTGTTATGTGTTTTCTTGTGTTTTGTCGATCGACCCAAAGAAAAGAAGGAAGAAGAGAGCTTCGTGTGGTGATTTAATCTTGTTGTTGTTCGTGTTTTCCGTTGGTCTACAAGGGTATTGTATCACTCCTTGTTAATCATTGTTCAATTCTTGTGTTTTTGTCAAGTTTGATGTCACTTAGGATGATAATTTTGGCTGCATAAAATCATAAATTAGAAAACCCTAAAATATTATATATGAATCGGACAGGAGCTTATGTGTTGAAATCATTCGATTTGATTATGTTAAGACCTGTAATAATTGACCTAAATATGTTTGGATTAACCTATAATCATTATGTGTTAAGAATTAAAGAGGTAATATGATCAAAACCCTAAGTCATACATGAATCTGTGATGAACTGCTACTGATCTGGAACTTTGTCCGACTTTAACCGGCTATAACTAAATGATGTGAACGTATATTTGGGTGTTTTAAGAGTCTAAAACTAAGTTCAATGAAATGGCTACTTGGGAAAATTTAGTTTGTAATTTTTAGAGGCCTGGAAAGTTACTTTTTAATTTTTAGAAAATTATGTGTCTGATCGGATTTGTGAGTCTGGAAAATCAGTCCGGGTTTTTGAATTTTAATTTCCAAACCGTGTCGAATTAGGAGGTGTTCTTTGAACTGGGTAATATTTGGGATGTCTATTACTTCCTGGAATTTTTTTATATTTTTGTGAATTTTTCTTAAAAGGTTTATAATTAATAACTTTTCGTATAGCAAAATTAATCAGAAATCTGGACGAGTTGGTTTAAGTGAATTTTAATCCATAGCTATGTTACTTAATAAAATCTGGAAAAATTAGATAAAATACTCAAGACATTAAAGTATCTCTGGGAATTTTTGGGGAATTTATTTCTGAGTTCTTATATAATTTTCTATTTATAGAAAACCTAACAATTTCAAGCTTAAAACTGTTAGAACCTGATGAAAGGTATAAAAAGGGTTTTGAAAGGTGTTTCGTGTTATTTTAAAAACTAAAGGGACTAAATGTGTAATTTTATGAAACTTGAGGGTTTGATTCATGCCACACTTATAATTGAGAGTATAATCTGTAATTTAGTAAGTATGAGGGTTAGTTGAGTAATGATGAACATAATAAAGGTTGAAGTGTAATTTGTATAATTATAAGGTTTATTTTGTGATTTTGGTAAATCAAGGGTGTAATGTGTAAACTATGAAACTTAAAGGACGGGAGATGTGATTATGAATAAATGATGTACTTAAATTAGTAGTTGCAATATTTTCATTCAAGACCCTTAACTTTGGGATGTTGCAATTAAAAAACCTAACTTATGGAAACATGTCATATTCAACCTTGAACTTATGAAAAAGGCATTTTGAACCTTAACCTACTAACATGGTCATCTTTAATAAGTTGATAATCAGGAATGATAATAACTAAAGTTACTGAATGTGTAAAGTTACCTAAGATAGAGAGAAACTAAAATGAAACCTTATGATTAAGAAACTATGAAATCATAAAGCTATGAAACTTATAAGTACAATTATAACTCATGTAGATTCGCTGAAGCGGGAGTAATCCGGTGTTTTGTGATCTGCCTTTGGTTTGTTTTGCTATCGGATAAGGTACGGATACTCTACCCTTTTATGAAAGGGTGTCTTATCACCTATGCTTCGATGTTGAGCTATGAACCTTGCTATGAACCTTTGCTATGACCCTTTTGTTATGAACCTTTTGATATGAACCTTTTCATATGACTTTGAGTTTCACGTTTGACATGACCTTGAGATATGCTTGATATGACTTTGAGATGAACCCGTTTGCATGACTTTGAGACCTGACTCTTAGTTTGATACCCGAGCCACCTTTTTGTTTCCTAGCCAGGAAGGTAACCTGGCCATGTCTGTGATGCACCACTGGCATGACTCCTGTGTGGGGGAGTGATTTCTCACGCCGTCCCCTTTTATATTATGATATGGCCATTATGATTCTGAGATTATGATTTTGAGATGACTTTGAGTGGGGGCGTATGGATTGCAATCCTAGGCTTGTTTGTGAATTTGAGTATGACTTTGAGTATGACTTTGAGGTGACTGGTACTGTGTGCAATACACGCCTTTCACATTTCTGGGAGCTGATCACTCCACTATTATGATACATGAGGACACCCCTCATATTATCTGGTTGCCTGAGAGGTATCCCCTCTAATTGTGAGACTATGATTTTGAGATGATGACTTTGAGATTATGACTTTGAGTTTCTGGGCTCGTGGTAGATGACTATCCTACTCTTCTCTTATTATCCATTTGTTTCTTTTATACCTTCTGACATTCCCATTGCCTATATTATATTTCTGTTTCGTTATTCTTTGCTTGTATATGTATCTGTTCACTGAGCTTTTTAAGCTCAGCCGCACGTTTTCTTTTCGTGTGCGGCAGGTAATAAGCAGGACGACGGGTTTTGGGTATGAGTGAAGAGACTTTTGGACTTAGAAGACTGTGATAGTTATTCTGAAGTAGAGACCATTAGAAGGAGTTGCTTTTGCAGACTTAGTAATTAGCTTTTGTTTCCCTTGTATCCTTGTGTATTCAGTATTTCATTTGTAACCTTTGAGAATCTTTGTATTACTATTGAATGTATGTTTTGTTTGATCTGATATGAAGCTATAAATGTGATATCTTTACCCTTGTCGGGTTGGGGTGTTACAGTATCCAAGGTTTTTTAAAGAATTTTTGGACAAACATTTTGTTGAAAAACCAACTCACAAAAGAATATATGTTAAACCCTCTCACACTAAAAAGATTTTTGCTACTATGAGAAGGGTAGGTAAGGGTTTTTCTGGTAATATAACACCTTTGTTTCCAACAATGGTGGTACAAAGCCAACCATAAATGGGTGAAGGTTCAGCCATTCCCACTGATCCCCAACACACACCCACTGTAACACCCCAACCCGACAAGGGTAAAGATGTCACACTAATGGTTTCATATCAGATCAAAACAAAGCATACATTACAGTAATACAAGGAATCTCAAAGGTTACAAATGAAATCCTGAAATTACAAGGTTACAAATGCGAATACAAATTCTACAATATAATAACTTCTAATCATCTCTAGGCCAAAATAACTATCAAGTCTTCTAAGTCCAAATGTCTCTTCACTCATACCCATCTTCCAACTAAAACCTGCCGCAGGAAAAGAAATGCGGCTGAGCTTAAAAAGCCCAGTGAACAGATATATAATGAACGAAAACGAAAGCAAAAGCAAACGAACAAATATGGTATAGCAATGGAATAATATAAGGCATAGACGAAGGTACAAAGTAGGAAAGGGAAAATGGAAGGTCAGTAATCCACCACGAGCCCGAACAAAAACAAATATAGTAACCATATCCTCAAAATCATATAGAGGGGAGACCTCTCAGATAATCAGATAATATAAGGGGCGTCCTCATTCTTCAAATCGGAGTAGCTAGCTCCCATATTTTGTGAAAGACGTGGATTGCACCCATCATCAGTCACCACATATATCACATATCACATCACAAATACGTACCTAGGATGCATCCATGCGCCCCCCACACACATCACATTGGCCATAATAAATATAAAGCGCGCATATCACAATCACAATGGGGACGGTGTGGCAAATCACTCGACCACACGCGAGTCATGCCATTGGTGCATCAAAGACATGGCCATGTTACCTTCATGGCTAGGAAACACATTTGGCTCGGGTATCAAACTGAAGGGTCAAAGGTTAAAGGTTCAAATCAAAGCAAAGGTTCCAATAGTCTAAGTCTTTGAATCATAGTCAAAGTTCAAATATCAAAGGTTCATAGCAAAGGTTCAAATGCCAAAGGGTCATATCCCATATCTATGTCAAATGAGTCCAAACGAACTGATAAAAGGTTCATAATCAAATGGTTCATTTAAAGAAATCTTTATCAAATGGTTTTCATAAAAGTGATCTTATTAACTGTTTTCACAAAAGTAGTCTTTGAAAGAAATTTTCATAAAAGTTTAGTAAGATTCCAAATAAATGTGGTATTGCATATTTCATAAACATCATTTTAATATAAGTTTTCCTCAAAACTTTTCCATGTTATAATTTAAAAAGGTTTTCACATCTAGTTACCAAAATCAAATGAACCCTCGAAGTATCAAGTGTTTCGAATACTAATATCACAAGGTGCGAACGAATATCGAATTGATCATCATAGAGGCTGAAAGCAAAATGGTCATATTGAACGTCAAAGTCAAAATGAGTCAAACAAACAAACTAAAGTGTAGGGAAATATAGCAGTGGCTTAGGGAATCTTAAAACAAATCAAGATCAATAAATCATGAGAAAGAAGACACCCTTACTGAAAAAGGGTAGAATATCTGTACCTTAACCACCAACGAAACATAACATAAGGATAAGAAATCACAACTCCTTCGGCGAATCTACACGAATTAATGATCGGCTTATTATTAATAACTTATTCAAATCAGATTTCTCATTTTAGTCGGCTTTCCATTTTTAGTAACTTTCCATTTATAGTAGGTTTCCAAAATTAGCAAGTTTCCATTTTTAGAAAGTTTCCTTATTTAGTAAGTTTCCAAAACTAGCCATTTCCATAATTAGAAAAATTACACAAAGTAATTAGGTTAAGTCATTAATAAGCCTCATTATGGAATTAATGTATATTTTAGCAAGTTTCCAAAGTTTAAGGTTATATATAACAAGTTTCCATATCTTAGGGTTTTAATTTGTAAATACACCAAAGTTAAAGGTTTACAATGAAAATATCACAAGTACTCATTTGAAATCATAAGTTATTCAGAATTACACTTTTAACCCTTTAAGTTTCACAATATACCATTTATACCCCTCTAGTTAATTTATTTACAAAATAAACCCTAATATTACATAATTAGCCATTTAACCCTTTCTATATTTATTTTAACACATCAAGCCCTTTATTTTACAAAATTACAGAATTACCCAACAAATTAAAATATGGTACGAATTAACCATCAAGTTTCATAATTTACAAAACTAGTCCTTCAATTTTAATAACTTACAATTCGAATCACAATTTAATTATAATTACACATTAAGCCCTTAAATATTCAAAATTACACATTACACCCTTTATACCATTATTTATACGAATCACCCATGAGTTTCCAGAATTTACACTTTTAGTCCCTCCATTTTAATTAATTACAATTCGAATTACAAATTACCAATTAAACCCTTTTCTTTCAAATTTTAGACATAGCACCCTTGTATTATATTTTTCACGACATGTCCCTGGTCCAATATGACTTACAAAAATACCACACCAGTTTAACAAATGACAAAACACACCCTTATAGTTTTTATTATCCAATCGGTAATACATTTTATTTACAAAACCCTAACCCTAATTTACCAAATCATTCCACAATCATTATACAATCATTATAACACATTAAATGACCAGATCCAATCATAAAACACTAACCCTAGTTCATTCGTTTAGGGTTTTCTCAATTTTTACTAGTTTTTCTTTTATAGTCGATTAGAACAAAAGTCCACAAATAATATTTTAGGATTTAACAAATTAAACCAACATTTTTCCAGAGTGATATGATGATAAAAGAACCCAGAAAAATTATATACATGACCCAAAAAAATCGTATAGCCCAATTTTTATATTATTCTTTGTTTTTGTTCTCTATAATTCGTGCGATCAAAATAAGCATGCATGATTCATTTTGGCCATTTTATATGAGTTATATATGATCTAAATAACATTAGAAAAATACAAAAACATTTTTAGAACATACGGATTAGGCGTAGGAATTATGTACCTCACGGATTGAAACGCGACACAAAATAATTACCACAGATCGAAACAGCAATTCCACGACCCAAAACTTATTTTTCTCCCCTTCCTTATACTCAAATGAACGTGGGAAAAATATGCTAGGACCTCCAGAAAATCGGATTAAGTGTGTATGAATTTGTGTGTGTTTCTAGGGTTTTGCGATGGAAAATAAAAAGGAAAAGAGGAAGCATTAAATAAAACGTGTTGGAGGGGGAAAAAATAGGCAGAAAATTCGGCCAATATAGTTGTCAAAATCAATCACATTGATATGAAATTGGTTTCCTTATTTAGCTTTGTGATTATCTTATTTTAAAGATTTTAAAAGATATAAAATAACTAATTTAAATAATAATTCGGCTCATATATAATTTGTATGTGCAATATGTATTTTTTATACATTGTATGAATGTTAAAAGTTTCCTCAAAATTATTTCACTTCATTTGTAGATCATTACCAGAAGTTTGGAATCAATTTGGTGCTTTATAAGTGTTTTAATTTAAATTTTAAAGTTTCAGAGGCAATTTGGTCATTTTGCATTGCTTTTAAATTTTGGGTTTTACAACTTCTTCCCCTCTAACAGAAAAATTTCGTCCTCGAAATTTGAAGTTGCAAAGTTAAACGAAGTCGTAGCAAGTCGCAAAAGATCATCACAAACATTCTCACGCCCGAGGAGGTTCTTCCAAAAAGATCTTCAGACCAAAAGTTTCTCATGACTCAAATCAGAATCAGGTGGGTTCAAATTTCTCAGAATGAGGCAAAATGAGTTGATTTTGATCAAAAGGTCCATGCAACACAAAATAGACAATAGTCGAAACTTCTAGAAAGCTCATATGGAATACGAACAAGATTTCAAATCAAATTAACTGTATCAACAGTAGAGAGCTTTTACCAGAGTTCAAGATTTATGACTGAGGTCAACGTAATGCAAATCGAGAGTTCAAACTCAATCAGATATCAAATGAACGAAAGCAGAGTATACGCATAGATAGGACGAACCTAAAGTCTCACTATTCGCGGATAATCCAACGGAGTTCAAATTCTAAACTTCTTAGGTACTCCCCAAGATATCCTATGGCCACAATGAGTGCACATTATATGGTGTAAGTATTATCACGTTGATCAGGCGTCATAATACTAGCACCACATAATTATGCCTTCATGATGATCATACTTTATCTCAAGTCGTAATCAAAACCACCTATCTTAATCCACCTAGTACTTCTATAGTCATCAAAGGTCAACCAAAATCGAATGCCAAAGTCAAGAGGGAAAACAAAACTATTCGCACGAGTATCAAAATCCCAGATTGTCTAGCAGAAGTAAGGTATGCCGTCACAAGTATCATATCTTCCACAACTTGTCAAAATCTCTCAAAACAAGACCATCACCGAACATACGAAAAATGAACACGAACTGAAATGCTTCTAGGGAACTTAAATCATAAGAGGATCTTATTACTATATAACGAAACTTAAGAGGGTCAACGGAAATAAAATTTAATCGTCAAGAACTTCGGCCTTCATAAAATCTAATCTTCCAAACATGAAGGGTCTGTTTCAAAATTTCGCTCATTCAACACCTCCAATCTCTTCAAGTCCGGTTAATCTGTCTTCGTCTGTCCATCAATCGGGAAGTGAAACCAAATCGAAAACTTGTGTCTGGTTCGTCGAGCCTCCTGCAGCTCTTCTTGGAATGTGATGGAGTATTGTGGATTTCTGGCACGATCTTTAAATCTCTTCATCATCCAGTCTGCTTCTGCTCTCAATTCATCTTAGTACAACCAAGATGAATAGGGAAGTGAGACTGTACGTCTTCATCAGCTCTAGGTTCGCCATCTTGACTAGATCTTCTGCACCGCCCACCCTTCTGCATTGAAAGGAATGTCTTCACTCTTTAGGGTAGCCTCCGTTGTTGTTAACTCCAGGTCAGGCAAAGAACATCGTTGTCTCAACAAATATACATCTCCCAGAATGCACAAATGATCGTCAAATTTCTAACAAGGTGCAAAAATGATTTTCATGCTCTTCCTCGTCTCCGAATGTACCATTAAGTCATACAATGACCATTTGCCCAAGTACTTACGAGAAAACATCATTTATCAAATTCATGAAACAGTCAGAGCTTTAGCTAATACCATTAGCGTCACTAACCGTCATAGTAGTCGTTTACGAATATGGGTGTCGATTCCAAGAATAGACTCAATTCATCAGAAGGAAACTTCGCGCTCTGAATTTAAACAAACACATAGTCGTTTCAGGGTGGAGGAATATTGGTTCCTAACAGTATTACGATTCAGCTTCCTGTAATCGATACATATCTCCAGTCATCATCCTTCATAATCGCGAATGAAACTAAAACACGCCCAGAAAAATACACTTAAGTAAACTCACTTCCTGGTCTTCGGTTGCTGCTCTTCCCGGTTGCTCCAATCAATTGGTATGATCCGAAAGGCATCTTCGTTTAGTGACTAGAAATCTCTCGGTATCATGTCAAATCCTACTTCACGCTCCGATGGAAAAATTTTGGTGGTTCTACCAGGAATCATATTCAGAAAACGCATGGTGCCAAATAACGTTCAATACAAGGTTCATGCTCAGACGACTCAAAGTGCCAAATAGCTTCCAAGATAAGGTTCATTCATTGGTGTACGAAATGGTTTCTAAGAAAACTTTATAACCGCGAAAGTAACACACGAGTCTCCAGAGTAATAGCGAACGTTTAACAATCGGTAATCATGGTAGGGAGTTCAAAAATTGTTGCAAACGTTAAAGGTGAGATATAGGAGAGTAGTTGTCAATATTCGACTGATCACTCAACAAATTCCTTGTCAGAATAAAATCGAAGTTAACTATCCAAAGAAAGACGGTTCGCAAATCAAAGCTTTATCATTCAAAAGTGAGGGGAAAAACATTCTTATACTCGTGGTTACACACCACAAGGCTTCTTATAAGGACAGAGATGGGCGAAACGAAATTGAATAGTGTCAGAAGATTCATAGATACTTATCAAAAGCAAAAGACAATCAAAACATATCCAGTACGTTATCGCCATGGAGGTTCTCAGAGTGCCCGAAGAGGCGTCAAAATGATTAACGAAAGGATCAGAGTGCAACGTGGGTCTTTATCAAAATGATCAACAAAAGGAATCTGAAGATAAGGATCAAATAGTGTCAGGCAATTATTATAAAATTTCTCAATGCCTTCCAAATTTAATCAGGTTCAAATCTTAGGTGGTGCAAAGCATAAGCTTTCGATTTCCAAAAGTGGTATCAACAGGATCTAACCAAAAACAAAGCACGAATCAGAGTGATGCGGAAGCAATGATACTTAAACAAAAGCCTTATAGTCTACCCATTCCTCACTGGTCAGAACTTAAGTTCCTATAAGGAAATCCTAAAGCAAGTTTTCAAAGGTTGTCTTGCGAGCGCCTACAGGGAAAGCTTAGTGGTCCTAACTTACACAGGTCAAGGGTAAAAGTATTACGAATCGCAACCTGTCTCTGATACCATAATTGTAACACCCCAACCCGACAAGGGTAAAGATGTCACACTAATGGTTTCATATCAGATCAAAACAAAGCATACATTACAGTAATACAAGGAATCTCAAAGGTTACAAATGAAATACTGAAATTACAAGGTTACAAATGCGAATACAAATTCTACAATATAATAACTTCTAATCATCTCTAGGCCAAAATAACTATCAAGTCTTCTAAGTCCAAAAGTCTCTTCACTCATACCCATCTTCCAACTAAAACCTGCCGCAGGAAAAGAAATGCGGCTGAGCTTAAAAAGCCCAGTGAACAGATATATAATGAACGAAAATGAAAGCAAAAGCAAACGAACAAATATGGTATAGCAATGGAATAATATAAGGCATAGACGAAGGTACAAAGTAGGAAAGGGAAAATGGAAGGT
The DNA here is from genome assembly GCA_021014915.2 of Artemisia tridentata subsp. tridentata. Taxonomy (NCBI): domain Eukaryota; kingdom Viridiplantae; phylum Streptophyta; class Magnoliopsida; order Asterales; family Asteraceae; genus Artemisia; species Artemisia tridentata. The sequence goes on along the minus strand of CP139509.1, from coordinate 297,637,107 downwards.
CAGTAATCCACCACGAGCCCGAACAAAACAAATATAGTAACCATATCCTCAAAATCATATAGAGGGGAGACCTCTCAGATAATCAGATAATATGAGGGGTGTCCTCATTCTTCAAATTGGAGTAGCTAGCTCCCACATTTTGTGAAAGACGTGGATTGCACCCATCATCAGTCACCACATATATCACATATCACATCACAAATACGTACCTAGGATGCATCCATACGCCCCCCACACACATCACATTGGCCATAATAAATATAAAGCGCGCATATCACAATCACAATGGGGACGGTGTGGCAAATCACTCGACCACACGCGAGTCATGCCATTGGTGCATCAAAGACATGGCCATGTTACCTTCATGGCTAGGAAACACATTTGGCTCGGGTATCAAACTGAAGGGTCAAAGGTCAAAGGTTCAAATCAAAGCAAAGGTTCAAATAGTCTAAGTCTTCGAATCATAGTCAAAGTTACAAATATCAAAGGTTTATAGCAAAGGTTCAAATGCCAAAGGGTCATATCCCATATCTATGTCAAATGAGTCCAAACGAACTGATAAAAGGTTCATAATCAAATGGTTCATTTAAAGAAATCTTTATCAAATGGTTTTCATAAAAGTGATCTTATTAACTGTTTTCACAAAAGTAGTCTTTAAAAGTAATTTTCATAAAAGTTTAGTAAGATTCCAAATAAATGTGGTATTGCATATTTCATAAACATCATTTTAATATAAGTTTTCCTCAAAACTTTTCCATGTTATAATTTAAAAAGGTTTTCACATCTAGTTACCAAAATCAAATGAACCCTCAAAGTATCAAGTGTTTTGAATACTAATATCACAAGGTGCGAACGAATATCGAATGGATCATCATAGAGGCTCAAAGCAAAATGGTCATATTGAACGTCAAAGTCAAAATGAGTCAAAAAAATGAACTAAAGTGTAGGGAAACATAGCAGTGGCTTAGGGAATCTTAAAACAAATCAAGATCAATGAATCATGAGAAAGAAGACACCCTTACAGAAAAAGGGTAGAATATCTGTACCTTAACCGCCAACGAAACATAACATAAGGATAAGAAATCACTCCTTCTTCGGCGAATCTACATGAATTAATGATCGGCTTATTATTAATAACTTATTCAAATCAGATTTCTCATTTTAGTCGGCTTTCCATTTTTAGTAACTTTCCATTTATAGCAGGTTTCCAAAATTAGCAAGTTTCCATTTTTAGAAAGTTTCCTTATTTAGTAAGTTTCCAAAAATAGCCATTTCCATAATTAGACAAATTACACAAAGTAATTAGGTTAAGTCATTAATAAGCCTCATTATGGAATTAATGTATATTTTAGCAAGTTTCCAAAGTTTAAGGTTATATATAACAAGTTTCCATATCTTAGGGTTTTAATTTGTAAATACACCAAAGTTAAAGGTTTACAATGAAAATATCACAAGTACTCATTTGAGATCATAAGTTATTTAGAATTACACTTTTAACCCTTTAAGTTTCACAATATACCATTTATACCCCTCTAGTTAATTTATTTATAAAATAAACCCTAATATTACATAATTAGCCATTTAACCCTTTCTATATTTATTTTAGCACATCAAGCCCTTTATTTTACAAAATTAAAGAATTACCCAACAAATTAAAATATGGTACGAATTAACCATCAAGTTTCATAATTTACAAAACTAGTCCTTCAATTTTAATAACTTACAATTCGAATCACAATTTAATTATAATTACACATTAAGCCCATAAATATTCAAAATTACACATTACACCCTTTATACCATTATTTATACGAATCACCCATGAGTTTCCAGAATTTACACTTTTAGTCCCTCCATTTTAATTAATCATAATTCGAATTACAAATTACCAATTAAACCCTTTTCTTTCAAATTTTACACATAGCACCATTGTATTATATTTTTCACGACATGTCCCTGGTCCAATATGAATTACAAAAATACCCCACCAGTTTAACAAATGACAAAACATACCCCTATAGTTTTTATTATCAAATCGGTAATACATTTTATTTACAAAACCCTAACCCTAATTTACCAAATCATTCCACAATCATTATACAATCATTATAACACATTAAATGACCAGATCCAATCATAAAATACTAACCCTAGTTCATTCGTTTAGGGTTTTCTCAATTTTTACTAGTTTTTATTTTATAGTCGATTAGAACAAAAGTCCACAAATAATATTTTGGGATTTAACAAATTAAACCAACATTTTTCTAGAGTGATATGATGATAAAAGAACCCAGAAAAATTATATACATGACCCAGAAAAATCGTATAGCCCGATTTGTATATTATTCTTGTTTTTGTTCTCTATAATTCGTGCGATCAAAATAAGCATGCATGATTCGTTTTGGCCATTTTATATGAGTTATATACGATCTAAATAACATTAGAAAAATACCAAAACATTTTTAGAACATACGGATTAGGCGTAGGAATTATGTACCTCACGGATTGAAACGCGACACAAAATAATTACCACAGATCGAACCAGCTATTCCACGACCCAAAACTTATTTTTCTCCCCTTCCTTATACTCAGATGAACGTGGGAAAAATATGCTAGGACCTCCAGAAAATCGGATTAAGTGTGTATGAATTTGTGTGTGTTTCTAGGGTTTTGCGATGGAAAATAAAAAGGAAAAGAGGAAGCATTAAATAAAACGTGTTGGAGGGGGGGGGGGAAATAGGCAGAAAATTCGGCCAATATTGTTGTCAAAATCAATCACATTGATATGAAATTGGTTTCCTTATTTAGCTTTGTGATTATCTTATTTTAAAGATTTTAAAAGATATAAAATAACTAATTTAAATAATAATTCGGCTCATATATAATTTGTATGTGCAATATGTATTTTTTGTACATTGTATGAATGTTAAAAGTTGCCTCAACATTATTTCACTTCATTTGTAGATCATTACCAAAAGTTTGGAATCAATTTGGTTCTTTATAAGTGTTTTAATTTAAATTTTAAAGTTTCAGAGGCAATTTGGTCATTTTGCATTGCTTTTAAATTTTGGGTTTTACACCCACCATTTTACAATTATCCATATCTCAACCCCAAAAGACACAAAAACCTAACAAGCCTAAAAGAAAGGGCCCTGAGATACCTCAGTTTAGTGCTCCTACTGAAAGTTTTGCAGATGAGGCTGTCCATAAGGAGATGGGTGACAGTTTGGTGAGGGCTAGCACTACTACTTCTAGCTTAGAAGCAGAGCAAGTAAGAGGTAACATAAGTAAGACCCAATCCAAGGCCACATCTAATGAATCTAGTTCCCAAGGAACTAATTCAGGTGATGGTCCCAGGTGCCAAGAAGCCATGGGGGATACTATTGCTCACACTAGGTTTGAGAATGTATCTAACAATCCAATGATTCACCGCTCGAAAGAGGTAACACACTTCGAAGTGATGAAGATAGTATTAAACTTAATGAATTGATGGAACTATGTACCAATTTACAACAGGAGGTCCTTGACTTAAAGAAGACCATTTCTTCTCAGCAAGAAAAAATCACAAGTTTGAGGAAGAGGGTCAGGAAGCTTGAAAAGAAGAAGAGGTCAATATCTCATGGGCTTAAAAGATTATACAAAGTTGGTGCTATAAGCAGGGTTGACTCCTCTAGTGAAGAAGAGAGTCTGGGTGAGGATGCATCCAAACAGGGGAGGAGTATGGATGAGGAGATGTTGGATACAGGGAAAGAAGTTGTTGATGAAGGTAATGATGCTGAAAATGTTGTTGAAGAAGTTGTTGAGGTCATTGAAACTGCTAAGCTAATGGTTGATGCTGCTAAAGTTAGTACTACTATTGATAAAGTTAGTGTTGCTGGTGAAACTGTTAGTGCTGCTACAACTACTGATGATGATCTAACTATGGCTCAAGCTCTTGAATCTTTGAAAAGCACAAGAGCCAATGAGAAGGGGGTTGTTATCAAAGAGCCAACTACAACAACAACAACAATAACTTCACCACAGGCAAATGGAAAGGCATATTGGTAGAACATGTGACAAAGAAAGATCAAATCAGGCTTGATGAAGAAGAAGCCAAACGATTACAAGCTGAATTTGATGAGGAAGAAAGACCTGCAAGAGAAAAAGCTAAAAAAAAAGAAGAATCCAACATTGCCTTGATAAATACATGGGATGATATACATGCAAAGATAGATGCTAGTCATCTATTGGCTGAACAAATGCAAGCAGAAGAAAGAGAGGAGTTGTCTGATGCTGAAAAGGCTAAACTATTTGTACAACTCTTAGAGACAAGGAGAAAACATTTTGCAGCTAAGAGAGCAGAGGAGAAAAGAAACAAACCACCAACACAAGCTCAACAAAGAAAGATCATGTGTACTTACCTCAAGAACATGGAAGGGTACAAGCTCAATGCTTTGAAGAACAAGAGTTTTGAATCCATTCAAGTAATGTTTAACAGAGCATTCAAAAGGGTAAATACATTTATTGATCAAGAAACAGAGTTGGTGCAAGGCAAAGAGAAGAGAGCAGGGACTGAGCTAGAGCAAGAGGTCCAAAAGAAGAAAAAGGTGGATGATGATAAAGAAGTAGTAGAGCTTAAACAGCTAATAGTAATTATTCCTGATGATGCAAAACCAACAATTGATGATATTCCTTTAGCTTCTAAGCCTCCAAAGATTGTTGACTGGAAGATATATACAGAAAACAAGAAAATCTACTAGAAAAACACAAGAACTGATGGAAATTCACAACTGTATACTATCTTTGGTCAGATGCTTAAGAGTTTTGACAGAGAAGATTTGGAAGATGTAGCAACTCATACATTTCAGGCTATAATTTGACTATTTATTTTGAATTATTATTATTTTAATTTTAAGTAATATTACTTTTATAAGTAATTACGTAAATTCAATCGCGTACGCTTAACTGGTAACCAACACTAGACTATGATCAGTATACGTGATTTAGGCATTTATTTTTTCTTATAGTCATATTTTATGTGAACTATTATTAATTTATCATTTTTATGTAAACTATATACCTTTTACGTTTTACGCGTACTCAAACCTACGTTATTAGGTTTTAACAACACTTACGCTATCCGTTAAACTTATGACTCATCTAATTTACTAATATAGAGTATATTGATCAGTTTTAACATTTTTATAAGTACTTACATTTTTACGTTACCCGGTTTTAAGTTTCGTGACTTAAGTGCTTAACGTTAGTAATTACCGGGATCAAACTATACACTCTATATCCTAATACTATTAATATTATAAGAGATAAACACAAATTTTATTTTTTCTCTTATGTTGCCACGCCCACATGCTAGAAACACAAATGTCTTATGCTTGTTACAAGTGCAAAATATCTTATAACATTTATCACTTCATTTTTCTCATACATGCAAGTTATACCAAAAAATCTTCTCTCTTGGTTTCCTCTTGGTGTTTCCGTATACTTCACAGCCCACAATCACCATAATTCATGGCTTTTAGCTTCAAGTTATACATGAAAGATTGAAGGTTCAAAGTGTTACAACTAGTCCTTGTGTTGTTTTCATGATTCCATGGTTGAAATAAGAGTTATACAAGGGTGTTAGGGGGTGATTTGAAGGGTTCTTACAAGGGTTTTACAAGATTAAAATCAAGTTGGATAAAGATTAGACAAAGGTGAAAGATTAGGAAGGGTTTAGGTGTTGATTTGTAGTTGTGATTTTTGTTGTTTCCCAACCAAATCATTGTAAGATTAGAGTTTATTCTCATGTTTTACATTCAATATGGTTGTAAAGCTACTGGAACTATAATTATTTTTATGATGTATGTAAGATTATATATGTATTTGACATTGTGCATGAGGTTTGTAACATGATAATAAGCTATAACAAGCCCTAGGTAGATTTTATAAATCTGAATTCTGAATCAGTCCCAAAGAATAAGTAGTATGCACATTCAGTGAGTTATGGACTGTAGAAAATTAGATAGGGTTTTAGACATATGTCTTACGGTCATTTCTCCGGGTGATGGACTCCGTATCTCATCCCGATGAGTAAATGAGAGTAAAAATGGCGAAAGGTGTTAAAATCTGAACACCAGATTTCATTTGGAAAAGGCTCATGGTTCTGGTCAATTCTGGAACTTGGCCTTTTTATGACATTTAGCTAAGACCTAAACTTAAAGTTTGGCGAAATCCCTGCGGCAAAATAAGTTGTAGAACTCAACTTGTGATCGTTTTGGCGGGACTGAATGTGCAGCTAAACTTTCTGCAATGAAATAAAAGTATATACTTGTAATTAGACTACTGATATAAGTAAATTTGGACTTTAGGACACTTTAAATTGGTAAATATATGTATATACTTGTCCAAGGATGTAGAAATCAATACACATTGATTTATGATTTATAAATAACGTAGTCTCTTAGATGTAATAACTACTATTATAAAAACCGAATTTGACAAAAAGTATTATTTTGATATGTAAGAAAATGGTAGAAATTTTATAAGAATCTATAGTTTTTGGTAAAAACATTAATAGATTTTTGTAAAGATATAAAAAAATAATCATAACATTTTATGATTTTGACATAATAAATTAGTAGAGATTAGATAACTAGAGTGCATTACTACCCTCGTGTGCACTATTTCCACAAAATAGACCCACTATTAGAAAATAGACTTCATTTGTTTATTTATAAGTTTAAATTAGACTTTGACGTAATAGTTTACGTAATAGGTAAATCATTAAATGTAACATAAACCCGACCCTATGATGACTTATCAATAGGGCTTGTTACTATTTTTGATAAAAACTAAACTTTCATAGTTTTGTAAACTTACAAAAATATGTACAATGTCAAAAGTATATAAATACTTTTATAAAAGTTATTTTGTACTTTCTCGTTATACATATCTAAGACGCGACTATTATATTTTCTTAGGTCGTCGTTAAAAGCTCGCGACTTCTTGATATACCTTATATCGTTGTATTTCGTTGCCTATATACGGTGAGTATTCACAGATCTCCTTTTTAACTATTTTAGTCATTTTGGGGTAGAATGTATGAATTATACTTGAACTAAATTCATTACCATTTTATGAACTTATTGAACCCTTTGAACTCTTTTGACATGATTTGAACCCTTTTGACATATTTAGAACCATCTATACTATCTATTAAAAAGGAGTTTTTGATGAGGTCATATTCATGAGGTGTCAAGCAATTAGCCCTTTAATTGATACAATTACAAAGATTAATGACATCATCTTTGTATTTTCATTTTTTTCCTGATAATACTAAAGAAATACGATCTTGACCATTTGACCATGTATACTTTTTCTTTGTGCTTTCCTTACTTTTTGGTTTTTGTGAGTTTTAAAAGCAAAGAGCACTTTTGCAGGACCTTTTTTCTTTTTTATTGATTTCTCTTCATTCAAGATTTCAAATTCAAATTTCCATTTCTCGATATCTGATCTTCTTATTTACATATCTCTGATTTGGAATTGCACTCATTTCACAAAAGTCAGATAATCGAAAGCAAGATCTGTGTGTTTTCTTCTCCTATTGATCTCCTTAAACATGTATATTTTCTTTTTACATCTTCATACTTTTTATACATCTTCATACTTATCTAATTTCTGTTATGAATTATGATTGCAGAATTTTGTTGTCAAATTGGATGTACCTTCGATAATAAAGTTTGTTGCCGTTGTTAGATTTTAGTTTTTTAGACTTCAATCGTGACTTTCCCTGTTCCTACTATGGTAAGTCATAATTTACCAATGCTATAAATCTTAAGTTTTGTTTTACGTTTGTTATGTCTTTTGTCTTTTCAGTTTCGTTAAAAGCTTTGGGTTTGACTTTGCAGACGAGATTGCACCTTTCCTTATCTTTTGATTACGAATAATTGGGTGTGACTGATGTTTTATTAGTATTTTCTCCTGATCTCTTCAATCTTTTACATAAAATTTGATGTTTCATCTATTTAGCTTAGCCAATATTATATTGACCCTTCTTCAAAGTTGCAACATTACACACATGACAGTTAAAGAATCCTTACTATGAAATATAAACCTTTACCCATTTAACTTGAAATTTTGGATGTAAAATTCTTTTCTTTGTATACTACTATTAAGGCATATGCTATGAGGCATCATTAAATAAATAATTATACCGAATGGTCCTGAGTTTTGACATTGGTATGAAGCCATTTTTTTGGAGTGGATAAATCAAGAACTATTTAAAAAGCTTCTCTTTCATTTTCTATCTTGCTCTCATTTCCTTTTATTTTCTTACATGATTTCGAATTTGAACAATCTTTTAAGTTTTAACTGTAATGTGTGTATACTATGCAGGAGGTTCAAGGAACAAATGAGTGTCTCTAAAGTACTTGCAAGTAAGTTTCAGTATATTTTATGCAACTATATAGATTGTTTGAAGTGTAGTTCTTTGGCTTTACTTCAAGGGTTTGTTGATATTAATATTATGTGAATGAATAATGAAAGGAATTTTTATGTATGGTTTTCTAGATGAGGTTATGCTCATCTTAAAAAAAAACATAGTATTTGTTTAAAGCTGTTACTTTAAAAGGGTCTAAACCCGATATTCAGTTTAATGCGCGATATCTGTGATTCATATAATGTTCTTTGCTTCACTGGTTTTCTCAAGGGTGGTGCTGCAACTATAGTCTATAGAGATTCCTGCAACTATTTTGAATTTTGTGAACCAAGCTAGAAGGGTGATGATATGCCTATTATGAACCGTTTCGTCGAGCAACACTAACTCCTCTATCAAAAATTTATCTATACATCTAATCATCTATACATACTATTAAAACGCACTTTTAGCTAACATCATGAACCTGACGTTTCAAGCAATTGGGCCTTCAATTGATAAAATTATACTGATTAATGACATCATTCATGTATTTTAATTTTTCTCATAATACCACAAAAATACGGAATACGGTTATATGACCATGTATTGTATTTTATTTGTGCAGGCTTTTTCCTGCCTTTTTGTTATTGTGAGTTTCAAGGCCACTTTTTTCTCATCTGAAATTCAAACTCAAATCCCTTGATTTTCATTTTCTTTCATTCGATCTCAGATCTCAATCACAGCCTTGCAGATCTTTTTGCCGCCCCTATAAGGTATGAGTCTTTCTCCCTTTTGTGATCATCTATATTATAGCTTTTCATGGATTTACAGGAGTGGATTCAGCTTGAAACCCTCAGCTATGCAAGAGTCAAGGGCAATCTCTCACACGTGTTGGTTTCTTTTTACCAGGTCCAGGTCTCACTCATGGAAAATTATATGTGGTCGTGTCTAGAGTAAAAAGTAAGAAAGGCTTGAAGGTATTTGTTTATGATAATGATGGTAAGCTCATGAGCACCACAAGTAATGTAGTTTACAAAGAGTTTCCTTTAAATTTGTAAGGTATTGTTGGTATTTTTGCCACTTAAACTTTGTAATGAATCCATTTGTTGGAAGTTTAAAATCGATGATTTTTAATTATGGCAATATTTCTTCATGTTGCAATTTACATTTATGTTTGTATACTTTTATTGCATATTGCTTATTCTACATATCTTACGAATATATTATGTCAACATGATTACATTATTGTTTATGAGCCATGCAATAAATGTTTAGCGAACTCTTCATGTTTTACGATGTTAGTAATTTTAAACGATTATTGGTGATTAAAAGTTGTGTTTATAAGATTAGTTTGACAAGTTTATAAATATTGTGGGTTATAAAATATGACGTTGAAGATGCTCTTAATACAGCCCGTGTTGAACACGGGTTATGAGCTAGTTTTGACTTATTATGAACTTATGACTTGTTCTGGACCTTTTAGTACGTTTTGAACTTATAATGTACCGTACGTACTATATGCTAAAGTCTCCCATGTTCGGAGCGTACTTGACAATAATTTTCGCCATGTCGGTGGAGTGACAATAATTCTCGCCTAGGTGGTGGAGTGACATAAAGTCGCCCTATGTTACGGAGCATCGCAACGTCTCCCCATGTTACGGAGCGTTTTGACTTAATTGTATATTTAACACCACAAACTCGACAAAGGTAGAAATGTCACATCATGATGTCAATCAGAACATAATATACGCAAGCGGAAGACTTAAATTAATAATAAGGTTACGTACGTTCTTCTAAGAAAATAATAAAATACTAAGTCTGAAACTGAATAACTTCTAAATGAATTATAATTCTAAATGAGGTCTAAATGAAGGATAACTCCAAATCTAATCCAAACGCAAGTGGGTAACTATCGTCAGGGTGGTCCACTAAAAGCTCCTACTCTCATCACTCAAATCCCAGCATCCCGCTTGAATACCTGCCACAGGGAAAAGAAAATGTGGCTGAGCTTAAAAAACCCAGTGAACAGATATAAAATAATAAACTGAACATGAATAAGTACACAAAATGAAGTCAAAGGAATCTGCTGAACAAGAAATCATATGTCATAAGAGTAAAATGAATAATGAGTTAAAGTGATGATAAGGAAATCAAGGAATCATAAAGAAATGCCCACGAGCTCAAAACAAGTGTCTAAGCATGATACATGAATAGACCAAATAATCATATCATATATTATATCCTGTCATATCAAATGGAGTAGCGGTTTCCCAAAAGTGACATAGGGTGTATGACATACACAAACCATTCACTAGTAAGCCATATCATAATCATATCACAAAATATACCTAGGATGCATCCATACGCTCCCTGCAAAACAAAGTTATGTAGACCACCATACACCTGTACTATGACAAATATATTGGCGTACCAAAATGGCAATTAAGTGCACGAGCTCAATAATAATATACACATCACAAGGGAACGCCGTGGACCAATCACACCGCCATAGATAGTGTCATGCCATTGGTGCCTCAATGACATGGCCATGATACCTCCATGACTAGTTAGCTCGGGAAACAGCACAAACATAACGAAAGAATTATAATATGTCCAAACAAAGATATGTCTAACGAAACTGAATATCATATAAAAAGGGGATAGTAAAACAATTATCTGTACAAATTATTTATGTGACCGCGAGAAATCTATTAAACATCGTTTTCATAAAAGTAATCTTTTAAAAGTAGTTATTATAAAAGTCAATAAACCGTCATATAAAAATGGTGCTGCATCGTATTCATAGAAATCATTTTAAAATAGTTTTTTTCTCAAAACATCATCAAGATATATATTTAAGAAAAGTTTTCACACGAAGTTATAATATTAAATGGGTTACAAAGTATCAAAGAATTCTAATACGAATATTGAAGTCACAAGAGGGAACGAATAATCAACCATATCAAACAGAATAACCAAAAGAATATCAAATGAATCACAACTCAGAATAGAAAATATCAAGGAATCAAAATCATGGGATACCCTTACTGAAAAAGGGTGGAATATCTGTACCTTAGCGAATAAATGAAAGCAAACGGAACAGTGATCACAAGGAAAACAACGCCACGCCTTCTCTAATGAATCTACACGGATTAGGGATCATTTAATACTTATGTGTTCATTTAATGTCATAACAAATCTTAGTAGTTATTGTCATTTAATAACATGGTTAGGGTTTCTCATGTGATTCTAGTTCATATTCTTATGATTTTTAAAACACCTCAAACAAGCTTCTGTGGTTCTATAATTTTTACCAGAGATACCTATATATGTTTAATACTTCTCCTAATTTTTTCATATTTTATATCCTAGTGTAAGTATCCAAACAAAAATCATTTTTCAAACCTGTTCCAGAATGTGACTTGATGGTGTAACCAAAAAGATTGCATTTTAAAATCATATCAAGACCCTTCAGAAAAATCTACAAAAATTCCAGTAACTAATAGACATATTAGTTATTCTCCTGCAAAAATTGGGGCTTCCCAAACCTTATAGTTTGTAAATGAAAAATCATAAAACCTGACTGTATTTCCAGACCCGAAATTCAGTTTTGACTTTTAATCTTCTAAAATTCAAGAAACTGCTTTCCCGACCTCCAATAACCATGAAATTTATACATTCAGAAAGTAAGCAACTTAAACTTAATTTTAGAATCAAGAAATATACAAAAACACGTTGGCATCATCAAATTAGACATCCCTCAATCCGACCCAATTTCTGGACAGCATCACATCAATTTACAAACAAAACCCTAACTAATTTAATCTTGCAATTAATCGTACAAACGCCTAATCTAATTGTTCTAAACATCAATATACTTCAAAATTACAGATTATTGGTCATAATTTACAATCCCTAATTCCATCCATGCAAGTAACATAATTAGTTTAAAAGATTAAAACTTAAAAATTAAAGAATTTAGAAGATGAAACTAACCGAAGCTCGAAAACCCAAAACCCTAGATCGATCCCTCTTTTCTTTTCTCTGAATTTGGTCTACAGGTTCTAGGGGAGGGGTTTGGACCGATTTTTATTTTTGTATAATGTGGGTTGGATCAAATTCTAGTTGGGCTTGGATTTGGTAAGTTAACAAAATTAGCCCAAAACCTTATATATATTTAAAACAGTTGGCCCAATGTTATATTTATATTACTATTTATTTATTTAACTTATGGTATAATTAAAGTAGATAATTAAAAATGTTATTCAAATTTTAGGGCGTTATAATTCTTCCCCTCTTAAAAAGAAAATTTCGTCCCCGAAATTGAAGTAGGAAGATTAAACGGATACGTACCAGATTACGAAAAGAAAAGAAAATGTTTGACTCTTTTGGGATGATTCTTCCAAAGAATTTTGAACGAACGGAAATGTTTGTTCTCATGACTAGATCATGACGGTCTAATATAGCCTCAGACTCATCAACAAATAACAATTCATCACGAATCTGATCCAACGGATACGAAACATATATGTAACGGATGATAGCTGTAACCTCTCGAAAGAGACACGTAAAACATAATATGAAGATGAGATAATACGGGGGAAATGCCAAACAATAAAAACTTCATCGATTAATTCAAGCTGAGATATCGAACGAACAAATGAAAATGTGATGAGTAACTCCTATACTCGTGATTAAGAACCACAAGATTTCTCATAGGAATAGAAATGGATAAGGCATAATCTGATACTGTAGGGGGAACCTTAAGGTGTTTAGCAAAAGTAGAGAAACCACAAAATGTGCCCAACACATCATGATCGCAAAAATTCTCAGAATGGACGAAGAGGCATCTAAATGGTTAACAAACGAATCCGAGATTATGATTGGAATTCAAAAGAATGTGATGATATTAAAAAGTGGAACCTATATAGTGAAGGGATTACCACCAAATTCTCAAGGCATTCTAAACTTATTTGGTCACTAAACTTATGCAGTGCAATATGATAAGTTTTCAAAATCTCCTAAAATAATGATCTTAAAAGGGCTTAACTAAAGGAAAGAATATGAATCAAAGTGATGCGAAGGAGTGATACTTAAAAAAATATCTTATAGTCTACCCAATTCTCACCGGTCACAACTTAAGTTTCACTGGCGAAACCTAAAGCAAATTTCTCAAGGGTCAATTCATAAGCTCCTATAGTGCAATCCTAAGGGCCACATCTTCATAGGTCATAATTTAAGGTACTACAGGTCGAAGCCTAAGCTCTAATACCATAATTGTAACACCCCAAACCCGACAAGGGTAGAAACGTCACATCATGGTGTCAATCAGAACATAATATACGCAAGCGGAAGACTTAAATTAATAATAAGGTTACATACGTTCTTCTAAGGAAATAATAAAATACTAATTCTGAAACAGAATAACTTCTAAATGAATTAAAATTCCAAATGAGGTCTAAATGAAGGATAACTCCAAATCTAATCCAAACGCAAGTGGGTAACTATCGTCAGGGTGGTCTACTAAAAGCTCCTACTCTCATCACTCAAATCCCAGCATACTGCTTGAATACCTGCCGTAGGGAAAAGAAAATGCTGCTGAGCTTAAAAAGCACAGTGAACAGATATAAAATAATAAACTGAACATGAATAAGTACACAAAATGAATTCAAAGGAATCTGCTGAACAAGAAATCATATGTCATAAGAGTCAAATGAATAATGAGTTAAAGTGATGATAAGGAAATCAAGGAATCGTGGCGTAGCGGAAGCGAAAGCGTGGTAGGCCCATAACCCACAGTTCCCAGGATCGTAACCTGGCTTTGACACCATAATTGTAACACCTCAAACCCGACAAGGGTAGAAATGTCACATCATGGTTACAATCAGAACATAATACACGCAAGCGGAAGGCTTAAATTAATAATATGGTTACATACGTTTTTGTAAGGAAATAATAAAATACTAAGTCTGAAACATAATAACTTCTAAATGAATTATAATTCCAAATGAGGTCTAAGTGAAGGATAATTCCAAATCTAATCCAAAGGCAAGTGGGTAACTATCGTCAGGGTGGTCCACTAAAAGCTCCTACTCTCATCACTCAAATCCCAACATCCCGCTTGAATACCTGCCGCAGGGAAAAGAAAACGCGGTTGAGCTTTAAAAGCCCAGTGAACAGATATAAAATAATAAACTGAACATGAATAAGTACACAAAATGAAGTCAAAGGAATCTGTTGAACAAGAAATCATATGTCATAAGAGTAAAATGAATAATGAGTTAAAGTGATGATAAGGAAATCAAGAAATCATAAAGAAACGCCCACGAGCTCAAAAGAAGTGTCTAAGCATGATACATGAATAGACCAAATAATCATATCATATATTATATCCTGTCATATCAAATGGAGTAGCGATCCCCCAAAACTGACATGGGGTATATGAAACACACAAACCATTCACTACTAAGCCATATCATAATCATATCACAAAATATACCTAGGATGCATCCATACGCTCCCTACAAAACAAAGTTATGTACACTACCATACACCTGTACTATGACAAATATATTGGTGTACCAAAATAGAAATTAAGTGCACGAGCTCAATAATAACATACACATCACAAGGGAACGCCATGGACCAATCACACCGCCATTGATAGTGTCATGCCATTGGTGCCTCAATGACATGGCCATGGTACCTCCATGACTAATTAGCTCGAGAAACAACACAAACATAACGAAACAATTATAATATGTCCAAACAAAGATATGTCTAACTAAACTGAATATCATATCAAAATGGGATAGAAAAACAATTATCTGTACAAATAATTTATGTGACCGCGAGAAATCTATTAAACATCGTTTTCATAAAAGTAATCTTTTTTAAGTAGTTTTCATAAAAGTCAATAAACCGTCATATAAAAATGGTGCCGCATCGTGTTCGTAGAAATCGTTTTAAAATAGTTTTTTTCTCTAAAAATCATCAAGATATATATTTAAGAAAGGTTTTCGCACGAAGTTATAATATTAAATGGGTTACAAAGTATCAAAGAATTCTAATTCGAATATTGAAGTCACAAAAGAGAACGAATAATCAACCATATCAAACATAATAACCAAACGAATATCAATGAATCACAACTCAGAATAGAAAATATCAAGGAATCAAAATCATGGGATACCCTTACTGAAAAAGGGTGGAATATCTGTACCTTAGCGAATGAAATGGAAGCAAATGGAATAGTGATCACAAGGAAAACAACGCCATGCCTTCTCTAATGAATCTACACGGATTAGGGATCTTTTAATACTTATGTGTTCATTTAATGTCATAACGGATCTTAGTACTTATTGTCATTTAATAACATGTTTGGGGTTTCTCATGTGATTCTGCTTCATATTCTTATGATTTTTAAAACACCTCAAACAAGCTCCTGTGGTTCTATAATTTTACCAGAGACACCTATATATGTTTAATACTTCCCCTAATTTTTACAGATTTTATCTCCTAGTGCAAGTATCGAAACAAAAAATTGTTTTTCAAACCTGTTCCAGAATGTAACCTGATGGTATACCCGAAAAGTTTGCATTTTAAAATCATATCAAGACCCTTCAAAAAAATCTACAAAAATTCCAGTAACTAATAGACATATTAATTATTCTCCTGCAAAAATTGGGACTTCCCATACCATATAGTTTGTAAATGAAAAATCATACAAACTGACTGAATTTCGAGACCCGAAATTCAGTTTTGACACTTAATCTTCTAAAATTCAAGAAACTTCTTTCCCAAGGTTACGGTTTTCCAGAACCGAAATTCAGTTTTGACACTTAATCTTCTAGATAAGCTAATAAGCATGATAATAAGCCATTAAAATATGTTCCAAGTCCTATATAGTTTCGGTAAAACTTTTCTTTTCTTTTTCTTCTTTTCTTCTGTCGCAACAACAACCTAGACATCTCTTTTCTATGAATTTTTTAGACTAAATGGTGACACCTACAAATAAAATGAATAAGCCATTTTATTAACCACTTAACAAAGTCTATAAAACAATCAATACGTTGCTCAAAAACCCTTGATGCCTCAGTCTATTTTTCCTCTTTTTCTTTTGTGTCGCAGGAAAACCAAACACACCCTTGTTGGGTTTGAAGGCCCATAAGCTGTTTCAAAAGCTAATAAGACATCAACAACTTATTTTCCAACTTAAAACAACTTATTATGATAAGCCATAACATGCTATACCTTTTTCTAAATTTAAAACGCAATCGTTATGAAATAAGGACTATTTTTGCAATCGGATAAATGCTTGGAAGGTTAAAGGTGCCAAAACTCTAGGACCTATGTTAAATTAAGAAAAATGCTTTGAGGGCTGTTTTTTGCCAAAACTCTATAACTATATATAACTTGGACTTAATATGAAATAGGATAAATGTTTTGAGAGTAAAAGTTGTAGATATGAGTTATTAAAATATAAAAAGGACTTCCGATGTAAACTATAATTTAACGAGGGGTATAAGTTGTCATTTTTGAAACTACAAGGTAGAAATTCTTATTTCACTAAAGTTGAGGGTATAAATTGTCATTTTATGAAAGTACAGGGGTATAAAGTGTAACATTTTCATAGTATCTTGGAAATATGTTTCTAACTCGTTTTAACTCGGTTTTAGTAAAAACTAACATACGGAATGTTTATATTTCACAATCGATCAATCGAACCTTAAGAATAAATTATGACAAATATAACTTATCAACAACTAAACTTTTGAAGGAACTTAAAAAATATAAATCTCATCATTTATATTTTACTCACTCAACCATACACGATATATTAAATTAACCCAAAGGTCCAACACATAAATTATCGAAAAAACACATGTTGTACAAATAATATAAACACTACACTTTATTTAATAAAGTCTTGAACAAAAAGAAACATACTGAGACTTGACATATCCACTTAGGTCGCATGTCGGAGCAGTTATTCTCTAAACTTGATTAGTTTAGCAACCAGACTACTTTATCACCAAGGTGTGTTTCATAGCCCCACTTTTACTCCTTTAATTGCTTTTTAAACTCTTTGGGGGAGATACATGCTCGTTTTACTTAAACCCTTTACTTGCTTACTGAAAAACATTTCTCTTTTACAGATTACCGTGAGTCATAGCCCCTCTTTTCTTATTTTGAACTCATTGGGGGGAGATACATGCTCGTTTTACTTACGGATTTTACTCGTTTATCATAAACAATTTACTCAGTAGATGAAACACTCTATTTATTTATTGAAACTTAATACATGCTGAACACAAGTACTTTCTGTATGCTATCCTGATTAATATTGCCTAAGTTATCCACTATTGCTATTAAAAGTCCCTCATATCATGAACCATTAATTAATTGCGAGTGAACGCAAATATTGTGAATAGATCTATTAGAGGTTGACAGCCCATTTGTGTTAGCCGGATAGATAGCCTTTGTGCTAGCCAGATAGATAGCCAAATGCACTTTATTTGAAAGAACAATAGTGTTGGGAACACATTTCATTAATATCAAGTCTTGGTCATAGTTTATGTAATAGGTTGCTTTTCTATTAAGGCCTTTATGTTTGTTTTAAGGTTCGGCCTAAGTAGAAGGCCCATGGGCCGTGGCCTTGTTTTATTTATAGCACTAGGGCTACGCCCCTTACATGTATGACTACTATAAATACCCCTTCTCTTGATGAGAAGGGTGTTGGTTCTTGATTAACAAAGTTTATTATTCATAAGCAAGTCCATCCTCTCTCTCTTTCTCTCTCTAGATTATACGACTTGTGTTGATAATATTGTGACCTAACAAGTGGTATCAATCGCCAAGGGATAGCTTATGTTGTTTTAGGTTAGATTTGGTAGAAAATCTTCAAGTTTTGTCTCACAATCCTTCGACTTAGGCTGCTTTATTCGAGTAAGATGGTTGAAGTTCTTTGAGTTAGAAGTGATTCTTCAACTTAGTCTTGGAGTAAGCATAGGTTCTTCGAGCAAGACTTCGAGTTAGAAGTTTTCTTCGAGCAAGCTTCTTCGAGTAACATTTACTCTTAAGTTCTGTTTATATTTTCCGAGTTAGGAAATCAGAACTTCTTACTTACAATCCTTCTACTAAGGGATTCTACACTTGGTGAAATTTTATTCTTCGAGCAAGGAATTCTTCGAGTAAGGAATTCTTCGAATAAGGTGTTCTTCGAGTAAGCAAGTTCTTCGAGCAAGTTAATTCCTGTTTATACTTTCCGAGTTAGGAAATCAGAACTTATAAGGATTTAATTTCTTCTAGTAAGGGGCCATATACTTCTTTATACTTTAGTCTTCGAGTAAGGAATTCAAATCTTCGAGTAACCATTCTTCGAGTAAGGAGACTTCGAGTAAGAACTTAATTCTTCGAGTAAGGATTTTTCTTCACATCCACTACTTAGACATCTAAACTATAACAACAACCTTGTTTATCCTAAAAGATCCATCATCCACACAAGTTACTTTACATCTACCTAATGTCTCAACCACCGCAGTACAATTTCTTTTACAATCAACAACAGCAGTATCCTCAGCAACAACAGTATCCTCAACAACCACAGTATCCTCAACAACAACTCTTCATGCCTCCACAGCAACAATCCCCTCAACAACAACCATATCAACAACAACCAATGCAGTCCTACCCACTTCCTGCAAAACAACCACATTGGTTTGATCAGATGTGTGAAGCCATCAGTAGTCAACAATCAAGACATGAAGCTGGATCACTTGACACACCTCCTATGCTCACTCCTGGTAACTATGTTCAATGGGTAAGTCGATTCTTAAGATTCTTAAAACTTAAGAAACCACATGGCAAATACATGAAAAAGGCTATAATTGAATGTCCATTCCAAATGCCAACTACAACGGTTCCTGGAGATCCAACTGCTATTCCTCTAAGACCTAACACTGTGCTCCCTGTTCCTGAAGCTCAACTTACTGCAGAGCAAATCCTTCATCGTGAAGGAAATGAACTTGCAATGTCATACATTCTTCAGGGAATACCTAATCCAATTTTCCGAAGCATTGATGCTCAGAAAACAGCTAAGGATATGTGGGAACATGTTCATCTCTTAATAGAAGGCACTGAACTGAACCAAGAAGATATGGAATCCAAACTCTACCTCGAATATACAATGTTCATGATTGAATCAGGGGAGTCACTTGAGTCTTATTACCATCGGTTTAGCAACATCATAAATGACTTGGACAGACACAACGTCAAGTTACCAAGGATTGCTATCAACACTAAGTTTCTCAGCTGTCTTGGTCCAGATTGGAAAAAATATGTCACGTTTGTTCGTCAAGCAAAAACTCTACACAATGCATCTTATGGTTTGTTGTATGATTATCTGAAGCACCATCAGTCTGAAGTTGACAAAGATCGAGCTCTTCGTGGGACTTATTCACCTTCTACAACTCCAAACTCATTGGTACTAATAGCTCAATCTCACTTTTCTCCACAGTCAAACCATGCCTATGTCCAACAACAACATCACTTTAACTATCCTCAACAAACCTCTTCCACCCAACTCATTCCATATGATTCAACACAGCAATCAACTGAACAGCAACTAGTCCCCTACGACAACACTGACACCATGCTCTACACCAATACAAACAATGACGAAGATGATGCATTCAACTCTTTGAATGAAGGATTTGCACTCATTGCTCGTGCTTTCAACAAATTCTCTAACAAATCCAACAATTGTCTCCGCACTTCATCAAACAAAAGGAATCAAGCTGTTGTACAAGATGGACGAGTTGAAATTCAGAATCGTGCTTATGGAAGAACTGGATTAGGGGGTTATATGGGAAATTCAGTAAATGGACAAAGGTTTAATGCAGCTAGTGAAAGTAGGAACAATGAAAGTGCTCCTTAGAGAAGGGTTGAGATTGTTGAAACTGGGAACACAGGGACTGGGAATACAATGGTTAAGTGCTACAACTGCAATGGGAAAGGTCATCTAGCAAATGCATGTCCCAAACCTAGAGTCAGAGGCACTGAGTTTCATAAGCAGGCACTACTTCGAGCTCTCAAGGATGAATCTCGGGGAACTCTCACTGAAAAAGAAAATAGCTTCATGGAAAATGCATATTCTGATGATGACATGGAGGATTTGGAAGCAAATGCAGTTGTGATGCTAATGGCCAACATGCAGGAACTGCACATGAGTGACACAGTCTCAGTATATGATACTGACGGCCTGTCTCATGTACCTGATCTAACAACATGTCTAATATATGAAATTGTATCACCATCTGCATCTGCATCAGACGAGGAGCAAGTTGTTCAAAATGATTCATTCTTATCTCCTCAAGAAGATGAAAAAATGAACACAGTTGTTACATTTGATGAAGATCAAATTAACCGAGTTGTTACATTTGATGATCCAATTGATGACGATAACAATGATCAAATTGAACAAAATGAACCTTTGCTCGGTCCAGATCCAGAACTCATGACCTTGCTATTGACCACCCAAACCCAGTTGGACTCACAAATATCTCAGATTGATAAATGCAATGAGATTAACAGAAACTTAAAAGCAAAAGTTGCATCATTAACTAAGGATCTTGAGTGCTATAAAATACAACTCACTAACTTTGAAACACAAGAAAAATGAGAACAATTTTTGAAGTTGCATTCCAAAATGCTTATGTCAAAGAACAAGAGTTGCAACATCGAATACGAGAATTAGCTGTTTCAAAAAATAACTTGGTTTCTCAAATGGAAAAAGAAACATTAGATTTCAAACAACAGGTTGAACACCTCAGTTATGAACTTTCAAAAACAAAGATAGAGTTGTCAACTTGTCAAGCTAGTTTTTTCGGAACATAAACAAGTGTCTAGGAAAAAAATTAATTCTTATCTTGATGAAATCGTAGATTTGGAAAGTAAATTAAAAGAGTTTCAAAATGTTGTTTAGAAAACTGGTGAGTGGGTAACAACAATTCAGAATTTTACTCTAAAGCAAAATCCCCAAGGTTATGGTTTTGCTATTGGTGATGACAACCCATGTTTTCTACACAAAGCACTCAACGAAAATCCAAAGTTGTATAGTGCAGACCATCTTTTTGATGAATCAATTATGCGTGTTGTTGTACATAACTGTGAGGAAGAACAGGAACAGGAAGAAGAGAGTCGATAAAAAATGAGCAATGTTAAGTTTAATAAACCATTTGATTATTCAAAAGTGCCTCATATTTCAGACACCTTCGTTCCTCAAAAAGATAAAACAGAACAATCATGGTTTGTAATGCAAATTTATGAATCTTCTTCTGAGGTTGGTCCTGTTAAACTAGTGGCACAAATAAATGGTCCTTTACCAACTTCTGGTGTAATTGCACCATTACCAAAACGATGTCTTGTACTTAGATATTTTGATACGTTTATGGAAGACATCAAGTTTTTAGAACAAGCAATTGAACGTAACTCTGAGATAACTGTTTCCACTTTTCTATCTCCTTATGAAAAAGAAAAGAGAGAATTTTTTCAAAAATAATTTTTACCATATGTTCAACATTTGCGTCTTTGTGCTACACACTGGGAACAAGAACTTCAAACAGAAGTAACATCTATGATGAACACTTTCAATGCAACAGAAAATGCGATCTCAAAACAAAAACGTCGAAACAAAGTTTTACAAAATGAAGCTAATCGACTCTTGGAAGATGTTCTAAGTTCTGATATTATCTTTGTGTTTATGAATTCCATTTATGAGTCTTGTAATGCTATGCTTGTTGATGATCACACTGTTGACACTGAAACGTTGAGACATGAAATTGTGTATTTAAAAAGAGAAAATGAGAGAATCATTAAACTCAATGATGATGTGCAAAGTAAACTTTGAAAAGAAATTTTCCAACTCAATCAGAAGCTACAACGGTGTCAAACTCAGAGTCTTAATTTTGAGTTAAAATTACAAAGTCAAAAAGAAACGGTGTCCTTTCAGAACACTCACACATCCAAAATTGAGAATCTTGAAAATGAAAATGCTGTTTTAAAAGATCAAATTTTCAAATATGAAAAGGACATCGATGAAGTTTGTCAAAATCGTAATGACACTGTTCATTTAAATAGAGAACTTGATTCAAAAAATTCAACAAAAGAATCAAATTATCATTGAACTCAAAGAGAAAAATCAGTTACATGAAAAAGGAAAGTTTGTTAATACAAATGCGATTGCACCAGGAATGTACAAAATGAACACAACACCTAGGCAAACATCCTCTCAGACTACTAATTTGAATGCTTCCACTTCTACAGGAATAGTCACCCCTACTAGCATTAGCAGATCCAAGCATAAGAGCAACAAAAAGAAGAATAAGATCTGGCAACGTAGGAGCGGAACACTAAAAGACCAAGAAGTAGAAGATCACCTTAGGAGTTTCAATAAAACGCATGTTGCGTCTGATTTAGAATCGAACTTAAAAACTTGTAATTCTAATCTTGATGTAACGAATGCTAAGGTTTTGAATGTTTTGAATGTTGATACATGTTGTGTGTTCTGTCGTAAAAGCATGTTATCTGGTGATCATAAGAAATGTGTTGCAAAATCACTTTTATCTTGTAACAAGAAACATACATCTGGCATTCCCTCTAGGCCCACCATTGCTTCTAAGTCTGTACTAGGAAAGCCGCAAAGTGTAGTTTCTAACAATGCCGTAGACACACCCATAGTTGCGAATACAACTCCTAAGACAATCCCTTTACCTAGCGAATTCACTAAGAAGAAAGCGAAAATTAGTTGGACATGGCAACGTTGGTTACAAAGGAAACCTAGTTTTACAAGGCTACCTAAAGTTATTAATAACTGTGTTACTAACCCAATGGGTTCCACCGTTACCATCACTCCATCTTCGTTGAATTCATGTGATGCAGGTGATTCAAATTGTTCTATGGATTGTTGATAGCGGCTGTTCCCGACATATGACAGGCAATCTCAAACTTTTAGTAAACTTTGTTGCAAAGTTCATCGGCATTGTCAGATTCGGGAATGATCATTTCGCTGCTATCATGGGCTACGGAGATTATGTCAATGGCAACATCAAAATTAGTCGTGTTTACTATGTCGAAGGCCTTGGTCACAACCTTTTCTCTGTCGGTCAATTTTGTGATGGGGATTTGGAAGTAGCATTTCGAGAGAAAACTTGTTTCGTTCGTGATTTACAAGGAAATGATCTAATGTCGGGCAAACGTGGAACTAGTCTTTACACCATCTCAATGTCTGATATTACCGCTTCTTCTCCTATATGTCTACTCTCCAAAGCACATTCGACAAAATCCTGGTTATGGCACAAACGCCTATCTCATCTGAATTTCAAAACCATGACTGAACTTGCACGTCACAAACTAGTCGATGGTCTTCCACGGTTTCGATATGCAAAAGATCACCTACGTCCAGCTTGTGAACAAGGAAAAAGTACTTGCGCATATTTCCTTTCAAAAACATAACACAGTACAGATCACGTTCTTCAACTACTTCATATGGATTTGTGTGGCCCTATGTGTGTTCAAACGATAAACGGTAAACGCTACATTTTGGTAATTGTCGATGACTTCTCCAGATGGACTTGGGTCTACTTTCTCCGAAGCAAAGATCAAGCTCCTTCAATACGGTTAGAAAAGTCAGAACAGACAATGGAACTGAATTCAAGAATCAAGCTCTTCGAGATTATTTTGAGAAAGTGGTAATTGAACATCAAACATCTATTGCAAGAAGTCTAGAACAGAATGGGATTGTCGAAAGACGCAACAGGACGTTAGTGGAAGCTACAAGAACAATGTTAATGAATGCTCAATTACCTGATTACCTATGGGCAGAAGCTGTATCAACTGCATGTTATACACAAAACCGTTGCATGATCACCAAACGGCATCACAAAACTCCTTATGAGATTGTTCACAACCGAAAACCGAATATAAATTACTTTAATGTATTTGGTGCCCTTTGTTACCTAAATAATGATTGTGATGATTTTGGAAAACTCAAAGCCAAAGCTGACATTGGTATCTTCATTGGATATTGTGAGAACTCCAAAGGTTTTCGAATCTGGAATCGTCGCACTAGAGAAATTCAGGAGACTATTCATGCTAATTTCGATGAGCTTACAGAGATGGCTTATGAGTAAAACAGCTTAGGACCCGCAACCAACCGTCTAAATTTTCCAGATCAATCAGCTGCACCACTTTCCCTCAACCGTAAGGAATTGGAAACCTTGTTTGCTCCACTGTTTGATGATTCTTTTGCAAGTCGTGCACCAGATGTATCTACAAGTTCCACTGCTCAACCTGATAACAATCCAATACCTGATACACCTACTACAACAACAACAGTTGCTGCAGATGCACCTCTAACTGAATCTCCATCAACAGAAGAACAAACCGCTTCCAACACTGATAATGCAGCTGAAGATCTACAACAACAAGAAGTACCCGCACCTGCAAATTATGACGAAAATGCCTTTTTTAATCCATTTGCTCCGGCTCCAACCATTCCCGATATTGTTGAGTCGTCTACATGCAACTTGGATCCGTCTAATATGTACAATCTTTTCCAACATTACCCTTTAACACACAAATGGACAAGAGATCATCCCTTAGTAAATGTGATTGGTAATACAGATAATCCAGTCATGACACGACAAAGACTTCACATGGATGGTGAAACATGCATTTATGCACTTACCGTCAGTCAAGCAGAACCAAAGAACATTCAAGAAGCCATGACTTATGACAATTGGATTGAATCAATGCAAGAAGAACTCGATCAATTCAAACATCTTGAAGTCTGGGAATTGGTAGAAAGAACCGATGGAGTCTATGTTGTTAGACTTAAATGGATTTGAAAAAACAAACTTGATGCTGATGGAACTGTATTTCATAACAAATTGCGTCTGGTTGCCAAAGGCTTCAGCCAAGAAGAAGGCATTGACTTTGAAGAATACTTTGCACCAGTGGCTAAACTTGAAGCTTGTTAGTGCAAATATTACAATATTTAAACTAAACTATTTCTTCAGTTTTAATAATGACAAACATGTAACTTGTAATACATAACGTAAAATGTGCAAGTTACTTGTAAACACAAATCATCTATGCATACTTACATCAACACCTCCCGACGTCTCAAGTATGCTTCAACGAAGTCGTAGATTTCAATCCCGACGTAAATCACTCAAGGTATGGACAAAAATTCTACTACTTGACAAATGATCAAAGGATTATATTTTTCTAAACTTCACATTTTTAATGTGACAAAACATTTTTCCAAAAATATATTTTACAAATTATTTTTGAATTAAAAATAAATATTTTATTTTGAAAAATAAGTTTAAAAATCCCAACAGTCAATTTTCCCCCAAAAACAGCTCCAAACATTCCCAAATAAACCTTCCGCACTAAAAACAAACGGAGGAGCGTCCACGGTACCACTAAAGTACCGACGGCTCCACTAAATTTAGTGTAGCCGTCTGAAAATTAATGGAGCCGTGCCTGTGTAACGGCTAGTTTTCCCCTTGCCTATAAATAGTGGACCATTTTACACTTCCAACTTGATTTTTCCAGTCAGTTTTCTCTGGTCTAATCCCTCCTCACTTAGAACACTTTCTTTGATCATTTAGAGAGTCTTAGTTTGTTTAAGAGTGTTTCTTTCATCCCACCAAGAGATCCTCTTCATTCCTCTTCAAGTGCAAGAGAAGAACATAAGGTATCCAAGTAGATACAAAGTGTTGTCATGCCTCTTCAAGTGCAAGAGAAGAACACAAGGTATCCAAGTAGATACAAAGTGTTGTAGTTGTAGGTATGAGCACTTGTAACATTTGTTACACTCTTGATTGTATCATAGCATACATCAAGATCATTTTTCTTTTGAGAGTTTTTTTAGGGAAGATCAATGTGATCTTATAGAGATATTGAATATCTCTAGTAGCCATTGGGCTAGTGTGTTGATCAAGTTGATCAAAGGTAGATAGGGTAGATTGAGTCAAGTGAGGGTTGATCATTGTGATCTTGTCGAGATCTTGGAGATCTCTTGAAGCTTGTGGGCTTGTGTGATTGATCAAGAAGATCAAGGGTAGATTGGGTAGATCGAGTCAAGTGGGAGTAGATCATTTTGATCTTGTCGAGATCTTGGAGATCTCTTGAAGCCATTGGGCTTGTGTGTATTGATCAAGTGGATCAAGGGTAGATCGTGGTAGATTGGTGCTAGCTAAGATTAGCACTCGACATTTAGCTTAGTGTCGGAAATTGGATAAGCGACGTGTACGGTTTTCTCTGCCTGAATGGAGCTTGTTGATTAGTGAAGTAACTCTCGAGTTGGGTACTCGGGGAGTGGAGTAGGGCGAAGAGGAGCTTCGTGACCGAACCACTATAAATCACCGTGTCCGGTTTGCGCCTTCTTACTTATCTCTTTACTTTCATTTCATTCTTTATCGCTTTATATTTATATTTGCATTACGTTTATGTTTGTGTGGTTAGTTGCTTATGTTATGTTGATTAAGTATGTGTCATGGTTTGATTGTGCTTGTGTTGTAGTTTACTATATTCATCTCTAGATGTTATATGGCCATACTTGACACTTTTCATATTACGTCACATTTGATCAGGTGTTTGATACAAAAATTTTTTTATGTTTTTTTTAAATGGAAACGTATTCACCCCCCCCCCCCTTCTACGGTTTCCACAATTGGTACCAGAGCCACGTCGCTCTAATTTTTAAAACAAATGGTTTTCAAAATTGAGTACGATCCATGTATCAAATTACCTATGAAGGTGATAAAATATGAAAAGTAATTAGTTGCTTAATACTTATAAGTTTTGGTGTTAAGTATACTTTGTCATACTAGCCTGAAGGTTTTCTTAAACCACTAAAAGAATAGAGTTTTAAGTGTCCGGTCATGTTTTCAGAACAAGTCATTAAGTTATGCAGTTTTGAAAAGAAAATAGAACACTGTACCACTAAATATAGGACGGTACTGTTATATTTAACGGTACCGTGGGTTATTTAAAGGTACCGTGCCTCTGTTTGTCTGTTTTCAGTATTGGGTCATTTTCACAAATTCATATAAAATCAACCATAAGTCCGTAGGAGTCGTGTCACACATCATTTTAAACGAAGTTGAATCTACTTTCATTTGAAAAATACTTTTATGAATTAGTTCTAAATGAAAGTATGTTAAAATCCTTGATTTTCAACTAAAGGTCTTTTTGGTCATGCAGTTTGCGTAAATTTTTGGTCAAACTAAAAAAGGGCGATTCAACTTTTAAACCTTGACGTATTTTCAAAGTGACTTAGTAAAAATCTTTGAAATGGGGTGGAAAATAATTCATTGTCAAATAAAATCAAGCTTAGTATACATTGTTATACTTAATACACAAAATGACGATAAGTATTTTTGTGTGTTATGCTAAATGACTATTTGTATATTATAGTTTTCCGGTTTATGCGTTTATAAGGCTCATGCTAAATCACTTGCACTATATTGAGTAATTAGTTTGCATTGCATATAGGCATAGACCATTTTTCTTGCATATGTTGCAAGTTTTTAAAATGGTTTAGTAACCTTCTTAGGAATAGAAACTAAGTTGGTAGATCATGTGTGTCGAAAGATATTGTCTTACACAATTATTTTTCCAAAGGTTTAAGTGTAAAAAGTATATCACCCCAAAATACTTAACACTTTCATAAAATCCGTAACATGATCTCTAAAACATTACATCATTTTGTCTTGCTTGACCATGGGTTGTCTAAACAAGATAAAAGATCATATTAATACATTAGTATTTAAGTAAAAGAAAATGTATTAAACTTGCATTGATCTAACACACATACAAAATGTTTTAAACATTTAGTATTTTACGTATGTTGTATAAGAACACACTCCTTAAATTTTATTTTCTTTTTAAAAGGAGTGATTGTGAGGGTCAAGAAAGATTTCGAGTACATATCAATTCATTATTCAAATTATGATTGATATCATTATCGAATCTAATTGACAAGTTTTCGAGTATGGACATGAAATTGGAGTCATTATTTGTCTAGCTTCAAGATAACATCAAAATATGATGAAATATATTATCTTGAATCTACATACTCAATCACACTCGATTGTTATGAAAATAATGACGTCCTCTCAAGACGAAAATAATATGCATCGGATCATAACTCACACTTGTGTTAAAGATGCCATATTGAGTCTTCTTGTCCAATGGGTGTGTTCCAAACTTTAAACTAATTTGTTTAAAAGATGCATAAAATACACAACTAAGTAGGATTCACAACTTGGATGTTTCATCCGAAATATACAAGTAATTTACATTGCAATGCAATTAGTAAATGTATCATTTCCGAAAAACCAAACACGAGCAAACAAACAACATTTGTAAACTTTGCTCATGAACGACTCAACACTCAAAATCACATGTCTAGTAAAAGTGTCACACATAATATGTCATTAACTATTATGTAAATCATCAATCTTTGAGAATATCACATGTATTTCTCTTATCAAAAGATTGACAAATGATAACTTATATCCTATGCATCTTTTTTTCTTTGTAACATGAATGGTTATGTTACAAGAGAATACATTGCATCCTGTTAACAAATATAGGATATTAGAGTTGAATAATAACCTAATACGACATGTGTCATTGCATAAACAAGTAAAATTGGTCATACACTAAAATACTTGTTTCACAAAGCATTCGTAAGAGTGATAAGTTTCCTCTTAGAAAAGCATACTTGTTGAAATACACAATATGTCTCATTTTAAATATAATACTCACAAGATCTATTGAGGTAAGTAACCTTTACTAGATTCTTCCTCAAGATATGCAAAGGAGCATTCTTGAAACACACACGATGTAGTAGATTCTACATTGTGTCACATTAGAGTGTCTCTTGGTTCTAGAAAACCAAATCATGTTAAAATAACATGTAACAACTCAACAAACAAAGATGCTGTCCAAGAGATCATAAAATACACCATCTCCATCAAATAACCTCTAAATCTCAAACACGAAATTAAAACATTTCGCTTGCCTTTGTTAGGAGTTGTGTAAGACATGTCATTTTCTTAACCGACTTTCAAAGTATGGTTAGTTGAGTCATATTAGGCCATGTATTAGCGAAATAAGCTAATATCATCTTTGCTATACTTCGATAGGCAAATATAGGAATTTGAATTTTTCTAACATGAGAATGACTACTGGAGAACCTATCGCACTAGAAATTCAATTTGACCTAACGGTTGAATTGCTTCCAGGAGAGAAGTTGGGTTCGTGGTATAACCCGTAAAAATGGTCGTGTTCAGCCTTAACTAGTGATAGTCTCATACTCATTCTCTAACTTGAAAAATTTTCATTCCTACATTTGACTAGAGATAGTTTACATCGGTGAACTTTATCTCCCGTTAGGATTTCATTTTGAACAAGTAGTAATTAGGATCTTCCTTAGCAAACCTAGATTGCTTGCATCCCACATATGTGTTTCAAAATGATAACATGTTCTCATAAGATATGATTAAATGTCTTCATGATCTTAAATGCTAAATGATTATCATGTTTTGCATGATGTTTGCATTTATTCCTTATGTGCATTTTACATGATTTGCTTGTAAAGTTTGCACCCACACTATGTCCCTTTGACACATTAGGAATTAGGTATGCCTATCACTATGAACCCTTAGAAGTCATATAATCATACACTAGTGTCAAAACCTATAAGTTAAAATAGTTGCGAAGTTGTCCTAATTCCCAGGTCATCACTTCGCCTTCTTCCAAGTAATACACTCTTTTGTCATGGGAAGGTTAGATACAAACCTAGTTGAACTCGGAGTAGGTTTGACAACTTAAATATTTCATCCGAAATATTCAAGTAAGTTTAACTTGCGATCGCAATTGTGAAATGTCATATCCGAAACATCTTATTCAAGCCTTTTAACAACATATGTTAAAACGCCCATCCAGAAGCTAAAAGCTAACATCAACCCTCGGGTGACAAAGGACTTACGAATTACTATATAAGTGATTAGTAGTTTCCTTTCATCCTCGTATGATTATACACTTCTTAAGATCCCAAACCCTACTGTGAATCAGCACCATAGGCCTAGCTTTACGTCTTTCAAAACCCCGTGAAACACTCGCATGTGAAGCTGATCGAAATCCATAATTCAACCAAACCTCTCAACCGAGAATCCCCTAACCATCTTTGTCTAGGTCTAGGAATGATGGAATATGTTCCATAAATCTTATGACTATTTAAATATTTCACTGGAAATATTAAAGTCATCCCTCGTACCCCTCTTATGACTACTTGAATATTTCACTGGAAATATTGTAGTCATCTCGTGTGTCTCGTCTCATGACTCTTTAAATATTTCACTGGAAATATTGAGTCATTCTTTAAATCCTTCTCATGACTACTTAAATATTTCATTGGAAATATTGAAGTCATTCTTTACGTCTCGTCTCATGACTTGCTAAATATTTCACTGGAAATATTAAGTCATCCCTCACGTTCCTCGTATGATCACTTGAATATTTCACTGGAAATATTGAGATCATCTCTTCTATTTCGTGTCATGACTTTTAGATATTTCACTGGAATTATCAAGTCATTCCCTCTATCTCGTCTCTTGACTTTTAGATATTTCACTGGAAATGTCAAGCCATATCCTATGTCTCGTCTCATGACTTCTTAAATATTTCATTGGAAATATTAAGTCATCCTTCACATCGCTCTAATGACTACCTATGTATTTCCTTGGAAATATAAAAGTCATCTCTTCTTGTGTAGTAACGTTCAAAGAATTTATTAGGTATAAATTCTCTCCTCGTGTCGAAAAGTCTCACTAAATCAGTGAGATTTATTCGTAAAATCCTCTTAAACTCCAATGACAACTTAAATATTTCATCCGAAATATTTAAAGTATATTTAATTTGCGAAATGCAATTAAATGTCATTTCTCATTCTCGATTAACGTTCATCGAATCCCGTTGGATTCATTCATAAAAGAATTTATTTGTTATAAATTCCTTTAATCTAAAGTCCAGAAAAATCACAACATATGTGAAATTTCTTTGTCAAAAATCTAATTCTGGGTCAAAACAGACCTCAGCAGGTGACGGCACCCATGAATAGGGGACGGTACCGCTAAATTTAACGGTACCGTCAGACCGTTGTCTGCTGAGACAGTGTATCTTGTTTTCATTTCTTACCAACACTATCAAAACCCACTCGATGTAGTCTTGAACCAGAACCGTCTCCTATCAGAATATATTCTGTCTATCTTCTGACTCTTTAGATTTTTCCTCTTTCACTTCCGCATGCTACTAAACACACCATATGTATGGTTACTTCCGTATCCATTATCTTCCCAACTTATCTACACTTTTCAACCTTAAGTTCTACACTACCAATGCTTCCGTATCCCACTCACCTTCCACACACTTCAAGCAAAGAACCGCTAGGATAAGTTGAGATAACCCCACTAGAACCTTATCAAACCTTATCACTAACCTCACAACCCTGAAGATTTTATCTTCTTAACCCTTAGGATATCTCCAAGTGATCACATGCCTCATCATATGAATGTTCTATGAATATTCACAATGATTGAGAAGAGCTACGTGACTTCAAAGGTGAAGTTTATTGTATGCTATCCACCACTTGTGATGACGTTGCTAAGCTCATCGCTTCCATCAATGTTTGTTTTCCTCTTTATTTTTTTTTCACATCTTGTCCGGATAGTCATAGATTAAGGGGGAGCGAAAAAACACTCATATAGTCTTTCAACAAACACTCTCAAGAACTCACAAATGTGGTTCTTATTCCCTAGAAACTTCCCTTTAGCTGCCCAAAACTAGGCTGCATAGGAAAATTCGTGACTTCCAGGTCACGGTACCATTAAATAGGCCACGGTACCGTTAAATTTAACGGTACCGTGTGGTATTTAGTGGTACCGTGCCTATGTTTGATGAATTTTCACTATTTCCTCTAGATCCCTGCATCCCTAACCTCAAACCTGCAAAATTTTGCAAACTCACATACACCCTGAGATTTTCTCATTACACTATAGGACACCACCACCAACTTTAGTTTGAATCCCATAACTCTTGCCTATATAAGGCATCACCATTGCAAGCTTATCTTGCATCTCATCTTCAAACCTTACATTAACATCATTCCTCATCACACTCAACCCTTATAACTAAACTTCACTCTTGACAGTGATATTTAGTTTCAAAACCTTCAACCCTTATATCAATCCCACTCAAACCTTTTAGCTACACTTCACTCTTGACAGTGATAGTTAGTCTAAAAACCCTCAACCCTTATATCAATCCCACTCAAAACTTTTAGCTACACTTCACTCCTGACAGTGATAGTTAGTCTAAAAACCTTCAACCCTTATATCAATCCCACTAAAACCTTTTAGCTACAATTCACTCTTGACAGTGATAGTTAGTTTAAGAACCTTCAACCCATCGATCATCACACTCAAACCCTACAACTATTCAATACTTTAGATAAGTGATAGTTAGTTCAACAACCTTCAATCCTCACAAACACACGAAACCCTTCATGCACCTCTAACACACAACTAGGATCATACAAACTAGAAATCCAGAACTTCGTTACCTCAACCCCGTTAGAGATATCCACCAACAATCCTGTTAGGATCACATGTACCTTTCTTTTTCTCTTTTGAAATATATCATGCATCTCATTGTCATTGCAAATGATATATTAATCTAAACCATTGTAACACCAATCATCTTTGGTAGATGATTATGTTGTTCAAAAGGTTTGTTAGAACTTGCCTTCCCAATGATAACTTGGAAGAAGTCATTTTGTGTGTCAGTCAACGAACGAATCTCATTCTTGTTAGTGTGATTGATTGAACAATTACACCTTAGGTTATCGGCCGGGTTATGACACTCAAGTGTCTTTGAATTGCTATATGCATTCCTCTTTTTTGTGTCGCTCAACATTCTTGGGATTTCTTTTTGGTCTTTACCCTTTTGGCACACTTTTAGGTTGTGTCACTCACATAGTTTAACCCTTGCATGTCTTGCTATGTGTATTCTAACCCTATAATGTTGCTCCTATACTGTTATATATTATGTTGCACGAAGCTAACCCTTGATGTAGGAAAAACCTTTATAAGAATTTGATCCATAGATCCGCTAGATACTAAGGTAAATAAACAAGGGGATTAAGTCACCATAGGGGAGCATTGAGCTAGGTGGAGCTCGGGGGTATTTAAATACGTAGCATGGAGTCGTCTTCACGAGTGGTGATAGAAGACTTCACTGGGATGATGCAAGCTCGCCTTTCTGGGGAGAAAGGATAGTAGTGTAACAAGGGGGAGTAGGGAGTGAATTCAAGGGAGCGCTCGAGGCAACTACCTTTTTTATTCGACAAAAGGGGGAGAAGGGAGTGTAAACAGGTAACTTTTACATTTTACTATGTGTTACGGTTTACATATTTGTCATCATCAAAAAGGGGGAGATTGTTAGTGCAAATATTACGATATTTAAACTAAACGGTTTCTTCGGTTTTAATAATGACAAACACAAATAATCTATGCATACTTACATCAACACCTCCCGACGTCTCAAGTATGCTTCAACGAAGTCGTAGATTTCCATCCCGACGTAAATCACTCAAGGTATGGACAAACAAATCTACTACTTGACAAATGATCAAAGGATTATATTTTTCTAAACTTCACATTTTTAATGTGACAAAACATTTTTTCAAAAATATATTTTACAAATTATTTTTGAATTAAAAAGAAATGTTTTATTTTGAAAAATAAGTTTAAAAATCCCAACAGTCAATTTCCCCCCCAAAACAGCTCCAAACATTCCCAAATAAACCTTCCCCACTAAAAACAAACGGAGGAGCGTCCACGGTACCACTAAAGTACTGACGGCTCCACTAAATTTAGTGGAGCCGTCTGACAATTAGTGGAGCCGTGCCTCTGTAACGGCTAGTTTTCCCCTTGCCTATAAATAGTGGACCATTTTACACTTCCAACTTGATTTTTCCATTCAGTTTTCTCTGGTCTAATCCCTCCTCACTTAGAGCACTTTCTTTGATCATTTAGAGATTCTTAGTTTGTTTAAGAGTGATTCTTTCATCCCACCAAGAGATCCTCTTCATTCCTCTTCAAGTGCAAGAGAAGAACACAAGGTATCCAAGTAGATACAAAGTGTTGTCATTCCTCTTCAAGTGCAAGAGAAGAACACAAGGTATCCAAGTAGATACAAAGTGTTGTAGTTGTAGGTATGAGCACTTGTAACATTTGTTACACTCTTAATTGTATCATAGCATACATCAAGATCATTTTTCTTTTGAGAGTTTGTGAGGGAAGATCATTGTGATCTTATAGAGATATTGAATATCTCTAGTAGCCATTGGGCTAGTGTGTTGATCAAGTTGATCAAAGGTAGATAGGGTAGATTGAGTCAAGTGAGGGTTGATCATTGTGATCTTGTCGAGATCTTGGAGATCTCTTGAAGCTTGTGGGCTTGTGTGATTGATCAAGAAGATCAAGGGTAGATTGGGTAGATAGAGTCAAGTGGGAGTAGATCATTGTGATCTTGGAGATCTCTTGAAGCCATTGGGCTTGTGTGTATTGATCAAGTGGATCAAGGGTAGATCGGGTAGATCGTGGTAGATTGGTGCTAGCTAAGATTAGCACTCGACATTTAGCTTAGTGTCGGAAATTGGATAAGCGACGTGTACGGTTTTCTCCGCCTAAAGGGAGCTTGTTGATTAGTGAAGTAACTCTCGAGTTGGGTACTCGGGGATTGGAGTAGGGCGAAGAGGAGCTTCATGACCGAACCACTATAAATCACCGTGTCCGGTTTGCGCCTTCTTACTTATCTCTTTACTTTCATTTGATTCTTTATCGCTTTATATTTATATTTGCATTGCGTTTATGTTTGTGTGGCTAGTTGTTTATGTTATGTTGATTAAGTATGTGTCATGGTTTGATTGTGCTTGTGTTGTAGTTTACTATATTCATCTCTAGATGTTATATGACCAAAGTTGACACTTTTCATATTACGTCACATTTGATCGGGTGTTTGATACAAAAAGTTTTTTAAGTTTTTTTAAATGAAAATGTATTCACCCCCCTCTACGGTTTCCACAAAGCTGTTCGCATGTTTCTGGCGTATGCTGCCCACAAGAACATCACCGTTTATCAAATGGACGTGAAAACTGCATTTCTGAATGGGCAACTCCGTGAAGAAGTGTATGTCACACAACCAGAGGGCTTCATCGATCCATATCATCCTAATCAAGTGTACAGACTCAAGAAAGCCCTTTACGGCCTTAAATAAGCACCGAGGGCATGGTACGACAAACTGTCCGCATTCTTACTTGTTAATCACTTTACCAAAGGATCCGTTGATCCCACACTGTTTATTCAAAAACACGGAGAGGACATCTTAATTGTTCAAATTTATGTTGATGACATCATTTTTGGTTCAACAAATAAAAAGTACTCAAATGCTTTTGAAAAATTAATGAAACAAAGTTTTGAGATGTCTATGATGAGTGAACTTACGTTCTTCTTAGGACTTCAAATTCATCAATCCCCCCGTGGTCTTTTTCTAAATCACTCCATGTATGCTCTTGAGATTTTAAATAAACATGGCATGACAAGTTGTGATACTTATAACACACTTATGTCTGCATCATCCCCAAAGTTGGATGCTGACTTACATTGTACAATAGTTGACCCTACAAATTACTGTAGTATGATTGGGTCCCTTATGTATCTCACAGCCAGCAGACCGGATATAGTTTTTGCTGTATACCTATGCTCCCGTTATCAGTCTCTACCAACTGAAAGACACCTCTCTGAGGTTAAAAGAATCCTTCGATACATAAGGGGAACCATCCATTTGGGGATCTGGTATCCGAAGGATTATGGTTTTGAACTAATCTTGTTTTCAGATGCTGATCATCCAGGATGTTTAGATACACGTGAAAGTACATCTAGGGGAGTGCAGTTTTTAGGAGACAAACTTGTATCTTGGTAGTCAAAGAAGCAGGATTGCACCTCCTTGTCATCTACAAAATCTGAATAGGTAGCCATGTCAGCATGCCGTGCTCAAATCATTTGGATACGATCATAGCTATTGGACTACGGTTACATTTTCAACAAGATTCCCATGTACTGCGACTCCAAGAGTGCCATTGGCATCTCATGCAACACGGTTCAGCATTCGAAGTCAAAACATATCGCACTTCGATATCATTTCATCAAAGAGTATGTTGAACATGGTATAATTGAATTATATTTTGTGGGTACTGAATACCAATTAGCGGACTTATTCACCAAAGCTTTGCCCCATGCAAGATTTGTGGAATTAGTTTACCAAATTGGTATGTGGTGTTTGACTCCAGATGATTTAAACATCTTTCTTAAACACAACTAAGAAAGTCAAACACCAAAACTCTCTTTGTAAATACCTTATTCAAAAACACAAAAAAAAAAATTCCTCTTTTATTTTTCTTTATTCAAAAAAACATATATATATATATATATGTGTGTGTGTATATATGTGGAAAACTAGAAGGGGGGTTGAATAGTTTTACGTCTTTTTAATTTATTATAAAACCTTTGTTTACTTTTAAAAACTTAGATTCAAGTTTGTTATGAAAAATAAAACTTAAATCTTATTATTAGTTATATATGTATTCTTTTAAATTGATTGTAAAAGTTTTGGTTTCTTGAATGGATTTTCAAATTGATCTTTATGTAAAGTCGACCTCTAATTAATACTAGCAATTATATAAGTCTATGTGTATGAAAGTAATGACGATGTAAGTAAAGAAATAAATAAGGTATGGAAAGATCTAACCGAGACACGAGAGATTTATAGTGGTTCGGCTACAAGGACACTTTCCTTGCCCTACTCCACTCCCCGAGCACCGAGCTCGAGAGTTTTCTTCACAACTTCAATAAGCTCCCTTATGGCGGAGAAAACCGTACACAACTTTGGCTTACACGGGTTTAACGACACAAAGCTAAATGTCGAGTTCTAATCGTAGCTAGAACCAATCTCACGACTTCACAACACAACTTCTTCACAACTTATTCACGACTACTTCACAACGGCTTCACGACTGCTTCACGACATCTTCACGACTTCAACACGACCGCTACACAACCTCTATGCTGCGGCTTCACGACTTTAACACTATGTCTTCACGACTAAGACTTCACGATTTCAACATGACCGCTACACAACCTCTATGCTACGGCTTCACGACTTC
The DNA here is from genome assembly GCA_021014915.2 of Artemisia tridentata subsp. tridentata. Taxonomy (NCBI): domain Eukaryota; kingdom Viridiplantae; phylum Streptophyta; class Magnoliopsida; order Asterales; family Asteraceae; genus Artemisia; species Artemisia tridentata. Next base: position 297,599,350 of record CP139509.1, on the reverse strand, counting down.
AACACTAGGACTTCACGACTAGGACTTCACGGCTTCAACACGACCGCTACACAACCTCTATGCTACGGCTTCACGACTTCAACACTAGGACTTCACGACTAGGACTTCATGGCTTCAACACGACCGCTACACAACCTCTATGCTACGGCTTCACGACTTCAACACTAGGACTTCACGACTAGGACTTCATGGCTTCAACACTACTTCTTTACTCCACAACTACTTATCCACCTTCTTCACTACTTACACACTACTCTAGCCTAATCACATATGTTTACAACTTGTATACACACTTTACACAAATGAATGAAAGATTTACAAATTATACAAAACAAACAACTTGAGTAACAAGATGCTACTAAGTTGTAATACTTCTAGTCTTGATTGATAGAAGTATTCTTCTTTTGCACTTGGATGGTGGAAGCTTGGATCACTTGGAAACCAATGCTTAAGATTACATGATCAAAGGTTTTTTTGAAGATATGAAATGAGATCTACAACAGAAAGTTTTAGTGCAAAAGGGTGAGTAAAAATCCAGGGGAAGGCTGGTATTTATAGGCAGAAAAACTGGACAGCTGGGAGCTACTGGAGCGTGGCCGGCCCCCTTAAATAGAGGGGCGGTCCCCTTAATTTTACTAGCCGGCCCCCTTAATAATTAAGGGGGCCGCCTAGTAAAATTTTCTGAACGTTGCCCAGATTTGTCCTTTTGTGGGGAAGGTTTTTCTGAAACATTTTTACTGATTTTGGTTAAAAATTTGAATTCATGTTTTTATAAAAGATTAAACATTTTTATTTAATACCAAAATTGTTTTTCAAAAATGTATAAAATGTTTTTGACATTTTATAAAAAGTTTAGAAATAAAGAAAATGTTCCTTTGATCATATGATGCATTAAGCATTAGTTCATTCATACCTTAAGTGATTTTAGTTGTAGAAGTGAATATTTACAACTAAGTACTTGTTTAATTTATAAGTTTATGTTTTAATGAGTTTACATTTTGTGATCATCAAAACATAGAGATATGCATAAATATTGATAATGTTTTTAGGCATTTATTTATGTCAACAATCTCCCCCTTTTTGATGATTACAAAACCTAAACTCATTAAACCAAAAAGTTTATTTTTGGACAAGTATTTAGTGAGTTTACATTCACTTCTCCCCCTTTTTGTAGAATCAAAAAGGTTAAGCCGAAAAAATTCAAACGTGAAATTTGTCGGGACGAAAACTCCCCCTTGATGTGTACTCCCCCTCGTTTGGGGGCACCAAGGAATCGATATATGGAATACTTGCAAGAAAAATATTAGAAGCACAAGCATATATATAGCAAAAATAAGCATGCATATAAAGACATTCATTAAAAATGTTGTGTATCAATACACAACCATCCAAGATTATATTCAATCCTACATTAGCTAGTAAGTAATGCAATCTACATAATCATTCTAGGAGTACATGATCTTCCATGGGGCTTGCACACAAAATCGTTTGAAAAATTATTTTTGATTAAGCATTGCATATGCTTAATTTGGTGAGAATGGAGGTGGTGGTAGTGTAGTGGGTGAAAATGATGGAGGTTGTGGTGGAGGTTGGTTGTTAAGCATGTGTTCAAGGGATGAAAACATGTAGTGTATCTCATCTCTAAGACCAAAGATTATGGTTTGTTTGTGGGTGTGGTGGTATTGGTGATGATGAGAAATGAGCATCAAGAGGTGTTATTGGTGATATGGAAATGACAAGTTGGGTGAATGGAGGTTCTTGAGTAGGAGGTGGAGTTGATGCTCTTGATGATGGTGATGAAAGGTGTGAGTTGATGTAGTTATTGATGGATGAAGTGGAAGGTATGAATGAAGATGTTGTGCCATAAGTGAAGGGTGTTTTTGATGGTGCATTTGGTGCACTTGGGGATTAACATTGAGGTGGTGGTGATGGAGTTTTGGTGTCTTAGAGATGATTTTGGTGATAGCATTGTGAATGAAAATGGGTGTTTGATGGAGGTGATGGTTGATTTAGGTAAGGTTTGGGCTAGATAAAAGGGGTCGCAAGATGCAAAAGAAAACAGTAAATTTTACTGCCCAGATGGCCGGTCCCCTTAATTGTAGGCCGGCCCCTTTAAAATTAAGGGGACCGCCTAGGGAATTAATGGGGCCGCCCATCTGGTGTTTTCCCAGGCGACCAAATTTGAAAAATTTCCAGAAAAGGGTCATTTTTAGGGTGTTTTTGCAGCAAGCTCCATTTGAATCATGTACATCAAGAATGATTAAATAGTGGCATAAACATGTTAAATACGCATGCATACATTTAAAACATATTATGGAATAAGCATGTTATTAATCATCAAGCATGTATATATATATCATGATATCAAGTATATAAGCAATAAGCATAACACTCATATATTAAAGACAAGAAATAAAGCATTCATTAGTTGAAAATAATTATGTTAAAAACATAATTATTGATACAACACATATTTTGCTTATAGCTTAAAATAAGTAGAAAATTTTAAATTGCCTCAGAGAATCATTTGACTTGCTTGAGACATGAAAAACTTGAATTATTTTGGATGGATGATGGTAAAGAGGGGGTAAAAAAAATTGGATTAATGGGGTTGTAAGTATGGGTGTATGGATGTTAGAGAGAGTGTTGATGGAGGAATTGGAGGTGGAGAGCTTGGACTTGACCATGTTGAATGAGGGTTTTGATGTTGTTCAAGTGGTGGTGTTGGATTAGATCTAGTGAGAAGATACTTAATCCAAGTGAGACGCTTATTTAAGGCGATGGTTTGATTTTGGAGAAAGATGCAACAAGGACAATTGTTGACATGTTTCTCAATTTGACTCAAGTGATGTGGTGATGATGGTAATGATGGTGAGATGGATGGTGATGGGTTTAAGTTGCTTTGAGCAAGGTGCAAAGCAAGGAGAGCATTAAGCTCATGGGCTTCCTTGAGTTCTTCAATGAACTTCAAGTGTTGAGTGGAAGGTGATGATAATGGAGAGTGGTTGTTATTTGGTGGAAGTGGTGGTGACACTTTTGGTGGTGGAGACATTTGTGAACTTGGGTAATTATGAGTGAATGAAGGTGGACATATGGATGATTGGTTATGTGTGTGAAAGGGTTCATTAGGATGAGGTTTAGGTGTTGGTTGAGTTTGAACAACATCATTTGTTGGGTTATGGCAAATGTCAAGCTTCCTCCTCCAAATGGGTATTTATGGTGTAGTGATGATGTGATTGTGGAAGGTAAATTTTGGAGGGTGGTTTGTGACAAAATGTGTTTGTGAATTTTGGGAAGTATAGGATAAAATGGGTTTAAAAATAGAAAAAGGGAGCAGCACCTTCAACCATCAGATGGCCGGTCCCCTTAAATATTAAGGGGGCCGCCTAATGAATTAAGGGGGCCGCCCATCTGCTGATTTCCAGGTTACTGGAAATGGGTTTTTGGCAGAAAATTGTTGAAAGGGTTGTGTTTTTGGGTTTAGTTTCAAGCAAGTCCAACTTCTTTTGATGCAATTTAGGATTTAATAACTTATGTATGCTAAGCATATTCATTAGACATTATTATCTAGCATGCAAACAACTCATTTAGCATGTAACATATATATGTTAGACAAGAAAACACTACATAGCACCAAGTAATTCATAGTATCATATTTAGGAAGATTAATAAGCTAGTTAAATAATCCTAATGAATATCTATGTGCATGAAAATGTAGAGTTATGATAGCATGAACTCCTAGACTTGTACCAAGTGAGGTCTTAGTGAATAAATTATGGTTGTTATCAAATTTAGTTCACTTATAAATGTCACATACATAAATATAGATGACAGATATGAGATCACCATGCATGATTTAAAGAAATATTTTTGGTATTATTCAACAATGTTTGAAAGTAGGTTTTATGTGGATGTGAAAAATATATTAATGAAATAGTTTTGGCTTTATTTCAAAATGTTTTTATGAGGAAAGAAAACATATTTTTCCAATCTTTGGTTTTTGATAAACACGTAATTATGGACACAAGTTTGGAAGAAAGGTAGGATGGTGAAACATGTTTAATAGCAATGTGTCATAATCTTTTGAAAAATCATTTTTCCAAAATGTGAAGTTTTTGCAAATTTAAAAATAAGTCTCATTAATTATAGGTTTAAAAATAGTGGTTTATAAAAGATCTCATGCTCAAGGGCATTGGTTAAGTCTATTGTCACATGCTACCTCTTTCTACATATCCTATGGCATTTAAGCATGTATTATGACTAAATACAAAAATACATCATGTCAGAGTAGTTAGAGAAAAACAAAAGCTATTATAATGACAATGCATTCAACAACTAAACAAATAATTACGAAGGCATGCAGTCAAATCACATAGGAGCAAGTAAACATCTAGAAATTTTATATACGCAGGATGACATAAATCTAGGAATGAAAAGCTCTAGTGAAAAGCAAAGTTCATAACAGTAAACTATCGTTAGGTATATTTAGGAAGAATAATGTATTCAAGTTGGAGAATGAGTATGAGACTATTACTAGTGGTGCTCAATTCAGGCTAAACACGACCGTTTTTACGGGTTACACACACCCAACTTCTCACATAGAAGCAATTCAACCATTAGGTCAAATTGAGTTTCTAGTCAATAGATTCTCCAGTAGTCATTCTCTTTTTAGAAGAAATTAAGTTCCTAAATTTACCTATCTAAGAGTACTAAATATGAAGATTGCTTGGTTTACTAACACTTAGGGGGGGCTAACTAAAGGGTTTCTAGTTCATTAAGCCACAGAACGAATATAACTAAAGTGTAAAGGCAAAGCAACCTATCAGACTAAGCATATCCTAAGGCATTAATAAGATTATATGCATGAAGTAATTACTTATGAGATTTTAAATAGAGAACTTACCTCACGTCCTAGCTTTTCTTCGTAATGTCTCAGATGATGATCGACGTGTGAATGATAGGTGAGTCTTCAAGATACACAAGATGTGAAAGTATATCATGGCAAGCTTCTAACACCTTATTTAAACCGAAGTGGCTTGACCCGAACATGTCTTGTACGGATCATGATCTTCTCCTTCGTCTGTGTCACTCCATGATTTTGGATTGAGTTCACTTTGGAGTTGATTCATGTAGTCTTCGTCGTTAATACCTACATTAACAACATTTGAACTAGTAGCACATGTATCTATTTTATCTAAATGTTTATCTATTAAATTTTATAAGATAACTAATTCATGTACAAGATCAAAATCCTCATCTTTGGCTTGACATTTTTCTTGATGAAAGTTTAAGAGATTTTTCCAAATATCATTTGCCGTTTTACAGAAAGATATTCTTTCATATTCAACTTTCGGCAAGGTTTTGTAAATAATTATTTTAGCTTCATTATTTTTGTTATTCTTAGTTTTTAAATAATCATTTTGAGTTTCAAAATCCGTTTTTGTTTGACTTTCAAAATCCGTTTTTGTTGGTTGAAAATCACCAATCGAAATGACATGCCAAAGATCTAGATCAATTGATTTCACATAAGTTTTAAATTTATTTTTCCATTCAAGAAAAGTATAGTTTTCAAATAGTGGTGGTTTTAGCAAAGATTCCCCTTCTAGATATTTTTCGAATTCCATAGATCGATTCAAGTTTTAAAATACAGTATATTTTAAAGATCTTGATTGACCTGGCTCTTGATACCAATTGTGGAAAACTAGAAGGGGGGTTGAATAGTTTTACGTCTTTTTAATTTATTATAAAACCTTTGTTTACTTTTAAAAACTTAGATTCAAGTTTGTTATGAAAAATAAAACTTAAATCTTATTATTAGTTATATATGTATTCTTTTAAATTGATTGTAAAAGTTTTGGTTTCTTGAATTGATTTTCAAATTGATCTTTATGTGAAGTCGACCTCTAATTAATACTAGCAATTATATAAGCCTATGTGTATGAAAGTAATGACGATGTAAGTAAAGAAATAAATAAGGTATGGAAAGATCTAACCGAGACACGAGAGATTTATAGTGGTTCGGCTACAAGGACACCTTCCTTGCCCTACTCCACTCCCCGAGCACCGAGCTCGAGAGTTTTCTTCACAACTTCAATAAGCTCCCTTATGGCGGAGAAAACCGTACACAACTTTGGCTTACACGGGTTTAACGACACAAAGCTAAATGTCGAGTTCTAATCGTAGCTAGAACCAATCTCACAACTTCACAACACAACTTCTTCACAACTTATTCACGACTACTTCACAACGGCTTCACGACATCTTCACGACTTCAACACGACCGCTACACAACCTCTATGCTGCGGCTTCACGACTTCAACACTATGTCTTCACGACTAAGACTTCACGACTTCAACATGACCGCTACACAACCTCTATGCTACGGCTTCACGACTTCAACACTAGAACTTTACGACAAGGACTTCATGGCTTCAACACGACCGCTACACAACCTCTATGCTACGGCTTCACGACTTCAACACTAGGACTTCACGACTAGGACTTCACGGCTTCAACACGACCGCTACACAACCTCTATGCTACGGCTTCACGACTTCAACACTAGGACTTCACGACTAGGACTTCATGGCTTCAACACTACTTCTTTACTCCACAACTACTTATCCACCTTCTTCACTACTTACACACTACTCTAGCCTAATCACATATGTTTACAACTTGTATACACACTTTACACAAATGAATGAAAGATTTACAAAGTATACAAAACAAACAACTTGAGTAACAAGATGCTACTAAGTTGTAATACTTCTAGTCTTGATTGATAGAAGTATTCTTCTTTTGCACTTGGATGGTGGAAGCTTGGATCACTTGGAAACCAATGCTTAAGATTACATGATCAAAGGTTTTTTGAAGATATGAAATGAGATTTACAACAGAAAGTTTTAGTGCAAAAGGTTGAGTAAAAATCCAAGGGAAGGCTGGTATTTATAGGCAGAAAAACTGGACAGCTGGGAGCTACTGGAGCGTGGCCGGCCCCCTTAAATAGGGGGGCGGTCCCCTTAATTTTACTAGCCGGCCCTCTTAATAATTAAGGGGGCCGCCTAGTAAAATTTTCTGAACGTTGCCCAGATTTGTCCTTTTGTGGGGAAGGTTTTTCTGGAACATTTTTACTGATTTTGGTTAAAAATTTGAATTCATGTTTTTATAAAAGATTAAACATTTTTATTTAATACCAAAATTGTTTTTCAAAAATATATAAAATGTTTTTGACATTTTATAAAAAGTTTAGAAATAAAGAAAATGTTCCTTTGATCATATGATGCATTAAGCATTAGTTCATTCATACCTTAAGTGATTTTAGTTGTAGAAGTGAATATTTACAACTAAGTACTTGTTTAATTTATAAGTTTATGTTTTAATTAGTTTACATTTTGTGATCATCAAAACATAGAGATATGAATAAATATTGATAATGTTTTTAGGCATTTATTTATGTCAACAATATATATATATATATATATATATATATATATATATATATATATATATAAGATTTCATCTCTTTTCTGTGGGCAAAAGTCAAAACAAATCAAAATATGTTCTTGATATTCACATTTAATCACTTTTGACCTCGAACATATTTTGAGGGGGAGAATTTTTTATGACTATCGCACACTCTTATCAAAATCTTCATCATTACCAAAAATCCTCATCGTGCAACATTTCCGTGATTTCTTGAACTAAAAGTTTGACAAAGTTTTAAAAGTATTTGTTAGTTTAAGGGGGAGAAATGTAAATTACAAAAGTTAACAAACATTTGGACCAAGGATATAACAACAACAAACCTCAAGGACTGTTGTTGTCAATTGTCAAAAGATTGTAACATAAGGACTGTGTTTGATGGGAAATACGAGTTAAGGGACTAAATTTGACAAATTTTCAAAATGTTCCCTATATAAGCAACTAACTCAGAATTTTTAAAAACACACAAACTCATATACGCACCAACTTACCGCTATTTTTAAACCTTCAATCAAGTGTTTAACACAGTCATGTTTGCTTAATAATCATTCGTTCAAATTATGGAAACATTTCTGTGGCTTAATTGTTCAATCGATGAATTAGGGTTTAAGGCATCAATTTGGGCATTTCTTGTGTGTTAGGTTTTAGTCTAATTAAATTAGTTCTTTAGCTTAACATCATAATTAGGATTGCTCTATTGCTTGTTAATTGGTATTTCAAACATCACTGAATGCAAATTGAATGTGTTAGGGTTTAAGTGGTCGTATAGATTGCTGCTACTAATTGGTGTAGTATAGATGTGTTTTGAGCAGTTGGTTTTGCTTATATATATCCCTTAATAATGCGCCTTAAGTATTGTAACCTAAATCAAACACAGGCTCTAAGTTGAAGAATTACATATTGCATAATATTCTTTTATAACAAATGTGTTTGTGTGCTTAGATTTCTGGGTACTAGGATTTGTTTAGGATGAGATTAGGATGGTATTTGATGCTTGCATGATCCTTGAATCAGTCTGTTATAGATTATGATGATTTATGAAAACCTTCGACTAAGCATGAATTTCTTCGACTAAGGATGAATGTCTTCGAGTTAGAAGAATTTTTTTTTCTTTACTTAGAAAATTTTATGAAATTCTTCGAGTAAGAAGATTAATTTCTTCTACTTAGAAATTTTTTATAAAATCCTTCGAGTAAGGAAAATTTCTTCGACTTAGAAATTTTTCCTTACATTCTTCGAGTAAGGAAAATTTCTTCGACTAAGAAATTTTTCTTACAATCTTCGAGTAAAGAAAATTTTATCAAACTCTTCGAGTAAAGAAACATTTTTCGAGTAAGAAAACATTCTTCGACTTAGAAGATTTTTATCAAACTCTTCGAGCATGTAAGCAGTTTCTTCAAGTAAGGATTTAATACAGTTTCTTCGAGTTAGGAGGGTTTCAAAATTTCCGAGTAAGGAAAATGGTTATCTCCAATTAAGGGCTTTGCTTTTCAATTTCTTTCCTAAATCCTTCGAGGAAGGATGTTTTTCACTCTTTCTTCAAGTAAGACCCTTATTCCTTTGAGTAAGCTGATTTTTTAGACTTGTAAAATTGTTCCTAAATATAGAAATGTGTCAAGTTGAAAAATTATGTTTGCTCTTATATGGTTGTTTGTTTATTGTGTACCTATTACTCATGATCATCATAAATGTTCCTCTATATGGTGCATCATATTACTTAAGTATAGATCATGTAATGAATGACTTACACTAACACAAATATGCAATTTTCATTGTGTTTCTTTGTTGGTGTTTGTGCTTCTCTGGATCACAATGTCTCAAGGATCCATTGCAAGGAATGAATTGATACCCGAAGGAGATGAAAGAAAGATTGGAGAATCCAACTACAGTGTAGACTTGGAAATGCTACCATGCCACCTTACATGTCAGATCATGGTGGAGATACTGAAGAAACACTTTTGCAGACATGTTCTGACAAGATATGCTACAGTTCCAGAAATCTACCTCAATCAGTTCTAGCATTCGTTATTCATCACTCGGGACACCAAGACCATGGCAGTCACCCTGGACACTAAGAGGATCAAGTTCGATGTTCATCTTCTTCACAACGTTCTTGGACTTCCTCCAACTGTCTTTGGCAAGTACACATAGTTTCTAAATGATCCATCTTTTGAACGTATAGTCAAGTCTTTAAAACATCTTGGCTATGACGATTCATTTAAAGAGATTACATCTCATTCCAAGGTGGACAGAAGATACATTCCTCAACCGTGGTTGACAATCTACCCCATTCTAAGTCACTGCATCACAGGAAAGGAAACTGGACATGAGAACCCTAGACTTGAACATCTGTAGTTCTTCTAGGGAGTCATCAACTTTGCCCATCTTGATTATGCCAAGTATATTTGGACTGACATGATCTATCAAGCTCGTCAATTTGGGCAGAAGAAGAGCTACAAGATTCCTTTTCCTCGCTTCACCAAACTCCTCATTGCTCACTTCATGGCCCGAGATCAAGACATTGACGAATGCCCAACTGAAAAGGCTTATACTAAACAAATGGACCATGTTCTTTCTCATGTGAGAATTCATGCCACCAACACCACCAAACAAGGTCTCAGAATTCCAGACGCATTAATTACAGAGACAATGAGGGAAACTGAAGCCTATGAAAGGTATGATGAAGCAGAGAAAGCAGGATCGGTGGGAACAACTGGGACAAGTGGAAGAGGAAGAGGAATTAAAGCCGGTACTACAAGAACAAATAAGGTTTCTTGAGCAACTAAGAGGAAACCAATTCTCAGAGATGAATCTACAGAAGAAGAAGAAGATAAACCGAGCATAAGGGAAGAGAGGAAAAGAATCATGAAAATCAAGAAAGAAAAACATGATGAAAATCTGGGAAAAGGCAAATCACTAATGCTTCAAGACAAACCCGATGACACCCTACAACCACCAAAGACAAAAGAAGAGGAAATATAACAACTCAGGAAAGCCCTACAAGAAAACAAAGCAAAGCATTTGGCTGATCTTGAGAAACTCAAGCTAAAGAAGAAAGGTGAAGGGTCCGGATCAAAGGTTAGTGAAGATGAAGCCTTGACTAAGTCTGATGATGATACAGAAGCAACATTGTCTAAATCTGAGAGTGCTTTACTGAGTGAATCTGAGGGTGAATTTGAATAATCATACCAACTCATTCACTCACCCTCAGAATCTGATACTGACAACACAGATGAAGAAAAGAAGGAAGATGATGAAGATAAAGAAAAAGATGATGAAAGTGATGAAAACAATGACAGTGAAAGTGATAAGGATGACGATAACCAAGACGATGATGATCAAGATGATGAAGAATTTAAAGGAGATGATCGTATACCTACTCCACCTATTATACCATCATCTGTTGATCAACACTCCAAAACCAAGCCTCCCTCACCAAAACTTACACCCCAACAACCTGAAACAAGTGAACTCCAGGCTCTTAAGGAACAACTCAGCGCGTTGCAAGCTCAAGTAAAGACTCAGCAACATGACATCGATGAGTTCAAGACATATGATGTGTCTCTTAATGGAAGATTTTCTCAACAACAACTTACCAAAAGGGATCGGCAGACACCTTCAGGAAACACTTCCAACTCTTTTGAAGGAATATCTCAAGAGAAAGCTTGATGGAATAGTAGCTCATCATATTCAAACAACACCGCTTACTATTCAAACTAAACCATCAAAGCCTTCCGCCGCAGATCTCAAGGGTCAATTGCTTGAAGCCATCGTCAATGATCCAGAGGAAAGTGATCTTCGCAAAGCTTTGATCAAGTCCATGAAGAAAGCTAAAAAGAAGGATGATCCTTTCAAACAGGTCAAGTCAAGCAAACGTCGTCGTGACTATCCTGACAAAGACTACCAAGCAAAGCCAAGTGAAAAGCATACAAGAATGACTGGACCTACAGCTATACTGCAATCATCCAACATTCAGCATAATGGCGAAGAAGAACTAGTACCTCAAGATACTGGAACATTTGATGATGTTGAACCTCACGATGACATCACACACAACAAAGTTGATGCTGTTCTTGAACCTCCTGCGGATGCAGCACTAAAACCTGCTCCTGAATGGATTAATCCAGCTACTGAGAAGTTTGAATGGTTTGAAAAAATGGTGGATGCATACCCCAATATTCCAGAAGACGAAGTTCCTGTAAAAGGCTCAGTTGTGGACTTCACAAAGAAACTTAAGCAAGTGATGAAGATCCAGAAACTACAACTGTCTGACATTGTAAACATCCGAAAATCAGGCTTCCCCCAATTCAAGACTTCGATTACTTCACAACTAGAATTCGAATACAACCTGGAATAAGTTGCTAGAGCCTTATCTGAGAATGTTAGTTGGGATGTTGCAAGATCTTCTCGTGAAACCGACACATTCCAGTTTCGTGACTACTCTCAACCCTTACCTCTCATTGGTCAAGCTCATAATCCCAAGATCCCTAAAGCATATTTCTTCAATAATGACTTGGAGTATCAGATATATGGGAACATAGATCTAGAAAAATGATATGCCGCATCTCTCACCAAGTTCAAGGCTGCTACCTATGTGCAAGAAGGACTTGAAGAACAGATTGGAGACTTGTTCAACACCTCAATTGCATAATACAATGATGAAGCTGTTCTAGGAGTCTTTCACTGGCCTGAGATGCGCAAATGGTTCTACAAATGGAAACTGACGTTTATCTCAAAACACAAGGTCAACTACAAAGAGAAGATCCTTTCCATCAAAAGTGCTGAAACAGAATCAAAATATGGGTATTACTTTCTGACTAAGATCACAGTTCGAAGACAAGATGACAAGGAGTACTCGTTTAACGAAGCAGACTATCCTCATTTGAATCTCAACGATATTGAAGATATGTACTTGCTTAAGATACAAGGAAAACTCAAGCATCTCCCTAGCAGCCTTCAATACGACATCATCAACTCTCTCCTTCTTTACATCCGAAGAATAGTAATAAAGACAAGAGTCGTAGATGTTCACCTCGGTGTTGAAAGTTACCAGAAGAAACTGAACCTCATCAAACCTGATCTTAGACCTCCGAGAATCGCAGAAATAAAACCATATTCTTTCATCAAAAGACCGTTTGGATTAGTATATGTTAGATCTGGAAGACCAAAGTTCATGGCCTACGAAGACATTCACAAGTTCAGTGATGAAACTTTGATACAAGTCAGGTCTGAGCTTGATCACATTCTTGAAAACCAAACTGAAGGGTGAAAGCAAGGTTGGTTAAGACACATGACTTGGAGACGAAACGATGTGAAGCAGGCAGTCAAGTTCTTGGCACGAATTGACTATAGGCTCAAGCATCAGGTTCAGATGAGAAGATTGGAAAGCTATATGGGCGGAAGAGCTAAGGATCTAACATTCTCACATTCCGTCGTCCAGAGTAAATCACTGGTATAATTGTCATTTGTTTGTCATCATTCAATATTGTTTATGTATGACTATGGTTTGTGTACATATAACAGTGCACAACCCATACTTGTAAAGAAAGGACCCTGAGGTACGCTTCAATGCCTCAATCCTAATATAAGGAGCTAAAGCTTCTTACTTTTGAGTAGAATTAATCAAAATTTTGATATGTTTTTCAAAATTTTGCTCAAAAGAACAAGTATTCCCTCTCGTATTTAAAACCTTAAAAAATGATTTCACTTGTTGAGGGGGAGTACTTGAAACAAATCTTTGTTCTAAAACAAAAGTTCTTGCTGAATTCTTCCCATAAACCTCAAAAAGCATATTTTAATCAAAAGTTTTACAAAAACAACATCAATATGCTATTTTTGAGGGGAGAATAATAATGTGATTAAAATATGGTAAAAAAAAGTATGAAATCTCACATGAGCCCGACTTAGATTTCACCCAAGAATTGACGAAACTTAAACTGTTTGTTGACGCATTGTTTATGCAAATAATGTTCTAAAAACGTTATTTATATCTTTCGATAACTTCACGTTTTGAGGATGACAAAATGTGAAAACACGTTACGACGTAAACAAGTTTTTAGTCGAAAGATCCCATTTCTACACAAATCACTCTAGAACAAATTTACAACTTGACAAATGATCATAGAAGTAAATTTATGCTTAAGACTTCACATTTTTAAACATTTCTTTCAAAAATATACTTTACAAATTATTTTTGAATAATTAAGAAATGTTTTAATAGAAAAATAAGTTCAAAATACATAACAGCTATTTCCTCCCCAAAATCAGCTCCAAACTTACCCAAATAAGTTTTCACCAGAAAAGACAAAAAGAGGAGCATTTTTTTCTGGCACGGTACCACTAAATTTAGTGGTACCGTGTGTGGTTTAGTGGTTTCGTGTCCCTATAATGGCTAGATTTTTTCTGCCTATAAATACCAGCCCACTTCACAGATTTTGGGCATCCTTTTTCACACAGAACTTTCTGAGTTCAATACCCTTATCACATTTTCTCTTCTTGATCATTTAGTTTAGTTTTTCTTTTGTTTAAGAGTGATCCAATCATCCATCCAAGTGATCCTCTTCATTCCTCTTCAAGCGCAAGAGAAGAACACAAGGTATCCAAGTAGATACAAAGTGTTGTAATTGTACTTAGAGTACTTGTAACACTTGTTACACACTTGATTGTATCATAGTATACATCAAGATCATTTTTCTTTTGAGAGTTTGTGAGGGAAGATCATTGTGATCTTATAGAGATATTGATTATCTCTAGTAGCCATTGGGCTTGTGTGTTGATCAAGGGTAGATAGGTTAGATTGAGTCAAGAGAGAGTTGATCATTGTGATCTTGTGAGATCTTGGAGATCTCTTGAAGCCATTGGGCTTGTGTGATTGATCAAGTGGATCATAGGTAGATCGGGTAGATCGAGTCTTGTGTGAAGTAGTAAAGGATCAAGTGGATCTTGGTAGATTGGTGCTAGCTAAGATTAGCACTCGAAATTTAGCTTAGTGTCAGAAATAGGATAAGCGACGTGTACGGTTTTCTCCGCCTGAAGGGAGGTTGTTGAAATAGTGCTTGAAACTCTCGAGTGTGGTACTCGGGGAGTGGAGTAGGGCGAAGAAGAGCTTCGTAGCCAAACCACTATAAATCTCTTTGTCTCGGTTTGATCTTTCCATCTCTTTACTTTACTTTCATTACTTTTATTTAGTTACATTAGATAGTTTAGTTTGATTTATTCATATTAGTGTTGATTGCTTTCATATAAGAATCGAATCAAAGTTTTTCAAAGCAAAGTTTTTAAGGAGATTTAAAAACCTGGAAAACTATTCAACCCCCCCCCCCTTCTAGTTTTCCACACGGTTATTAATCGAAAGGACTTTTCCTGGACGGGTAATAACTTCAAGCTGGTTTATCCAGTGATGTAAGTGTTTCTGGAATAGGACTTGTCTGAGTAGAGTGTAACGTTTTAAGAGATTTTATTTGAATGTGACCAGGACGGGTAATAATTTCAAAGCTAAAGAATGAGAATACTAGAAGTGTAAAGATCAAAGTCAACAGAAGTATGAGCATGGTGGAAAAGACGTAAAGTCACTGGAATTAAAGATGTTGATGGAAGGCAGATCACTACGTTACCATATCACACACACCAAGAACAAAGAACAAAGATATGAAAGACGTCAAAGCCTAAGAAGCAAAGAAGACGTCAAGCAACCTTGATGACCAATCCTTAGGGGGAGATTGTTGGGAACACATTTCATTAATATCAAGTTTTGGTCATAGTTTATGTAATAGTTTGCTTTTCTATTAAGGCCTTTATGTTTGTTTTAAGGGTCGGCCTATGTAGAAGGCCCATGGGTCGTGGCCTTGTTTTATTTCTAGCACTAGGGCTACGCCCCTTACATGTATGACTACTATAAATACCCCTTCTCTTGATGAGAAGTGTAAAACCCTAAATTTCCATTCATTTGAAATCCTCATTTTGCCCCTCAAATTTTTTTTATTTTAAGAACATACAATTGATTACACAAGAACATTATATTTTAACCTAAGTAATGGCAAATTAAAACACGAGAACTATGCATCATACAAGCTACAACTAGCCTTATAAAAATACAACACAAATATATAACATGCACGCCCAAGATGTCAACTATGGGTCCAAAGAGAATTAAATATTTGTACACTACTTATAAATGGGAAAAAATTTAGAACTATTTTGAAATTAAGAGAGGCGATTTGGTCATTAACTCTCCCATAATTTCAGCATTATCACATTCACATCTACCATAAAATACGTCTAACAACCCAATCAATCATTAATAAAAAAATATAAACTTGCCTTGTGAAACTTTCTCTACCTCGTTCTATTAATAAAGGACTTTCATTTTTACCAATTGCTTCCATTCGAATGCAAGAACACATACAAACAGAAGCAAACTACAAGCCAAACCTTCTCTGATAATTTTTACACGAGTTACATCCAAGTATTGACTCGAGTTGGTATTATACGCCCAGTTATACATTCAAAACACCACTAAACCTTAAACAAGTTCTATGATCTCCATGTGATCGCATGAGAATAGGTTCACATGAAGCCTGATTTGGTTCGTATTCGGTTCGATTTGTGGTTCGCAACTGAGTTAAGTTTTGGTTCTCGTTAACCTTGCTCGTGTCCGGGTTCGAGTTCGGTTGTGTCTCGTTAAAGCGTTGATATTCCGTTCGTACCCCTACCCACGAACGTTGTACTTCGAATGCGTTCTTGGTTGCCTGAGGTACATCTTCACCTTTTACCTTGGTACTTGCTAATACATTCGATGTAACAGTAACTAAATGAAAGGGACTATTTCATTAATTGATCGACTATAAAATATGAGAATCCTCATGTTTATACTTAGCTTTCATGCATGTGTTTTGAGTGTCAAGTTATAAAACTAGTATCTGTATTTGGACAATTTGAATCAATTTGAAACAAGCTCTAAAAAAATACCTGGTATAATCGTTATTGTGTAACATGAAATAATAATAATAAACTCGTATATATATATTGTCTCATGGGCTTGTCTCCTTAATAAGAAGAGTTATATGAAAGTAGTTTTGCACATGCTACGTTAAAGCTATACAACTCAAATGAATTTTTATTAGTAGTGCCTTGTGACTCCTTTTATATGACAATCTGGTTTCAGTTGTGCTTTTCGGATCAGCCCTCATACACACCTATATCTGGTCATCTCAACATTTTTTTGATCCCTTTTATACGTTCTGAAAACTGGTAACAAATCTGAACTAATTACATTACTAAATGTACACTTGAATCTATAAACTCTTTTATTAAATGTGTCACTAAGATATATCTATTGTGTTACTAATATGAAATGTAAAATTAGATAATGTCCAAATTATTATAGCATTAGATAACGTTGAGGTCATGGAAAAGTTAAAAACTGATTACATTAAAGCACACAAATCGAGTCACTTGCGGACCATTCTGCTGATTTTTATTCCATCTTTTTTTAATATAATAAATGTTGTGTTTGGCTCTTTATTAGGATACAACAAGCGTGATATCTGCTGAGTTGCAAGGTTCTCTAGATCTTATTATTGGAAATTACAACGACGGGAATCTTGTTGCCTCCTTGTTATCTAACAAAATGGGAGTAACTCAGGTAAGATATGTTTTTTAAGAAACTTCAAGTTCTTACAAGTGACTGTATAAAACTAACCTGTTATTCAAACCTTGACAAATGCAGTGCACCATTGCTCATGCTTTGGAGAAAACAAAGTATCCAGATTCTGATCTATATTGGAAGAAATTTAATGAGAAATATAACTTTTCTTGTCAATTTACTGCCAACCTGCTAGCCATGAACAATTCATATTTTATCATCACAAGCACATACCAAGAGATTGCAGGAATGTAAGTATCCTATGGTGACGATTATTATTTTTTATGTCATTGTTCTGTATTAGCATTTGAGTCTCCTACATGTCAACAAAAAAATCAGCTTATTGTGTTCATAAATTGGTTTCAGGAAGAATACGGTTGGACAATACGAGAGTCATTCATCTTTTACTCTCCCAGGACTCTATAGGGTTGTTCACGGTATTGATGTGTTTGATCCAAAGTTCAACATTGTGTCTCCTGGGGCTGATATGACCATCTACTTTCCATATACTGATTCGCAACTTGCCATGGCGGTCCAGCAGAGATAATTGAAGATGGTGTGTCTGGTTTCCATATTGATCCATATCATCCGATGATAACTTGATAAAACACTGATGTGATCTTATATGTTTATCATTGCTGAGTATGTATTGATGTTTTTTACTTGTAATATACAGGTTGTAGCTAAGAAACCAGCTCTTGCCAAAAAGCCAGAATCAAGCAGTGAAGAAGAGTCTGATGACTCATCATCTGAAGATGTAAGTTATTTTTTGTGTTATTTTGTACACTTGGTTAAATAGTCAACGTAGTCAATAATGTATTGTGTTATTTTGTTGGTGTGAGAGCTTATGTGGTGAGAAAGTTGAGGCAAAAACGACCAGGATCAGTTGCTGATCTTGTCCGGCGTGGCCAGCTAAATTCTTATAGAAGAGGCATGTATGACTCTAACCCTTTTTCCGATTTTTCATTAACTCTAAATCAATTCATGTATGTGGACGCACTGTGTTTTGGGTAGCCTTGGGGTCATTGGGTGGGGTAGGTAACGGAGGAATATTATTAGAGGTGGCAAGATAGGTGGGTTGGATGAGGTAGGTAATGGGTGACACGGGGTGAGTAATAGTACAGGTGATTTGGGTCGATCACAATGCAATGGTTGTCTTTATTTCTAATAAAAAGTATAATTTATTGGTTGATAATATCTTACAAAAACAATAACTGAAATATTTTGATAATAGGATTTATGAGGTTGTGTGCATTAGCTTAAGTAATAGACTTTGAGAGACACTAAACCCGTTTTAACAGATTTTTGCTATAGCTATCATTTTATTTGACCCGTTTGAGATAAACTCACCATTCAAGTCTATTATCCTCTAGGGTAATTTACACATAACTGGCGCAAGGCTGCAAGTTATATGTACCTCCATTCAGTCCAGTTGAAAAGTGTGGAATCATTATTCGCAATGTTTGTTCAATGGAGTATCATAGATGGGATTCAATTCCTCAAGCTGAAAAAAATGTGATGTATGAGAAATTACAAGTAAGTTGTGTATATTTTCAGTTTTAATGTAAAGCTTTATATTGTTACTTGTTACAATTTCAGTTCTACTACTAAGATATGTATAAAATCTATGGAAAGTTCGAGTTTTTACGAACATATATGAATTTAATGGACTATGTGGATGCTTGGCTATGTGAACATTGGAAACGCTACCGAGGCGAATTGAGTAGGCATTGGAAGAGTGTTGGAGGAAAAAAAAATCCTCAATTGGCAAGATGAAAGAAGCAGCTTAATCATCTCAACAAGCTAACTCAACACCTAAACAAAACTCGACTGAGATTAATGAATTAAAGATGTTGATGGAAGGCAGATCACTACGTTACCATATCACACACACCAAGAACAAAGAACAAAGATATGAAAGACGTCAAAGCCTAAGAAGCAAAGAGGACGTCAAGCAAACTTGATGACCAATCCTTAGGGGGAGATTGTTGGGAACACATTTCATTAATATCAAGTCTTGGTCATAGTTTATGTAATAGTTTGCTTTTCTATTAAGGCCTTGATGTTTGTTTTATGGGTCGGCCTATGTAGAAGGCCCATGGGTCGTGGCCTTGTTTTATTTCTAGCACTAGGGCTACGCCCCTTACATGTATGACTACTATAAATACCCCTTCTCTTGATGAGAAGTGTAAAACCCTAAATTTCCATTCATTTGAAATCCTCATTTTGCCCCTCAAATTTTTTTTATTTTAAGAACATACAATTGATTACACAAGAACATTATATTTTAACCTAAGTAATGGCAAATTAAAACACGAGAACTATGCATCATACAAGCTACAACTAGCCTTATAAAAATACAACACAAATATATAACATGCACGCCCAAGATGTCAACTATGGGTCCAAAGAGAATTAAATATTTGTACACTACTTATAAATGGGAAAAAATTTAGAACTATTTTGAAATTAAGAGAGGCGATTTGGTCATTAACTCTCCCATAATTTCAGCATTATCACATTCACATCTACCATAAAATACGTCTAACAACCCAATCAATCATTAATAAAAAAATATAAACTTGCCTTGTGAAACTTTCTCTACCTCGTTCTATTAATAAAGGACTTTCATTTTTACCAATTGCTTCCATTCGAATGCAAGAACACATACAAACAGAAGCAAACTACAAGCCAAACCTTCTCTGATAATTTTTACACTAGTTACATCCAAGTATTGACTCGAGTTGGTATTATACGCCCAGTTATACATTCAAAACACCACTAAACCTTAAACAAGTTCTATGATCTCCATGTGATCGCATGAGAATAGGTTCACATGAAGCCTGATTTGGTTCATATTCGGTTCGATTTGTGGTTCGCAAGTGAGTTAAGTTTTGGTTCTCGTTAACCTTGCTCGTGTCCGGGTTCGAGTTCGGTTGTGTCTCGTTAAAGCGTTGATATTCCGTTCGTACCCCTACCCACGAACGTTGTGCTTCGAATGCGTTCTTGGTTGCCTGAGGTACATCTTCACCTTTTACCTTGGTACTTGCTAATACATTCGATGTAACAGTAACTAAATGAAAGGGACTATTTCATTAATTGATCGACTATAAAATATGAGAATCCTCATGTTTATACTTAGCTTTCATGCATGTGTTTTGAGTGTCAAGTTATAAAACTAGTATCTGTATTTGGACAATTTGAATCAATTTGAAACAAGCTCTAAAAAAATACCTGGTATAATCGTTATTGTGTAACATGAAATAATAATAATAAACTCGTATATATATATTGTCTCATGGGCTTGTCTCCTTAATAAGAAGAGTTATATGAAAGTAGTTTTGCACATGCTACGTTAAAGCTATACAACTCAAATGAATTTTTATTAGTAGTGCCTTGTGACTCCTTTTATATGACAATCTGGTTTCAGTTTTGCTTTTCGGATCAGCCCTCATACACACCTATATCTGGTCATCTCAACATTTTTTTGATCCCTTTTATACGTTCTGAAAACTGGTAACAAATCTGAACTAATTACATTACTAAATGTACACTTGAATCTATAAACTCTTTTATTAAATGTGTCACTAAGATATATCTATTGTGTTACTAATATGAAATGTAAAATTAGATAATGTCCAAATTATTATAGCATTAGATAACGTTGAGGTCATGGAAAAGTTAAAAACTGATTACATTAAAGCACACAAATCGAGTCACTTGCGGACCATTCTGCTAATTTTTATTCCATCTTTTTTTAATATAATAAATGTTGTGTTTGGCTCTTTATTAGGATACAACAAGCGTGATATCTGCTGAGTTGCAAGGTTCTCTAGATCTTATTATTGGAAATTACAACGACGGGAATCTTGTTGCCTCCTTGTTATCTAACAAAATGGGAGTAACTCAGGTAAGATATGTTTTTTAAGAAACTTCAAGTTCTTACAAGTGACTGTATAAAACTAACCTGTTATTCAAACCTTGACAAATGCAGTGCACCATTGCTCATGCTTTGGAGAAAACAAAGTATCCAGATTCTGATCTATATTGGAAGAAATTTAATGAGAAATATAACTTTTCTTGTCAATTTACTGCCAACCTGCTAGCCATGAACAATTCATATTTTATCATCACAAGCACATACCAAGAGATTGCAGGAATGTAAGTATCCTATGGTGACGATTATTATTTTTTATGTCATTGTTCTGTATTAGCATTTGAGTCTCCTACATGTCAACAAAAAAATCAGCTTATTGTGTTCATAAATTGGTTTCAGGAAGAATACGGTTGGACAATACGAGAGTCATTCATCTTTTACTCTCCCAGGACTCTATAGGGTTGTTCACGGTATTGATGTGTTTGATCCAAAGTTCAACATTGTGTCTCCTGGGGCTGATATGACCATCTACTTTCCATATACTGATTCGCAACTTGCCATGGCGGTCCAGCAGAGATAATTGAAGATGGTGTGTCTGGTTTCCATATTGATCCATATCATCCGATGATAACTTGATAAAACACTGATGTGATCTTATATGTTTATCATTGCTGAGTATGTATTGATGTTTTTTACTTGTAATATACAGGTTGTAGCTAAGAAACCAGCTCTTGCCAAAAAGCCAGAATCAAGCAGTGAAGAAGAGTCTGATGACTCATCATCTGAAGATGTAAGTTATTTTTTGTGTTATTTTGTACACTTGGTTAAATAGTCAACGTAGTCAATAATGTATTGTGTTATTTTGTTGGTGTGAGAGCTTATGTGGCGAGAAAGTTGAGGCAAAAACGACCAGGATCAGTTGCTGATCTTGTCCGGCGTGGCCAGCTAAATTCTTATAGAAGAGGCATGTATGACTCTAACCCTTTTTCCGATTTTTCATTAACTCTAAATCAATTCATGTATGTGGACGCACTGTGTTTTGGGTAGCCTTGGGGTCATTGGGTGGGGTAGGTAACGGAGGAATATTATTAGAGGTGGCAAGATAGGTGGGTTGGATGAGGTAGGTAATGGGTGACACGGGGTGAGTAATAGTACAGGTGATTTGGGTCGATCACAATGCAATGGTTGTCTTTATTTCTAATAAAAAGTATAATTTATTGGTTGATAATATCTTACAAAAACAATAACTGAAATATTTTGATAATAGGATTTATGAGGTTGTGTGCATTAGCTTAAGTAATAGACTTTGAGAGACACTAAACCCGTTTTAACAGATTTTTGCTATAGCTATCATTTTATTTGACCCGTTTGAGATAAACTCACCATTCAAGTCTATTATCCTCTAGGGTAATTTACACATAACTGGCGCAAGGCTGCAAGTTATATGTACCTCCATTCAGTCCAGTTGAAAAGTGTGGAATCATTATTCGCAATGTTTGTTCAATGGAGTATCATAGATGGGATTCAATTCCTCAAGCTGAAAAAAATGTGATGTATGAGAAATTACAAGTAAGTTGTGTATATTTTCAGTTTTAATGTAAAGCTTTATATTGTTACTTGTTACAATTTCAGTTCTACTACTAAGATATGTATAAAATCTATGGAAAGTTCGAGTTTTTACGAACATATATGAATTTAATGGACTATGTGGATGCTTGGCTATGTGAACATTGGAAACGCTACCGAGGCGAATTGAGTAGGCATTGGAAGAGTGTTGGAGGAAAAAAAAATCCTCAATTGGCAAGATGAAAGAAGCAGCTTAATCATCTCAACAAGCTAACTCAACACCTAAACAAAACTCGACTGAGATTAATGAATTGAGAGCAAAGGTTAGTGAACTTGAACCGTATAAACGTGATTATGAGAAATTGGCAAAATTCTTGAGCCAAATATTTCCAGACTTCAAGAGCACAATAGACACACCAAATACTACTGAAGGTGATGGTAACGGTGATGGTAACGATGATCCATTCACCGATAGTGATATATAGGATGTTCAAATTTATTTTTATTGAATTTGGTTTTATTTTTAAACATATTGAATATTGTAAACTCTTGTTATTTGGATTGGTGATTATTATGCTTAAAAGAAATATTGTTATTATTATTGTTTATGGTTTGGAGTTTTATATACTATTGTAAGGGGTCATGTATGCATTGTGAATGGGGACCGAATTAAATTTTATTTGCCAATAACTTTTAGTTTATAATAGAAATATAATGGAACGGCGCCATCATATTGGAGACTGATTTGAATGTTATTTTGTATCGATTAACATATATTTTGAAACTAATTTTCAGTCACTAGAAAAACAAATTAAGGACCAATTCATATGTTTTTTGTGACTAACAATCAGTCTTTAAAGCCTTTCATCGGAGACTAATCAGTTTTTAAATCCTATTATTAGAGACTGATTTGGTACGGTAATCTACAAAACAACGAAACGTATTAGGGACTATAAACAATGTTTATGGACTAATTTTTAGTCCCTAAATCCATGTGTTAGTAACTGATCTGACATAGTATTAGCGACTGACTTTTCAGTCGCCGATAATATGCATTGGGGACTGAAATAACATGATACCAACCCATAGAAATAAGGACTGACTTTTTTATTTTGGTGACTGATCTCTGGTCCTCGTTGGTTCGATACAACAAGGACTTAATTTCAGTTGATAACGTCACTTTCCGTAACTAAGCTTCTATCACTGATTAGTGACTAGCAAAATCAGTCCTTGATAGACCATCCATAACTGATCATGGTGTATCGGAGACTGATTTTTCAGTCTCTGAAAGCCTTTTTTTTGTAGTGGTTTAACTGATTATTTAACAAATGAACTAAGGGTGTAAAACATCGTAGCCCACTATTCATTTTATCGATATTTTTATTTATTGCAATTATCACTCAAACTCGAAACTACAAAAATAAACTTCTTTACTTATAAACTCTATGAACTCACCAACCTTTGTGTTGACACTTTTAGCATGTTTATCTCAGGTCCATAATGAACTAGGATGGCATGGAGGGGCACGGATAGTGATAGAAGGCTAAAATGTAATTATCATTCAAAACTTATTTAACAAACTGTAAAACTACTGGGACCTCATTTTGTAAACTCTGATATTTATAAAATTCGAATGATAAATCTTCTAAAATGACTCAATTAGAGATCCTTTTCTATTATTATAACTGTTGTGCCGTCGGGTAACACCCAGTCTAAATTCCGCTGCGTATCACGAAATTGAGGGTGTTACAGATAGCGCTGTTAGAGGTCGGCGAACCTCTCGTTCACTATGTTATGGAATGCATATTATTTATTTGTGGGGCATTTCCGCATACTTTTTTATATACTAGGTGCTATATTTGTGAACTATTATGTAGCATATTCAATAACATATAACACATAAAAGATGTGAGTTTGGCCGATTGTTGTAGAGAGAGAGAGAGAGAGAGAGAGAGAGAGAGAGAGAGAGAGAGAGAATGGGAACTAGAGAGAGAAAGTGAAATTCTATTAGGTTAAAGTGAGAAGAGTTCCAACCCTTCCCTTGTGTGGGAAGGGCTTTATATAGGCGTACATAGGGTGCCCTGTGTGGGCTGTGGAGTGAGCTGACAATGGGTAAAGACCCGACCCACTCCACGAATACTTTAATAACTAAACTATTACTAATAATACTAATAATCTTACGAGCTACTTAATACAAACAGATACTCGGGGTGACCGAGTCTTCATATGAATATTTATATTCCTAACAATCTCCCCCTGAGAGAGGTCACCCCGGAAATTATATTTTGAATTCTGGCTTCTATCATATGTGTTTATCTTCCTAGCTCGTAGTTCTTTATTCTTCAAAGTCATTAATCTTTGTGCATTCAGCAGTGAGCTTTCGATGACTGTTCTTTTGTCTTGGATGATCGTTGAGGCTTCATTGAGGTCATTATCCAATATACGTCTTCAAGTCATCCTTTTTGCAGTATCGTCTCCAGGTGATATTGTAATCTTTGGACCGACATGCTCACACTTTTCTGGATCATGATTTTTTGCACCAGAGTTGCGGAAGCAGTGTTGAAGGTCTTTTAGTTATCATGATTTCTTTGATTATGATGGTGAAGTGTGAGCATGTGGTGACGGTTTGGCATCTTTTCGGAAATCAGCTGCAACCGCCAGGAATTCCTGCATAAGACAGTTAGCAATAAAATGTCCGGTACTTACAGGTTTGGATTTCGAGATTGTTAACAGCATAGTGTGAGAACTTTCTCTAATCCTTACCAAGACCGTTCCTAAATCGGATACCCCCGAGAGGGCTTACAAGATCTACCAAAGTAGATCAACGATTAGGTGAGTCGCTGGAGTTCTCTCCACGACTGTAGACCATTTTGAAACCGCCGCGACCACTAAGCGTAATCCATAGGAATTACCTAAGTGACCTGCTTTCAGAGCTGTTTGATGTTGACCCTGGCAGGAATTTCCATTCAATCACTGAGAATTACTTTTGTAGACTCTCTCATAAATGTTCTGGCAGATTGCTAAGATCTGCGTAGGACTCATAAGTTTACACCTGGTGTCCTTAATGTTGAACAACCAGTGTAGAAGTAACATGTGTTCCTATGAGATCTTATGATGCATCTCTTGGCTCTAGACTCAATAAGTGCATTTTGGTGGTCGGAGACTGGAGCGGTGTCTCCTATTTCAATATCAACATAACTCGTAATGAGCAGTCGATAGATTATGCAGGGTTCCCCGTGAGAATTAAATAAGTCCTTTTAAGAGAACTTGAGTGGCTAGAAGGTTTAGTGCAATGCGTCACTGGGTCCATGACGTCTTGTCTTCAATACCGGCGTCACCTTAGTAACAACCAGTAGCATATGAATTGAACCCGATTTCTGCCCTAAGGTTGAATAATTGGAGGGCTATTTCTTTTCACCCTTTCTCATTACATTTTCTTTTTAATTCTTCAACCCCTTCTTTCTCCTTTCTCATATTACTCCTTTTTTCATAATCATACCTAAGGACTTTCTAATACTAACTATTTGGTATTGTCCTTGGGTAGATCCCTTCGACTCTGGCGGATCATAGGACGGTTTTTCCTAACCTTAGCCACCTTATAACTTCATGACTATCCTATCCTGCCGTTAACCAAATCTTTGAAAAAATCTCTCAAAGTGTTTATGATTATAAAACACATTTTGCTAACACTTTGAGAGTGTTATAATTTTCAAATGCTCCCCCTTAACATGTGCTCAGATGTTTTTAGTATAAATTTGCACATTATGGGTAGAGCTCGCACCTTTTGAATTGATCCACTTTCAGTAAACATGACCGATTCGAGACACGCTTACATCACTAGTTAGACTAGCTTGAAATTATTACCCGGCCTGGTCAAGTCCACAGAAAGTTTCTCGAAATGGTACACTCTACTCAGATACGTCCTCTTCAAGACACGCTTACATCACTGGTTAGACCAGCTTGAAATTATTACCCGCCCAGGACGCATCCTTTAGATTAATGACAATTTTTGTTTCGTTAATTCATTGATGAAGTCTGAGTCGCATTCACTTGAGATGCCACATCCTTTTTGCTATCACAAACCATTTGCTCCCCCTCAATATGTGCATCGATATACGAAAGAGTTTAGCACATATGGGAGAGCTTACATTTGGTCCAAAACATCACATTTTTATCAGATTGCATATTTAAATCACATTCTCCCCCCTGATCAAAAATTTCAAACCTTTTGAGATTTGTGATCCCAATTGATTTAAATAAGTTTTTTTTTTTTTTTTTTTTAAATGTTGGAGAAAATGTGGTCAGGTTTAATATGTGCTGATAATTGGAATATTACGATGCTCCCCCTCAATCAATGAGGGAGAATGTTAGTGTCAGGTATGATGGGTTTGGAAGATTTGAATATAATAAAACTCATACACTGACACATAACAACCACATTTTGTTCACTGCTTATTATGTACAAAGAGACATGTTTTGATGATATAGAATTTTGAAATCATCACTCTCCCCCTCAATCGATGACCCTTCTTCTATTTAACTAGCTGTAGTCATTGATTGAGTGATAGATTTTTTATGAAAAGTTCAATTCTGATTGAGATTCAAAAATCATGGTACCACCAAGTTTAGCACAAATACTTTCCTGAAGAATCATAGATGGAAAAGTATCTGTGATGTAAAGAAGACTTCTCTTCTTATACAAGAAATGATGCACTAAAACGTACATCAGATCGAAGAAACATGGATATAAAGTAATCCATGCCCATGTGAACTTCACCCGGTTGGAGGAACAGCCGTCTTTTTGGCGACATGCTTTCCCCATATTAAAGCACGGGTTGCAGTCTGAAGTAACTGCAAGCCGACGAGACATGTTTTAACCATTTAATATAACTTCTGCTCGAGCTTCATTTAAAGACCCGTGTCATTATTGAATGACATTTCTAGGACCGTAAATGTTATAGATAAACAAAAGACATGCCTAAGTGAAACTATTTTTGGTATTTTTGTGATTTTATAATTTTTTTTTATAGGTTTTATATTTTTCTATTTTCTATTTTTTTTTTTTTTTTTTTTTTTTTTTGGTTTAAGATATATACAAGGATATGTGAAGCAAATCCTTTACTCCTCGTTTTCTTCTTGAAGACCCTTGAGGGTTTCTGGAGTCAAACTCTTCATGCCAAGTCGCGGGAGAATAAATTGAAACCGTTCTCTCGGAAGTGCCTTAGTGAAGATATCAGCCAACTGAAACTCTGTCCTCACGAAGTAAAGTTCAACTACCCCTTTTTCAACCTGTTCCCTTATGAAGTGATGCCGGATATCGATGTGCTTTGATCGGAAGTGTTGGACATTGTTGCAGCAAAGAGCGATAGCACTTTTGTTATCACAATACAGAGGAATTTTGTTGTATGCAAAGCCATAGTCTGATAGTTGTGATCTCATCCAAAGAATTTGAGCACAGCACACAGACATGGCAATATATTCAACCTCTGTAGAAGATATAGATGTACTCATTTTCCTTTTAGATGACCATCTAACCAACTTTTTCCCCAAAAACTGAGCACCTCCCGACGTACTCCGACGAGTATCTTGACACCCCGCATGGTCTGCATCTGCATATGCCGTGAGTTCCATGGCAGTGTCCTTAGGATACCAGAGACCCATGTGAACAGTTCCTTGAAGATATCTGAAGACCCGTTTTACTGCTTCCATATGCTTTTTGGTAGGCTTGGACTGGTACCGAGCACACATGCATACTGCGAACAAGAGATCTGGCCAACTAGAGGAGAGATACATTAAGGATCCAATCATGCTTTGAAACTTAGTTTGATCAATCGGGATCCCAGACATGTCTTCATCCAACTTCGATCTATCAACCATAGGAGTGTCAACAGGATCACTTGAATCAAATCCAAATTTCTTCAATATTTCATTAGCATACTTGGATTGATTAATGAAGATGCCTCCGGGACTTTGAGAAATTTGCAAACCTAAGAAGAACGACATTTGTCCCATCATCGACATTTGGAACTTAGAACTCATCTCTTTAGAAAACCGATCACATTCACTAGGATCAGAGGAGGCAAAGATAATGTCATCTACGTAGATCTGAACGAGAAGTAGATGCTTGCCGGTTTTCCTAGTGAATAGTATAGATGCTTGCCCGTTTTCCTGCTTTAGGCCATAGAGGGCCTTCTTCAAGCGATAGACATGAGTAGGACGATCAGGGTCCACAAATCCTTCAGGTTGACTGACATAGACTTCCTCTTTTAAATCACCATTTAAGAATGCTGTCTTGACATCCATTTGATAGACTGTCATATTCTGACTGGCAGCATTAGCTAGAAAGATTCTGATGGCTTCAATTCGAGCAACCGGAGCAAATGATTCCTCGAAGTCTATGCCCTCTTCTTGTCGAAATCCCTTTGCAACAAGCCGTGCCTTATTCTTCAGAACATCACCGTGCTCATTGAGCTTCACTTTGAAGATCCATTTTAGAGCAATAATCATTGCACACTCTGGAGGAGGCACTAATTCCCATACTTCAAGACGATCGAATTCATGAATTTCATCTTGCATTGCATTAAACCAACAGTCTTTGGACATGGCCTCTTTGAAGTCTTTTGGCTCAACTTTGGAAAGTATGGAATTGAAGAAATACCACAGTGCATCGGTGGCAAGTTGCTTTCATGTGGATACTGGACGAGAAGGATTTCCAATGATGTTGTCAATCGGATGATCATTGGTCCATTTTCTGAGATGATCATGTGGTTGAGGGTAGTGAACTGATGTTGCCGTGTTGAGATCCCCTGAGGAAGATGTTTCTATAGAAGATTCAGAAGCAAAGACATTCTCGAATGAAACATTATCAACAGGAGCAAAAGGATTCACTTCAAAAGAATTATCTACTGCAGAGCGTTGTTGTACCAAAGGAGATTGAATGTTTGATGTTGATGGTGAGTGACTAGCAGACGGTGCATCTTGACTGATTAAGACAGATACAGATGGACCTTCAGAGTTTTGTGGAACTGGAGCATCTGCAACTGGAGGTACAAGTGGAGCATCCGTTGTAGTATCAACCGTTGGTGGCTCAAAATATTCATCAAACATCGGGTCAAACAACTTCTTCAATTCATCACTGGTAGGAGGTACATAAGGAACTGCAGGAGTGGGATTCTGTACAAGACTTGAACTGATTGGTCCAGGTGACAAAAGATTAGGAGCGGGTCCAGAACTAGTTTGTCCAAAAGCCGTTTGCTCAGTCAGCTCATCGAATGTTACGTGAATAGTTTCCATGATTTTTCGGGTTCGTTTGTTGTAGATTCTGTATCCCATGCGATCTGGTGCATACCCAACGAAGAAACCTACGTATGCTTTTGCTTTCAGCTTTCCCAGATCTTGACTGTCTTTTGTCGGATAGCACAGTGCACCGAACACACGAAGAAAGGAAAGATTTGGTTTCTTGCCATGTATCAGCTCATAGGGAGTTTTGTTGTAAATAATATGTATCAGGGATCGATTTTGGGTGTAACATGCTGTAGCAATTGCTTCTGCCCAAAGAAACATCGGTGCCTTAGAAAATATTAGCATGGTTCGTGCAGCTTCCACAAGAGTACGGTTTCTCCTTTCAACAACTCCGTTCTGCTGAGGAGTGCGTGGAACACTTTTCTGGTGAGTTATGCCAATACTTTCATAAAATTGACTGATTTATTGGTTAACAAACTCAGTTCCATTGTCTGTACGGATGATTCTGACAGTTTTGTTAAGTCTCACTTGCAGCTATTTGATATGTTTGATGATAACCTCTAGAGTTTCATCCTTGGTTCTCAAAAACTTTACCCATGTAAACCGAGAGTAGTCATCAACCACCACCAGAACATATTTCTTCCCATTAATACTCTGAACTTTCATTGGTCCGCACAGATCCATGTGAAGGGTGTGAAGAGCTTCCATAATGGTGTTGACAGTTTTGGGTTTGTGAGTATGTTTCTTTCTTTTGCCCAGTTGACATGCAGAACAAAGATGATCTTTCTTGAACTTTAATCTGGGCATGCCTCGTACAAGATCCTTGCGAGAAAGGTCATTTATGGTGCCGAAGTTCAAGTGATTTAAACGACGGTGCCAAAGCCAAGATTTGGTCTTTGAGGCCTTTGAAAGCAAGCAAATAAGAGAGGACCTCATCATTTCTTCAATAGAGATGGTGTATAGATTGGTGCCACGACTGCCTTTAAGAAGATCAATACCATCCAACTCTCTGACGAAACATGTGTGTTTTCTGAAAGCAACTTCAAGATTAGAATCACAAAATTGACAAACAGAAAACAAATTGTGCCCTAGTCCTTCCACGTAGTATACCCGGGAAATTACACTGTCGCCAAACACATAATCTCCATAACCCATAATTGCCCCAAAATGGTCGTTCCCGAATCTAACTGTCCCGATAAACTTTTTCACGAAATTCTTGAGCCGTGAGCGATCCCCGGTCATATGTTTTGAGCAGCCTGAGTCCAAATACCAAAGGAGGATTTGTACGACCTGCATTTGAAAACAGACAATGATGGATAACTGAAAAAGGTGGATCCCCACGTGTAATTGGGGTCCGTTTGGTTAGCACACACAAATTCTGGAACTACAGGAATTATAGATGCCATGGTATTCATAGTGGAAACTTCACTAGTAGATGCAAATGACCTAGTTGCAGGGCATTGTGTCACTAAAGGGAAAATTCGACCAGTTGGCCTCCATTCCTTAATATTCACTGCCTTATGATTAGTCATTCTAGTTAAGGGGCACTGATCTCCTAAAGTGAATTTTCTTCCAGTGGGCTTCCATTGATAACCAACATTAGTAAACATCTTTCCTGTTGCTTTCCAAATTTACTTACTCAGATCAGTTTTCCTAATATTCTTAACTGGGGATCGTTTGGGAGACATCAAAAATGACACAACGCAATCATCATGATTACCAGAAATTAAACATTCATTACATGTTTTGCAAATGGCATTATAATTCAAATTAATTACAGTACGCTTAAAGCTAATACTAGAATCAACATGATTCGTTCTATTCAAAGCAAACTTATTGTTCCTAGTATGGACTTCTACTTTCTTCTCCTGAACACTCATAGCCGGCGCAGTCGTATCTTTCCTTGCATTGCGACTAGGCTTTGACCCGCTAGCTTTGGTGTCACAGTTTACTCCTGTAGAAGCAATGATGGGAACATTAGTGTGTTTCACTGTCATTTGTTTTTCCGGTTTTGATGTGTTGGGTTCAGATGTTCTCAGTGGTACATCAAAGGTTACATGCTTGTTCTTAATAGTAGAGGATGATGCAGCAAGTCTATCTCTTTTGTTATCAATCTTAGGACTTGTGCCAATGACGTATTCTAAAAGTTCCTGAGACCGTTTAGTGAGGAAGCATGCATCTACAACTGCACTATCAAGTGGTTTATCTATTCTATCCTCTTCTACGATCTCACGAAGGGTATCAAGGCTATCCTTAAGGTGATTGAGATATATTTGATGGGCAGACCTATTTTTCTTAAGGGGAAATGGAATAGGCACAACATCAACAGCATACTTACTACAAGCAGAAACCTTTGGAACAACATTATCACTAGTGATAATTGGCATTTTCCCTTTCACCTGAGTCTTTAGATTCTCAATCTCATTTTGCAAAGCAGTTATCTTTTCATTGTGATTGTTTTGTGTGACTTTAATTGAGTCATATAACTCTTTGTAATGCTATTTTATTTTTGAATTTTCAGCTCGAAAACACTCATTTTCTTAGTGTAACTTATTGATGGTGTCTTGGTATTGAAAATTCTGAGAATCTAAAGGCACTGATTTATGGGTGCCAATTACTTCACTCTTATTTGACTTTAATTGGGCAATTTGAGCCCTCAATTGTCAAATCGTGTTAGTGTGAGCTTGAATTTTTTCATCACGTTTGTTTAATTCAAAATATGCATCAAATTCAGGAGCATCCAAAGATGTCTTGGCATTTGAGATTTTACTTCTTTCTTCTAAATGTTGATACTTTAATTGCAAATTAAGATTATCAACCTCTAGTTTTGAAAAGCGCCTGACCATGTTATCATGGTCATCATTTTGAATTTTTTCATGTAATTTCAAATTCTCCCCCTCAAGCTCAACTACACGATTCTAGGTAACGTTCAATGCAATAGACAACTCATGAAATTGACAAGCATTTAATGTAGAATCAGTAGCAGTATAAAATACATCCTGAGCAATACATCTAGTAATCAAATTCTCATTGGTGATGAGAATGTTCTTTCTCTCAATCTCACGACTCTTAAGTTCTATCGCATGTTGGGATACCTCATTTTCCATATCTTTAAACACTTCTTTCATTTCTCTGACCTCAGTTTTAAGGGTTTTTTGCATGCCCTCAAAATGTTCCTTAAGAAGTTTAAAGAATGGTATGACCTCAGTTAAGTAGCACTCTTTTGTTAATTCAAAACCCCTTTCCCCTTCAGTAATTCCCGTTGGCGTAATTCTCTTTTTACAAGTTTTATCAAAATCAGCAAATAGTTGACTAAGGACATATATGCTAATTAGAGTTTTAAATTCTGTGGGAAGAGTTAACGGAACTAAGTGCCTAGGTGTATTGGGAGGATACACCGTTGCAGCCGCTATTTTCCTAAAGGGTGGAGTTTCGGCTTTAAGTGCTTCTGCCTTTCTCTTTTCTACGTCCAAGGACCAAAATATTTGTTCAGGCGTCAACTTAGTTTGAGGTGCAAAAACAGTCAAACGGTTTTCCTCATAGTAATCATGTGGTTTGACTATGATTCGTTTGGCTATACATTTTGGATCCTTCATCTTTTCATTCATCTTTTCTCTCTTGATCACTTCTATCTCATTACTCTCTTCTAAGGAGGACACATCAGGTGGTGCATGACTAGGCTTAAGCAATTCGTTTCCATCATATAAGGTAGGTTGGGCCACTTTAGCGCTCCTAAGGTAAGCTAACTTAGGTTCACCAACATTATATTCACTATGTTTATCACACAGCTTTTTATGCTTTTGCATCATTTGAGCAGTTTGTTTGGTCTGGTCTTGTGTACAACTTGTTTTCTATCTTATTTTTTAACGTTTTAAGTCTGGAAAAATCATTTAAAAGTTTTTATTCTTTTTCTTTGAAATCCTGTTTTAGTGTAATTACACTCTCTTGGATCTCCTGTTTTTGCTTAACAGTTTGATTAAGTTGTTTTCTTGTAGAATCTAACTCCTTTTTCAATGTTTCTTCCCTTAAATTACGTTCTGTTACAAATGTACGCATTTGACTATCCATTTTCTGTTCTCGTACAGTTAGCTCAAATTTTGCACGTTTTTCATAAATTGCTACCTGATCTTTATATATATTAAGCCTAGTGGTCAAGGTGTCATCTGGGATAAACACAGTGTTCTCATGCAACTCACAAGCATTATTTACAACAGAAGATGCACTACTTGATACATCAGACACGTCGTTGTGATTCACATATTGTTCATATGAAATAACATTGTTGTTTCCCATATTAACAGTATCTGATTCAACATCGTCTGTCTGTTGTACTTCTGTAGGAATCTTCTGTTCATCTACCATGTTATATGTATCATATAGCTTTAGTACCTCAAATATGATGGATGGATTGGAAGAACCAGCTTGATGAGATGATGATGCCAAAGAAGATAGGTTGGCCATAAAGATGGTTTGAGCAATCGGCTCATCATCAACATCCGAATCAAATGCATCACAATCTTCGGCTTGGAAGATGTTTGGGTCATTGAGGGCCATATCTTGAACCGGTTGGTCATCCACATCTGCATCAAATGTGTTTCCCCCATCACCAGCAAGGAACAAAAGCTCTTCCTCATCCAGAACTGCTCCCTTCTCCTGAGCTTGCATCAGCAACATCTTGTCCTTGAAGTAATCAGAGTTCTGAGGACGCTTGGGTTGATTGCAATTCCTAGCTATGTGTCCCAACCCACCACAGTTGTAACACTTTGCTTGCCTTCCTTGTCCTTGGTTGACATTTCCAGCTCTGTTTTGCATATTCCCCCTACCAACATTCCTTGGATTCACATTTTGTCTTCCCTGAACATTCTGAACAATAATTCTTCCATCTTCCACAGTTGCTTGATTGTGTGGGTTTGAGGAAGTTCGAAATTGGTTGTTAGTTTGAGGGAGTATTGCTCGGAACTATTGAACAAGCAAGGAGACTTGATTGGAAAGATCATCAATCCTATGATCAGTGAAAGAATACCCTGAATCCAGCTGGGGGTTCATAGCAGTTGGTGGATGCACTGATGATTGGGGAAATGAAGATTGATTCTTTGATGAAACAGGGTGATGATAAACTTGATCAAGTTGTTGTTGATTGTATGATTGAACATGTGAGACCAATGCTAGTGGATCAT
The DNA here is from genome assembly GCA_021014915.2 of Artemisia tridentata subsp. tridentata. Taxonomy (NCBI): domain Eukaryota; kingdom Viridiplantae; phylum Streptophyta; class Magnoliopsida; order Asterales; family Asteraceae; genus Artemisia; species Artemisia tridentata. The sequence continues at coordinate 297,564,360 of CP139509.1, read as the reverse complement.
TTGTTGTTGTTGTTGTTGGATTAAGTTTCTCTCTGAGTAGACGATCATAAACAGCATGCTTTTCATGCTGTTGAAGGTAAGCATATAGCTGTTCATAATTGGTCTGCCTCAGACCTTTGTTGAGCTTGACTGCCGTGACAAATCTGTCCCATTCAGGTGACATGTTGTTCACGAACTTGGAGTTGAGTTGGATGTTTGGCATAGTCATTCTGATGATTCTCATGTCGTTTACCAGCTTGTGAAACCTCACATAGTAATCAGTGATGTTTTCACCGGGGTTCATCTTGAAGTGCTCAAACTCATCATACAGTTGCAACTCACGATCTTCTTTTGTTAATTCTGATCCAGCCAGAAGCATTTTGACATTGTCCCAAACGGCTTTGGCTTCAGTGTTGAAGTTGATGAGTTTGTAAACATCTTTGGGCAAGCCTTGAATTACAATATTGGAAGCTCGGATGTCAGCGTCATCACGAGTGGTGCCCATTTGAAATGGTCCTTCATCAATGGATTTAAGAATGTTAAATCCATTTTCTTTGCCCAAGCAGTAGAGTCGAATTCTTTGTGCCCATGACTCATAATCCGTCCTATCAAGCATAGGAGGACAGGTATCGGACCCTGCAGCTTGAATGTCATCAGACGCTGTGCTTGTCATGATGTAGATTTGTACGGGATTTTACAATTCTATGATTTAAACCGAGAAATAGATTCTTTCGCGGGATTTTACTAAAATCAAGAATAAACCGTGATTTGAAAACTTGAGTCAAATCTCAGTTAAAAGTATTACTTTAGTATCAAACCGCAGCACCCAAAACGCAATCACACACAACAAACCACAATGTTCAAACTGCAGCACAAGAGTACCAAACCGCAATTCCCAAACCGCAGTAACCAAAAATCTCAAACCGCAGACTAACCTCAAACCGCAGAGAACCTCAAACCGCAGAATAACCTCAAACCGCAGACGTCAAACCGCAGCACTGAACGACAAACCGCAATACTGGTTAAACCGCAAGACTGGTCAAACCGCAGGACTGGTCAAACAGTAGAAGGTTAAACCGCAATAAGTCAAACCGCAACGCCTCAAACCGCAAGAAGTCAAACCGCAGGACAAAACGACAAACCGCAAAGGACAAGAAACCACAAACCACAACAGCAAACGGACAAGATGTCCCTTTCAGTACTTTTTGTCCTTTTCCCGTTATGGTTAAAATCCAAACCGCAGTCAGGCCAAACAGCAGTCAACAATACCCAAACAAACTCAAACCGCAGACAAGAATACTAACCGAGAGACACACCGCAACTAAGAATACCTTACCGAAACACAAACCACAATCAAGAAAATTCTTTCAATCTTTCAATAACTAACACCACACGACTGTATGTTGTCAAGAAAGATGCAAGTTGGTTTTGTGAACACAAAAGTATAATGTTTTAACGATTTAGACCACATACAAAGCACAACCAATGATTTTCTTATCCTTTCTATTCAACCCACAAAAAGCAAAACAAAAGTGCCAAAATCACACCACCAATCCGAGAATATGCAATCACTAGAACCTAACCTTGGCTCTGATACCAACTGTAGCATATTTAATAACATATAACACATAAAAGATGTGAGTTTAGCTGATTATTGTAGAGAGAGAGAGAGAGAGAGAGAATAGGAACTAGAGAGAGAAAGTGAAATTCTATTAGGTTAAAGTGAAAAGAGTTCCAACCCTTCCCTTGTGTAGGAAGGACTTTATATAGGCGTACATAGGGTGCCCTGTGTGGGCTGTGGAGTGAGTTGACAGTGGGTAAAGACCCGACCCACTCCACGAATACTTTAATAACTAAACTTTTACTAATAATACTAATAATCTTACGAGCTACTTAATACAAACAGATACTCGGGGTGAACGAGTCTTCATATGAATATTTATATTCCTAACATATTATGACTGCATGCGTGCTTGACTATAAAATGAACTACCCTATATGCAATGGGTTATGAACCCATATGTTACAAGTCTTGTATAGGCGGGACTTGTAACTGAATGGGTTGACTTCGCCTTTGCTATGTGGACATGTTTTCTCAAGGCTTTTGGACTTAAATTTTATGGAGTTATATGTAAATCCACAGTATTACAAGTCTTGTATGGGCGGGACTTGTAACATCTTAGATTTATAGGATGACTACCATGAGAACAATCTTTAAAAGATTTTTGTATTATATAAAATTTGTGTGCTCACTAACTATGTTCATAGTTGACTCGTTTTTCTCATGCATTTCAGGTGACCGTCAGTATTTGTATTACATAAAGAAGTCTTCATGCGTCAAGTTTAGTCGTTATGTAATAAGACGTTATCTTTTGAAAACAAAACTTATGTTTTAAATTGTCGATGTTGGCTAAAACAATATTGTAATAATGTACTTTTTCCTTTAATGTTAATTATGGTATTGTTCTATATTTCTATTGTGATGTATATTGATTATGTTGCACCTCGCGTTTCCGCCTTGGCGGGGTGTTACAGATTGGTATCAGAGTTAGAGGTTATAGAGAATGCTGGTTTTTCTAAAATAAAAATTGTGACTATAACCAGAATAAAGTTTTCTTAAACACCGAACATCATACGACTTGACTAGTCCGAGCATTGCATCATTACTCCTCAATTATACATAGCCTGATCACCTATGTCTAATTCAGGAAGAATCATGTATGATGGGAGTAGTAGTCTCGGATCATGTTTGGTCGGGTCTTAAGAGTCTGATCACCTGGAATTGCATCGATTGTGTGTGTGTGCATTGCATGTTTGCATTCATAATGTGCATTGAACCCTGTAGTTAGACATCTATCTTTAGATTTGGCATGCCTTGTTCATGTCATTCTTGCCTCGTTTTGTTACACTATGTTTTTTACTATGCTTGGTAGTTACTGTGTACTTTTGTCATGACATGACTTGTTCTATTTTGGTATGATAAGTCTTTATACATATTTCAGTTACGGTTACATTACTTACAGTCCATAGTACTGCCAAATCTTCACCGGATATCGTCTTATATCCACCTACTTATCAAGGACCTTACTTGCGACAAATCCCGAAGATCAGAACCTCTGAACCCCTGAGAACGACTTACCAAGCATCGCCTTTCATTCCTTTACGACCATTGGAATCTACATACCATGACGTTGTTTGTAATGATCCTTGTGCTCTGAGCATAATTCTAGCGTACCGTCATTCTCCTGTTCATATCTCTGGACCATGTATTTCTTTTCAGACTATTGACCACTTCGTAAAAAATAGAAAATTTTTTGGATACTACATCTCTTGCAAACTATTTTAAAATTTTAATGAAGACCGGAGGTGAAACGACTAATCCTTCCTTACTCGCTAGACAATTGATGTCTACTAAACGTCTTAACCCAATAAAAGTTCTTTACATATATTAGAACTGATTTATTATATTGCTCCAAAAATCTTGAAAACTTCCTTCTAAACCTATTTATCTAACCTCTTGGACATAACTCTTCCCATCACCTTTATTGAGTTTTCTCAAAATGACTCATTTACTTTGACAATACCTTTGACCTTCCCCACTCATCTTATCAACCTATACAACAAATATCGATTCGATCGTTCTTGAGCAACCCTCAAACTTTAACTAAATTTTCAAAAACATTAAGCTGTTTAACAACTTTTAACTTAATTTCATGACAGTTCTTGTTCGATGAGTTGTGAGATTAAGTTAAAGTTGCTACTTAGCTTAATATTTTAAATGATTTTGCACTAGAATGGACAATGCTTACTCTGTTTAAATCTAGTCACTCAATTTTTACAATTGAACTGTTTATCTCGTCACACTCAGCAGGACGTGTACGGATGAAGTTATCATAATTACAACCTTTAATGGTATATCCCTTACCACACATGCTTTAACCACAACACCAAAATCTTAGTTCGACTCCTGATCCTTTCGTTATGACTTTGACCTTCTTTCGATTCTTCGTTCAAACATTACTACACTGATAGCAACCATAGTAATCTTTCATGTGGACACAAACAATGTAATGTGTACATTCTTTCTGAACAATCCTTTTACTTCAGTACCATTTAATTATGGTGTAGAATTTATTTTTTTCTCTATCAAGTTCATGACATTAATTAATGTTAGACCTAATGTCATAAGCCTTTGTTGCATTTCTATCATTCTTGCTAATCTAAGACATCACTATTTCTTGATTTGATTGGTTTAAGCAATTCCAAAATTGAGCCAATCTTTCAAAAGACTTCCTTCAAGGATGTAAATTCTTTCTTTCTGACAACTTGTTTTCTAGCTTGATTTAGTGACAATTCTTGTTTGATGAGTTGCGAAAATCAAACTAGAATCAAGTTGTTACTCAGCCTATTCAACTTAATCTCATGACAATTCTTGTTTAAAGAGTTGTGGGATCAAGTAAGAATCAACTAGCTAAAGGTCTTTTGAGGGCTATGCTCGAGAATAGGAAAGTTTGCCCCATCAAATCTAACCATGAGAACGTACATTTGTAGAACGAACGAATTAAATTCAGGGACTGAATTTCTTTAACAGGTAGAGACTGTAGCAACTCGTACATTTCAGGGTATAATTTGACTATTTATTTTGACTTATTATTATTTTAATTTTAAGTAATATTAATTTTATAAATAATTACATAAATTCAATCGCGTACGCTTAACTCGTAACCAACACTAGACTACGATCAGTATATGTGTTTTAGGCATTTTATTTTTCTTATAGTCATATTTTATATGAACTATTATTAATTAACCATTTATACGTAAACTATATACCTTTTACGTTTTATGCGCACTCAAACCTACGTTATTAGGTTTTAACAACACTTATGCTATCTGTTAAACTTATCACTCATCTAATATACTAATATAGAGTATATTGATCAGTTTTTACATTTTTATAAGTATTACATTTTTATGTTACCCGGTTTTAAGTTTCGTGACTTAAGGGCTTAACGTTTGTAATTATCGGGATCAAACTATACCCTCTATATCCTAATACTATTAATATTATAAGAGATAAAAACAAATTTTATTTTTTCTCTTATGTTGCCACGCCCACATGCTAGAAACACACATGTCTTATGCTTGTTACAAGTGCAAAATATCTTATAACATTTATCACTTCATTTTTCTCATACATGCAAATTATACCAAAAACTCTTCTCTCTTGGTTTCCTCTTAGCATTGCCGTATACTTCACAGCCCACAATCACCATAATTCTTGGCTTTTTAGCTTCAAGTTATACATGAAAGATTGAAGGTTCAATGTGTTACAACTAGTCCTTGTGTTGTTTTCATGATTCCATGGTTGAAATAAGAGTTATACAAGGGTGATAGGGGCTGAGTTGAAGGGTTCTTACAAGGATTTTACAAGACTAAAATCAAGTTGGATAAAGATTAGACAAGGGTGAATGATTAGGAAGGGTTTAGGTGTTGATTAGTAGTTGTGATTTTTGTTGTTTTCCAACCAAATCATTGTAAGATTAGAGTTTATTCTCATGTTTTACTTTCAATATGGTTGTAAAGCTACTGGAACTATAATTATTTTTATGATGTATGTAAGATTATATATGTATTTGACATTGTACATGAGGTTTGTAACATGATAATAAACAAGCCTTAGGTAGATTTTATAAATCTGAATTCTGAATCAGTCCCAAAGAATAAGTAGTCTGCACAACTCAGTGAGTTATCGTGTAGCACCTCGCACATTTCAGGTCTATACTTTACTAATTTATATTTCATAATATTATTTTTAATTACTTTTAAAAGTAATCTCATAAGTTAAATCGTGTAAATTTTTCTCATGTCCAACACAAGACTAGGATAAGTCTATGTGTTCAAAATACGCATGTTTTACCAATAGTCATATTTTATATGAACTATTGTCATTTTATCATTTTTTATGTGAGTATTTCATTTCTTACGTAACGCGCGTGCTCAAACCTATGTTATTAGGTTTTAACATCATAAGTATACTCCATTAGACTTATCATACATGTAATATATTTAGTTGGTATATATTGATAAGTTTTAACATATTATTAAATATTACATTTATACGTTGCCCGGTTTTAAGTTTTGAGATTTAAGGGCTTAACATTAGTAATTACCGGGACCAAGATACACCTCAAATATTCAAAATTAATACAAAATGGTACACTAACCACCTCAACCTATGAGGTGGCGTGTGATAAAATGAAGACAAGAGCCACATGGCTCTTGATTAATTCTTCTACTCAAAGATTAAGACACATGTCTTAGTCTTCTACATAGTTCCATATCTCAATCTTCCATACATGCATTTTCACTCACCAACTCTCCATCTTCTCTCCTCCTTGCCGCCACTCTCATCTCCATATTCACCATGATCCACTTTGATTCAAGAATTAAGTTGTACTAAAGATATGAAGGTCTTGATGGTTACTACATAGTCCAAGTGAAGTTTTTGTGATTTCTAAGCTAAATCAAGAGCTACACAAGAAAGTTAGGGGCTGAAGTAAAGTGATTCTTGGAGAATCAAGATCAAGATTATAAGAGTTTGCAAGAAATAAGGTGGTAGGAAGCTTGAAGAATAGGTAGTGTTCTTGTGTTCTTGTAAAATCTTCCAATAAATCTTTGTAAGATTTTGGTTAGATCTTTATGTTCTTCCTTTAATTTTTGTATTTCTCATGTTTTGTATAAGTTATGTATGTTGTAAGAACATGAGTTGATGTTGTACATGGCTAATCTCATGCCAAAACCTATGTTAGAATTGTTAAGATCTTGTTTTGGATCAACTAGTAAATAACTAGTGATCTTGTTTATAGTTTGACACCAGATTTTGAAATGTTGTGGTAGTAATATTTTAGAGATTCTGTTGGAGGATGAAAAGATAAAAATATGGGCTTTTGAATCACTCAAAAAGGTTTAGTAGATCAAAAGTTATGATTAAAACAAGATTTACATAAAGAAAACTAGTGCTGATGGAAATTAGTGTACTGATCAGAACTTAGAGTGCGATTTTGACCCTCTTCTGGTCCGATTCACTAAAAATGTAAAACACAAAAGTTGCTCAGAAATTTGTTTTCTTCAAAACCCAACGTGCACGTCTCTTAAAAGTGAAAAACAAAGGCTGTAGACCTTAAAAGTTAACTAGACCTGTTTTAGAATTAAAGATGGCTATAACCTAAAAAGTCTATTAGTATTTTGGATCACTTGAGATCATCATGTAGCTCAAGTATGACTTTAAAACAGCCATGAACTTTGTCTTAAGGACTTTTAGTCAATACATAGCCAAGGTTAAGGCCTTGGTCATTGTCTTCAAATTTTAAGTCTAGCTATATGGCTAGTTTGGGTCCAATAACCCGAAAACTTATAATTGAAGATTGACTATATATTAACTTGTTTTCTAAACTTGACAACTTATAAAAATGACTCTTATCTCATAGATAATTATCATTAGGGCACAAATTAGACTTGATTCACAAAATTGTAACAATTAATAAGATGTTTAGTTCAACTTACATTATCGTCACCATTAGTTCAACTAATTGTTTTGACGAAACATGACGAATGTTTTTATACAACATTTGTCTCGTCAAATACTTATAGTTATTAATGGTAAGTAATACAATATTAGGGAGTTTCATCATCAAAAGAGGTCTCTTCGGGATGTAGTATCGACGAGTTATGGATTTACAAATTAAAGTGTCCTGACTCCTCATACGTTCACTACATGACCTCTAGATTTTGATAGCCCGAACAGTAACACGAAGTTATTTATGAAAGGCTATTAACCAAATCACATTTTAAGGATGTCTCACTTATTTACACATCATGAGATATATGTACAACATCATGATTAAGTCAATGACATACATATACTTGTACACTACTATCGTACTCTATTCTAAAACTCGATCACTATATTATCGTAGGTTGTCGTTAAAGTCATGGTCTCTCCTTTCACTATCTGTTGCTATAATCTGCTACTGATTACTACGGTGAGTTCATAGCCCCTACTTTTGTTTAACTGGTTTATAAACTACTTGGGGGAGATACATGCTACTACTTTTATTATGATCACAATTGTTTGATAACTGTGCTTTGAACTGAATATATATTATTGCTTGTGTCTAAGTTTCCCTTATGCCATAAGTCCCCCACATCATGGACCATTAATCACTTGCGAGTGAACGCGAGTATAGTAGATAGGCCTATCGGGATTGACGAGTCCCCGTTTGTGTTAGCTGGATAAGTAACCAAACGCTCTATATTTGTAACTCTAGGTATTTGGCAGGTACCTACACGGGGCAATTATTATTCTGTATATATCACGTATTGATATATATACCGTCAGTTTGAGTGCCATGAGCTTAGATGCAATAATATACTGCTTTACGAATTATGGGTGTATAACAACTTAGCCCATTGTCTATTAAACTTGGAATCTTGTGGTCAACTGTTTTTACTATAAACCTATGAATTCACTCAACCTTTGTGTTGACTTTTTAGCATGTTATCTCAGGTTCGAAAGGAATTAGCTGGCATGAGAAGGCGCACGAAAAACATTTTGAAGACGATGCATATATTATCATTCGAAAAACTTTACAACTTTTATGTTGTACATTTTGTAAACTTATGGGACCTCTTTGTAAACTCTGATATTTTAATCGAATGATAATTTATTTCAAAACGTCTCATTTAGAGTCATTTTCTGTAACTTGTACTGTAACCAATGAAGTAATACCCCAGTGACACAATCTTCCGCTGCGATATTTTGGGGGTGTTACAGATTGGTATCAGAGCTACAGTTATAGAGAACCAGGTTACATTTAAACCTAGACTATAACTACTCTTTACTCGCGTTACTCATTATCGTCTTCAACATTTCGTGCGCCATGCTTACTCCTTAACACAATACTGTATTTTTTTATACAGACTGTTTATATGAATGATTGACTAGATATGATTGCGTATGCCTATTCCAAGGCATTACGGCACAACCACATTTCCCTGATTATACATATTTTATTGTGATCCACGAAATTACTCGAGACATTGTAATTTATATAATTACTACTCTTATATCTCAGACATTGTGAGATACACAACTTGATTACTCATATATCTCAGGCATTGTGAGATACAAAATTTGCTTATTTATATATCTCAGACATCGAGAGACACACAATAGGCTTATTTATTTCTCATACATTGAGATATACACATTAGTCTTATTTATTTTTACTGACATTGTGAGTTGCACAATGATCTCTCTGGTATTTCTCAAACATTATGAGAAAACTATTTTATAACTATGAACTTACCAACTCTTTTGAACGCCATGTTGATCTTCTATGATTATTTTACTTCTCGTCTTCGAGGATGAGTGTGAACATTCATGCCGTACTCTCGAAACACTTATGACGTCTCGTAACACACTACTTTGTAACTCATCGGTTAAGTATGAGTGTTTTGTCGGAAATTCTTAAGTAGGATGATTTATAATATCCTTATTTAAATGAATTGGGACGCCTTTTTATTTAAATAAAAAAATTGTGAATCGCCGAACCATAAGTTTATATTTCTTTATTTACATTGTTTGGGACGCCTCTCTATGTAAATAATGAATTATAAATAAGTGGACTTATTTGTATCCGACGAGACATGAGTATGAAATCGAACTTGAGAATCACCAGTATTCTACCACTCGGCACAAATCTTAAGATCTCATTTGAACTGCCTGAGTTCATTCTTAAGTTATCACTTTTGCCATTACAAATCCTTACAATCATGAGCTATTTATTGAGTTTACAGACTTGTTACACTCTTGAGCTAATGGATTTAGTTCATTCTTGAACTAACAAACTGAGTACGATATTCCACCTACTTTGTTTGGGTGCGTAACCATCTACTTACTTGGGTACATAGATGCCTACTTTACTTAAGTGTGTGGACACCTACACATAAGCTCTCCCGCGAGCTCCTCTCACTTGTTGGCCCATGTTCTGGGAAAAGTGCCTCTTTAAATACTCACATCCAAGGTAAGTTACCACTGGTTGAGTATCACCACCATTAATGGGATTCTTACCCTTATAATCTTTGGTCTCATGGCCTAGCTTCTAGCAAATTCTACACCTATGCAAGAACAAATATGATGCAACTTGCATCGATGATATAATGGTTTATTCTTGACATTACCTCTTCATTTAGTTGTGGCAACGACATCATAGGCTCTAGCATTCTCTTGCCTTCTGTTTTGCTATTGTTGGGATAATCACATACACACTTTGTTTCCTGGACATATCTAACCCATTTAAGAGTTTTTCATAATTGGTTTCTATGTTTGAACCACAAAACCTAGCTTAGGAGCTCTAGAAAGACATGACTTTGAAAGGTGAATCTGTTTAAACTAGTATCTGTTGGAAAATGACTCATCCATTTTACCTCAGTAAGTTTTGAACTTAAAATAAAATATAGGGATTTATATCTATGTTTCAGGGTCATTTTTTTAAAAACCTCATGTCCTAACTCATCCCGATGATTTTTAGAGAAAATCCACACTAAAACTTGTCCAGAAGTTGCCTGTCAGTTTTCTAAGGCCAAAAACTCCTAGATTTAGGCATTTCTAATACCTGATCCTTTTGAATGAAATTTAGCCAAGACATAAACAAAACTTCTCCAGTTGGATTCACGCCCATAGGACCTGTAGATAAAAGATACCCACATTTTTCTAAACTTATTTGGATGCTGGAAGAAACTGCATAGAGACACAGGGGTGAATTAGTAGTTTCACCTATGTTCTGAGATTCTAAGCTAAGTAAGGCCCAAATTTTCATATAGTACAGAGTCATACCTTTCTAAGTATCTAAAGTTCATAATTATAGCCTTCACGGTTTAGATATGGCGACCCGATTAGTACCGCTATTTCATAAAATTTTCCATCAGCTTTTTGACTTAAGCCATATAGGTATTATATTTTAATCTTTGAGTAGACCAAGCTCGCACAACATGATCCACTGGATTACGAGACATCAGGATTGTTACATCTAGTATGAGTGGATCAAACAAAGTCACGATCCCTTGAATATTTAGTGAAAGTTCACAGAGGAACTTTTCCAATAACATTTCATTGGTTGAGACTATCATTAAGCACACTATTTCCACCTCTTGAAAGCGACGGATATAAGTCGTGATATCAACATCACTTCAATAAGAGAACTTAACCTCCATTTCTTGCACCTCATTCTGAGGGCAGTACTTCTTGATCAATAACTTCTTCAACTTAGTCCAAGCAATCATGTAATTATTCTCAATACAAATAGATTGAGCGACAACATTCCACCATGACAAAACATTGTTCAGAAATGTGCGTGCGGCATATCTGACTTTGCAGTATTTAGCACAATTACTGATTAGAAATACTGACTCTGTCCTCCTAAACCAACGAGCTAAGCCAACTGCTCCTTCTGTGTTTTTGAAATTAGTGAGCCTACAACTCATAAAATCTTTGTAAGAGCAGCCTTTAACCTCTGGTACAACATTTACTCATGCGGCGCCTCCAACAAACACTACAATATTAGGCCCTCCAGTTAGGTCCTAATATTAATCAGAACACTCTTGCTCGCCTATCAAAACTTTAAATGAGTTCCTGATCTCACCTGAGAGCATGAGATCAGAATTCACCACAAATACTCACATTTTTCCTAGATAGCTCAACATCAGACTATTCAAGATCCTGATAAGGATTGGTTCGGTAGCTTGCACACTTGAGCTACCACCAGAACTTAGAAGTGTATACAACATATTTCATGTGAACAATATGAAGAAGAGACATACTGTTGAGACACTCACTATTCCTCTGGAAAAGATCCAGATCGACGAATGTCTGAACTTCACTAAAGAGCCTATCGAAACCATAGACCGTAAGGTCAAACGACTTAAGTAAACTCGCACTCCTATTGTTCTTTTTGAGACACATCGTCAACTCATAACATAAATTAAATCATGAGGACCTGAATACACCTGGGAAAGAGAGGACCAAATGCGACAGAAATATCCGCATCTCTTTTCGAGTACAATAAGCTAAATCACGAGGACGTGATTTCAGTAACCGGGGGAGGCTGTAGCACCTCGCACATTTCAGGTCTATACTTTACTAATTTATATTTCATAATATTATTTTTAATTACTTTTAAAAGTAATCTCATAAGTTAAATCGTGTAAATTTTTCTCATGTCCAACACAAGACTAGGATAAGTCTATGTGTTCAAAATACGCATGTTTTACCAATAGTCATATTTTATATGAACTATTGTCATTTTATCATTTTTTTATGTGAGTATTTCATTTCTTACGTAACGCGCGTGCTCAAACCTATGTTATTAGGTTTTAACATCATAAGTATACTCCATTAGACTTATCATACATGTAATATATTTAGTTGGTATATATTGATAAGTTTTAACATATTATTAAATATTACATTTATACGTTGCCCGGTTTTAAGTTTTGAGATTTAAGGGCTTAACATTAGTAATTACCGGGACCAAGATACACCTCAAATATTCAAAATTAATACAAAATGGTACACTAACCACCTCAACCTATGAGGTGGCGTGTGATAAAATGAAGACAAGAGCCACATGGCTCTTGATTAATTCTTCTACTCAAAGATTAAGACACATGTCTTAGTCTTCTACATAGTTCCATATCTCAATCTTCCATACATGCATTTTCACTCACCAACTCTCCATCTTCTCTCCTCCTTGCCGCCACTCTCATCTCCATATTCACCATGATCCACTTTGATTCAAGAATTAAGTTGTACTAAAGATATGAAGGTCTTGATGGTTACTACATAGTCCAAGTGAAGTTTTTGTGATTTCTAAGCTAAATCAAGAGCTACACAAGAAAGTTAGGGGCTGAAGTAAAGTGATTCTTGGAGAATCAAGATCAAGATTATAAGAGTTTGCAAGAAATAAGGTGGTAGGAAGCTTGAAGAATAGGTAGTGTTCTTGTGTTCTTGTAAAATCTTCCAATAAATCTTTGTAAGATTTTGGTTAGATCTTTATGTTCTTCCTTTAATTTTTGTATTTCTCATGTTTTGTATAAGTTATGTATGTTGTAAGAACATGAGTTGATGTTGTACATGGCTAATCTCATGCCAAAACCTATGTTAGAATTGTTAAGATCTTGTTTTGGATCAACTAGTAAATAACTAGTGATCTTGTTTATAGTTTGACACCAGATTTTGAAATGTTGTGGTAGTAATATTTTAGAGATTCTGTTGGAGGATGAAAAGATAAAAATATGGGCTTTTGAATCACTCAAAAAGGTTTAGTAGATCAAAAGTTATGATTAAAACAAGATTTACATAAAGAAAACTAGTGCTGATGGAAATTAGTGTACTGATCAGAACTTAGAGTGCGATTTTGACCCTCTTCTGGTCCGATTCACTAAAAATGTAAAACACAAAAGTTGCTCAGAAATTTGTTTTCTTCAAAACCCAACGTGCACGTCTCTTAAAAGTGAAAAACAAAGGCTGTAGACCTTAAAAGTTAACTAGACCTGTTTTAGAATTAAAGATGGCTATAACCTAAAAAGTCTATTAGTATTTTGGATCACTTGAGATCATCATGTAGCTCAAGTATGACTTTAAAACAGCCATGAACTTTGTCTTAAGGACTTTTAGTCAATACATAGCCAAGGTTAAGGCCTTGGTCATTGTCTTCAAATTTTAAGTCTAGCTATATGGCTAGTTTGGGTCCAACAACCCGAAAACTTATAATTGAAGATTGACTATATATTAACTTGTTTTCTAAACTTGACAACTTATAAAAATGACTCTTATCTCATAGATAATTATCATTAGGGCACAAATTAGACTTGATTCACAAAATTGTAACAATTAATAAGATGTTTAGTTCAACTTACATTATCGTCACCATTAGTTCAACTAATTGTTTTGACGAAACATGACGAATGTTTTTATACAACATTTGTCTCGTCAAATACTTATAGTTATTAATGGTAAGTAATACAATATTAGGGAGTTTCATCATCAAAAGAGGTCTCTTCGGGATGTAGTATCGACGAGTTATGGATTTACAAATTAAAGTGTCCTGACTCCTCATACGTTCACTACATGACCTCTAGATTTTGATAGCCCGAACAGTAACACGAAGTTATTTATGAAAGGCTATTAACCAAATCACATTTTAAGGATGTCTCACTTATTTACACATCATGAGATATATGTACAACATCATGATTAAGTCAATGACATACATATACTTGTACACTACTATCGTACTCTATTCTAAAACTCGATCACTATATTATCGTAGGTTGTCGTTAAAGTCATGGTCTCTCCTTTCACTATCTGTTGCTATAATCTGCTACTGATTACTACGGTGAGTTCATAGCCCCTACTTTTGTTTAACTGGTTTATAAACTACTTGGGGGAGATACATGCTACTACTTTTATTATGATCACAATTGTTTGATAACTGTGCTTTGAACTGAATATATATTATTGCTTGTGTCTAAGTTTCCCTTATGCCATAAGTCCCCCACATCATGGACCATTAATCACTTGCGAGTGAACGCGAGTATAGTAGATAGGCCTATCGGGATTGACGAGTCCCCGTTTGTGTTAGCTGGATAAGTAACCAAACGCTCTATATTTGTAACTCTAGGTATTTGGCAGGTACCTACACGGGGCAATTATTATTCTGTATATATCACGTATTGATATATATACCGTCAGTTTGAGTGCCATGAGCTTAGATGCAATAATATACTGCTTTACGAATTATGGGTGTATAACAACTTAGCCCATTGTCTATTAAACTTGGAATCTTGTGGTCAACTGTTTTTACTATAAACCTATGAATTCACTCAACCTTTGTGTTGACTTTTTAGCATGTTATCTCAGGTTCGAAAGGAATTAGCTGGCATGAGAAGGCGCACGAAAAACATTTTGAAGACGATGCATATATTATCATTCGAAAAACTTTACAACTTTTATGTTGTACATTTTGTAAACTTATGGGACCTCTTTGTAAACTCTGATATTTTAATCGAATGATAATTTATTTCAAAACGTCTCATTTAGAGTCATTTTCTGTAACTTGTACTGTAACCAATGAAGTAATACCCCAGTGACACAATCTTCCGCTGCGATATTTTGGGGGTGTTACATATCGACTGTAGAAAATTAGATAGGGTTTTAGACATATGTCTTACGGTCGTTTCTCCGGGTGATGGACTCCGTATCTCATCCCGATGAGTAAATGAGAGCCAAAATGGCGAAAGGTGTTAAAATCTGCACACCAGATTTCATTTGGAAAAAGCTCATTGTTCTGGTCAATTATGGAACTTCGCCTTTTTTTGAAATTTAGCTAAGACCTAAACTTGAAGTTTGGCGAAAGCCCCGCGGCATAATAAGTTTTAGAACTCAACTTGTGGTTGTTTTGGCGGGACTGAATGTGCAGCCAAATTTCTACAATGAAATAAAAGTATATACTTGTAATGAGACTATTGATATAAGTAAATTTGGACTTTAGGACACTTAAAATTGGTAAATATATGTATATACTTGTCCAAGGATGTATAAATGAATACATATTGATTTATGATTTATAAATAACGTAGGCATTAGCTTCATTGAAAACACTTGAACTAGTAGCATTTGTATTTAATATATCTAAATATCTATCTACTGATTCGTCTTCAGAAGTGATGAATTGTTCATGTGGTATATTCAAGATCAATTCGGTTATCTTTGCCTTGACTATTCTCTTGATGAAAGTTTAAAAGATTTTTCCAAATGTCATTTGCCAATTGACACAAAAATTTTCTTTCATATTCAATTCTCGGCAAGGCTTTATAAATCATTATTTTGGCTTCAATATTTTTACAAAACTTTCTTTTGAAATAATCACTTTGATTTTCAAAATTTATTTTCGTTGGTTGAAAATCACCAATTGAAATGACATGCCAAAGATCTTGATCTATTGTTTTCACATAATTTTCAAATCCATTTTTTCAGACTCCATAGATCGATTCAAGTTTTAAAGTACAATATAGATTAAAGCTCTTGAGTGACCCACTCTGATACCAATTGTAGAAACTACAAGGGGGTGGGTTGAATAGTTTCACCATTTAGAATTACGTTTTAAATTTTTTTAGTTCTTTTATGTTCTTTTTGAAAAACCGTTTGATTCAAAGTTATGCGATATCTATGAACACAATAGTAATGCATAAAATAAGTAAGTAAAGCCTAGAAATAAAGGAAGAAAACAACCAAACCGAGACACGGAGATTTATAGTGGTTCGGCACGAAGCTCACTCTTCGTCCTACTCCACTCCTCGAGTACCACACTCGAGAGTTCACAATCACTATGTCAACACACTCCCTTCAGGCGGAGCAAACCATACACCCAAGCTTACCCCAAGTTTAACGACACTAAGCGGAATGTCGGGTCCTAATCCTAGCTAGAACCAATCTACACAAAGCCCACGTGACTACATGAACAAGCACTCTTGTCCACTTGGATTTACACACAATCCAAGTCTTCACACGGACGATCACCCCGTCCACTTGAATCTTCACCCGATCCAAGTCTTCACGAACCTTCACCCGGTCCACGTCTTCACTTCACGGACTCACACCAAGTCCAAATCTTCACACACCGACACAACAACTTACACAAAGTCCTAATCTAGATACACCACTTCACGGATATATACTTTGTCCGTATTTATCCTAACACACCTAATCACGACTCACACACAAGTCGGATATACAAATTTACAATATGTACAAATGAGAGAGTTTGGGGGAAGAAGAGAATCGTAACACAAGTTATGTGTGTGTGATGACTAATCTATAACACTTCATTTCTTGACGAATACAAGCGTTCTTCTCTTACACTTTGATATAAAGGGTAACGGGATCACTTATAAACACATATCGACACCTTATAGTGATCAAAGAAGAGAGGAAGAAAGACCAGAATGTTTTTGTGCAAAAAGGTTAGTTTTTCTAAGAAAACAGTGCAGTATTTATAGGCACCAAGAGGAGTGGGGGACGGTCCCTTAAAGTTGGACGGTTCCGTATATATAAGGGACCGTCGCCATGTTTACAGGACCGACCCGACGTACGCTTCTACTTTTATCCTGATGTGGTAAAAGTTTATCTGGTGAAAAACTTATCTGATTTGAGCAGGAAAACTAACTGTTGGGAGATTTGAAATTCAAATTTATTTTCTTTAATAAAACATTTCTTTTTAATTACAAAAATACTTTTGTAAAAACATTTTGTTACACAAAAATGTGAAGTTTTGAGAAAATAAATTCTTTGATCACATTACTAATGTCGGTATTGTGTTTGTTCATACCTGAAGTAATATTGTAGTCGGTACGTTGTTCAAACGATATTTCCCAGTTAAAAACTCATCAAATGTAGTTTTACGTAACCTGTTTTTATATTTTGTTATTATCAAAACGTATAGAGACCGAATAATGCAAATAACGTTTATGACATTATTTGTATTAACAGTATACTTACTGAATATTAAGTCTCTTGGTCCTTGGAGGTCGGAAAAGGGGTCGTTTGATTTTTTCAAGATTAGTTGTCAACTCTGAACATTTTGAGTCTAAAATCAGTCAGATTCTATGATTTTCAATTCACTAACTATAGGGTCTGAGAACCCCAAAATTTGGCAGGAGAATATTCAACATGTCTTTTAGTTACTGTAATTTTTGTGAATTCTTCTGGATGGTTTACATGTGCTTTTAAAATACGAACTTTTCGGGTATACAAGCAGGTCACTTTCTGGATAGATTTGAAAAGAAAGATTTTTAATAAATACTTACACTAGGAGATAAAATCTGTAAAAATTATTGGAAGTACTTAACATATAAAGGTGTCACTGGTAAATTTATAGAACTAGAGGAGCTTGTTTGATGTGTCATAAAAATCATAAAGATATGAACCAGATTCACACGAGAAACCCTAAACATGTTATCAAATAAAAATAAGAGTAAAATCAGTTATGACATATGAATGAACTTATAAATAGACTCTTAAATAATAAATGACTATTAATTCAGGAAGATCATTTGAATAAGAAGTGGTTGTGTTTTCGAGTGTTTTTTCATTTGCGTTAAGGTACAGATATTCCATCCTTTTTCAGTAAGGATATCTCATGACTTAATCCTTGATATTTGCTACTCTGATTCATGATCCATTTGATACTCGTTTCATTATTCTGTTTGATATGAGATTCATTTCTGTTAGACATTATCTTAGATGGACAATTAGTAATTGTTCTTATGCTTGTTTATATCTTTTTCCTTATTTTGTTGCCCGAGCTATTTGAACTAGTCATGGAGGTACCATGACCATGTCATTGAGGCACCAATGGCATGACACTATCTGTGGAGGTGTGATTAGTCCATGGCGTTCCCTTTTGTATACTATAGCACTTGATCATTATTATAATTTACATATGTATGTATATATACTCATCATTGTACTTGTGTATATGGGTATGACTTTATTTTACAGGATGCGTATGGATGTATCCCAGGTACTTAGTTGTGTTATGATTTATGAGAATAGATTTGTGTGTGCCATACACCCCATTTCAGTTTGTTTAGATGCATGGAGTCTACAGCCTCCGTGTACACATTGCTATTACAGGAGATATTTATATGTTTGATTATTTGGCCTATTCATGTATCATGTTTAGGTATATGTTTCGAGCTCGTGGGCATTTCCTTATTTTTCTTTGATTCTTTATCTCTCATGTCTCTTATGATCTATGATTCACTTGTTTTCTTATTTCCTCTGATTCTCGTGACTTATGATATTCTGGTTTAGAAGGTTCTGATGATTTCTTTTCCCTTATTCATTCATGTTAGTTATTCATTTGTTTATATCTGTTTACTGAGCTTTTTAAGCTCAGCCACATTTCTTTTCTCTACGACAGGTTTAAGAGGGAAGCTGGGTTATGAGTGAAGAGTGCATAGGAGCTCTTAGTGGACTACCCTGAAGATAGTTATCCATTTGCTTTAATTAGACTTTGGAGTTTGAAGTCACCTTTCATTTAGACTTGATTTAGATTTGTATTTTAGTTTGGAAGTCATTATGTTTCATACTTAGTGTTTTATTATTTCCTTAGAATACCTTTGTAACCTTATTATTTATAAAGTCTTCCACTTGCATATGTTCTCTTGACGCCATAAATGTGACATTTGCCCCATTCTCGGATTGGGGTGTTACACATGAAATGGGTGCCAGTTAGGCGAAAAGAACAAATATTCTTTATTTAATGCGTTCTTTTTTCCAACATAGGACATTTAGTAACTAAATACTTAGAGCATTTAGTTTCTCGTTAAATGTGTCTTTTGTCAGTGTCATGAGTCCCCTGAATGATTTTTCATTCATTGAGGGTTGATTTGTGAAGGTTATTGGTATGTGTTTAAACACATACCATTTCTAGACCAAAACCGGACCCAAAAAGACCAAAAACCCGACCAAAATGCCAAATATATTGTGTTTTTGTGTTTTTACATATGCAGGCACGGATATCAAAGAAAAGGACAAAATCAAGCAAAGAACCGGGAAACCGAGCACGAGATATGGAAGTATTATTTTTAGCCGATGCCGGGATGCAATAAAGTCAAAGTCAACCCTTTAAGTTTCATCAATTGACAAAAGAAGCCTTGGATTAAGTTTACAAGATTGGCATAATAGGTCCTTGGAATTTCAGCTTTTGCAAATTTTGGTCCTTGAAATTTTGATTAAACACAAAACTTAAACATCTTGTAACCATTACCCGGATTTATTAATCCAATCCAACAATTAAACACAACCCAATCCCACACCATCCTAGCCCATCACTTAATCCAGCCCACAACTAAATCCTAAACCCGACCCAACTTCAAACCCGGTCAACTCCCCTTAAAACATCCTCAGTCAAACAAGTCAAATTAAAATAACACACTTATCTCTCACCTTTTACCCGCCCCCTTTCTATCATTTAACCCAGATAAAAACACTATTCCATGAACCCTAGATTGACCGTACCACGAAATTACCACAATTAAGGGTAATTCTGTCCTTGCACAAGATGTCAGAAGTGTCAGAAGCTCAAGAATGATACGTGGCAGCTGTTGAATGGACAAGACGCGTCACAAATTTGATCGTACGGTGGGAAATGAAGATTGGAGGCCAAGGCATGATCTAAGGGTGATGGATAGCTCAAGGTTCACAAGGATTGCCAACGTGGACATCCCAGAAGGTTCTATCTTCGGCTATAAATTGGGCTTCGACCCTCATGTTTAGAGTTAGTTAATTTTTTAGTTAATGTTACTCTGCCATTTTTATTTCATGTTTTGTAAATCTTCAATTTCTATTGTAATCCTTTAAGTTTTATTAATGAAAACTTCGTTTTAGATTTACTTTGCATCTGTTTTTTTTTAAGTTGTTTATCTGAATTGAATTTATTTAAGTTGTGATAAGTTGCTTTTGATCATTTCATCTTTATTTCTGTTTTACTCTAATTTTGTTTAAATCTCCTTTGAAAATCCACAGATAGTTACAGCAATATTAAAAAAAAAATATATATATATATATATATATATATATATATATATATATATATTGAAAAACCAGCTTCAATAAGCTGATCTCTAAGGTTTATAAGTTCATATAAACTTAAATAGCTTATAGTGAACTTTCATTTTGTTCAAATCTGTGTTGTCTCACAAAAATCTAAAAGTCAAACAAAAGTCAAATTCAGCTTATCTTAATAAGCCAGCTTATTTGAGGAGTAAAGGCAGCCAATAAGGAGTCCAATTGGCCTGTCAAAAGACAGGCAAGCTTAGTGAATCCCCTCTGTTCATGCTGAGGGGAATTTACCTTGTAAGTTTCAATTTCATAATTTGCTCTTTTTCTGCATTCAGTTGTGTTTCTGTGGATTCAGTGATTATTGCTTGATTGATTTCTGATTGTTAGTTATCTAGTAGCTTAATTAGTCATAGTTTAGTTGGAATTGTGGTCTATGTCAGTAGGTTATAGAGTAGGAAGTTGCATCAGTTAGTTAAAGGATGTTTGGCTTTATGAGTTTTTGAGGTGGTACTGTTGATAAGCTAGATTGTAGGAATTGTTTAAGTTGTGGATAGGTGAAATAAGTTTAGATCAGTTGAAAGTTAGAGGTTATTAGCTCATTTTAAGGTTATTAGCTTGTAGGGGCATTTTTTTGAGGTGAAAACTGTCTTTGATGAAGCGAAAAGTGTACCGCTTTTAAGGGGTCATTTAAGCCTTAAATCGTATTTATTTGATCAAATATTGCCCTAAATCGTTCCTTTTGTCATTTTAGGTACTTTTGAGGAGAAATCTGGAAAAGGAGGCATTTTGGACGTTTTTGGAGCATTAAAGTGAAGAAAACGGCAAAGTCTCAAAAATCGGCTAAAAGTTACTCTTGACGGCGTCAGACTTTACTCTGGACGGCGTCATGCCTTGGCAAGAAAAGTTGGACGTGAAATTTACTCATGACGGGCCAGTGAAAATAGCATGTGAATTCTGACGGCGTCACGCTTTAACTTGATCGAGGGCGTCACGGCTTAAATCATAAGGGGACGGCGTCACGTTCATGGTTAGACGGCGTCAAGCCTTGATAAGCCAGAATGGATTTTTGAAGAGCTAAAGAGGGACGGCGTCAAGATGGTCATCCGGGAACCCTAAAATCGGCGAGGTGACGGCGTCACACTCCATAAGGTGACGCCGTCAGATCCAAAAATCTATATATAGTTTTCTAATTTTTTGTCATTAGGGAGAGCTTAGTGTGTGGAATTTTGGGAGAAAACCCTAAGACGATTTTAGCTACTTTTTCAGGGCTTTTTGCCTTGAGATCTTCCATGTTTCATTGAAAGATAAGTTATCAATTAATCATTCAATATGTCTATGTGTTGTTTGATTCTATCTTATTCTTGTCTTTTGTTTAACATGTTAGGCTAAATTTATCTTGTGTTTGCTTAGATCTAATGAAACCTAGCTATTGATTATTGGTTGTTAGTGTGTTGTTAGTTGTATTGGATGATTGTTTATCTATGTTAGGCTTAAGAAAACTGGCTAACTTCCTATTCGGTAACTTGCTTGAACGTCTTAAGAAACATGAACCAAACGCGTACTAAAGGTTTTTATGGTTGTATTTAATGCACAAGCGAATTCTAGTGATCCCATGTTAGGAGCTTCCTAGCCGGCTCGACATAGGAGTGAAGTAGGAGCTTGTAGAGTTGGGGAAGTAAGTACGCCACCCCACGAATGGTATTAAGGAATACACCCGTCATCCACGCGACTAATACACACTAATTAACCGGTAAAAGATAGTTAGGGAGTAAGGAAATCTAAGTAAACACATTTCTCTACACATAAGTTTCTCACAACATTTTATTTTCAGTTATTTAATTTTATTGCATTCGTAGTAATTTGGGTTAGTTGACTAGCAACTAATTCCGCCCACTCCTTCAAAACCGAGATTTTACTTGCTTTCATAAAAATATAAAAACATAAAAAGAATCTTCCTCAACCCTTAGACCTAATTAGAGTAGCCTTTCACACCTAACGAACACTATTCCCTGTGGAGAACGATCAATCCCCCGTACTTACCACTACACTATACTACATCGGTCAGGTACACTGCCTGGTGGGGTTGTAAGCCTCTTGAGATCCCTCGAGAGGTAAAACCTGTTGTAAGGTTACAAAACCACGCAATCAAGTTTTTGGCGCCGCAGCCCGGGGAATAGTTATTGTTTAGGTTGAATTTTTATTTTATAGGTCTACTCACTAGATTCCTTTCTAGTGAGATTTTTATTTTATTTTTCTAGGTTTTCTTTAGTCTATCTTTTTCTTTGTGTGTTTGTTCGTAATTTCCATTGACTCTTCCGTTCACCATTATGGAGTACGCGAATCCACCATACCACCAACCACAAAGGCCATTCTACCCTATTGACATCTCGAATTTCAAACAATATCGAGATGAACCCATATATGATGCATGGACTCGTTTTAGAAATTTACTCCGAAAATTCCCTCATCATAGTTTCGCTTTAGCATCCCTAACCCGAACCTTTTACTATCGTGTTGGCCAATATGACCAAATGCGCATTGAGGATTTTGCCAATGGGGACTTTAGGGAATTAAGTGCTGAAGAAGCATGGGATGCCATAGAAGATTGTGCCCAATATTATTATAGGGTAGACAACCCAACAAACGTTAGTACAAGTCAATTGAATATAAATTTCCTGGATCATGAAACAAGTTTGTTTGGGGATGAATACATTAGTGTTGAGATACCTAAGTGGTTGTCATGTAATGCCATAGTACAAAACAAACACATAGGTGATCTTGATGTGATGGAGGATTTAGCCGAACATGATCACATTGATCAAAAAGACCTAGGTTTTATGATCGATGACGATGAATCTCAAGAAACACATGATGAATCTTTTGGGCAATTTGAATATAGCAGTCAGAATATTGAGGATGATCCTTATGATTCGGACATTGAAGTTGAGATGCCTAGAGAAGCACTTGAGATACTTGGGAAAATGTTAGGGTTAGATCCTACTAAAACACATGATGAGGATATAGGTGATCTTGACACAAGGAATGATGAGGTAAGTAACATAAGCCCACCAAGTACCCCACAAAACCCACCATCATTTGAGGCACCCACACCACCCGTGACTTACCCAGAAGAAGTAGAAGAGACTATAGGAACCCCAATAGAGGTAGAACCCTTGGACCAAACACAACTAGAGGATATAGGTTTGAATACTTGTAGTCATAACCTTTCTTTTAGTTATATGGAAGTTCCTAGTTTTGATGAACCGGAGCCTAAACCAAAATCGTTACCTAATCTTCCATCCTTAGATGTGAACTTAGGAATTGAATTAGGTCCCGATCCACCCATCAAACCATATAGTCCGGGTAGTTTTATGTTGAAGGTAGTAGACTCTAATCCTTGTAGTGAGGAAGACAATATAGGGGTGAAAAATAACCTTTCATACTTACATCACCCATTCATGATTAATCACAAGAAACACTATGGGTTTAAACCGGGTTTATTAGGTCAAGATGGATTCCCAACTAGGAATCTCTCGAAGTTGATAGAAGATGATCCCTTTTTAGGAGAACACTTTAACTCACCCATGGACCAAAGTGAACTAGGTAAGGTTATGATGAAAGGAGCACACCCCCTTGAGTGTATAATTCATCCACCACTCTTTCCTCACGCGGCATACTTCCACCGAGATGGTGTGTATCGCTACTTTCACCCACACTTAATCCTAAGTGCAGGGAAAACCTCCCCTATTTCCATTAAATAAGGGTAGAGTCAGGCTCGTGACTCGAACAAAAACAAGCGCTTCTTGGGAGGCAACCCAAGCTTTATTTGCTTTGTGTGTTTATTTATTTGTTTGATTTTATTTGCTTCCGTATGTATGTTAATTTAATTTTTATTATTATTGATTCATGTTCGAAACTAAATTGTGAAAATGCTTTATCTTGTTTTTAACTTCGTCTTAACTACAATAAAGGTATTTTGCAAAGGTTAAGTGTAAGGGAAACCCAAATCGGTTTATTAGAACAAATGAACATGAATCGTAATAATAATAAATTAGCATACATATTAGTATTTGTTTGAGTCAAATGCTTGTATCGAGTCATAATGATGTTTTGCAGGATTTCCAGGAAGTAAGGTAAAGGTTTTTTCCAGAAATTTTCTGGAAACTTAAAATGAAAATTTTTGTCAGGTCATTTCTGACGGCGTCAAGGTTTATAACCTGACGGCGTCAGATTTAATTTCCAGAAATTTTTGAAAGTTTTGTTTTTAAAAAAAGTTTTTATTAAATCTCCAACTTATAATCTCCAGGAATCTGCAAAATTATCATTCCACAAGCATTATATCCTTATATATAGATTTTTCCCGCCGATGTTATGCAGGTTTTCGTGTTTGTTTTCTCAGGTTTAACAGGTTATTTTGGACAAGGAGATGTTTATGGAATCAAGCTTATGGCGATGCATTAGTCATGGAGTTTCAACATTCTCTTTGGAGGAAGATTTAACCGTGTAATTTCATTATCCACCGAACGAATCAGGGGAGTATTTGATTTCATTCTTTTACTTTTTGCTTTTACATCTTGTTACTTGAACATTGAGGACAATGTTCATCTTAAGTGTAAGGGAGGGTAAAAGTACGATTTTAGAGAATGCTATTATGCTTGATTTTTGTTTGTTTAATAGTAGATGTGTAATAAAACTGAGATAAATACCTGTTAAGGTAATTTTAGTGCCAAATTTAAATTTTTTTACAACATATAGGAGTGAAACTTTGATCTTAATGAGCGTCTCACGGATAGGAGTTATATGACTAGCACAAAAACCGTACCACTAAAAAATTTTCCACCCCCAAATATGTGAGGTTCGCCCCTAGAATTGGTAGGAAAAGCATTTATGCTATGATGTGTGTACCGGTAGCACTTAGATTCTAGAACTTGCGTTAGGACCATTCCGAGGCCACAAGTGAGACTACATTCGTGTAGTTAGATTTACTACATGATAAGAGGCATTAGGATTAACCCATTGTTTTACACCTGTGTTTTTGTTATAATTACATTGGCTACATTAGTCAAGTAATTCTCCCACACCCTTTGCGTTGTACTCATTTTTAGTACACGATACCCCTAGTACACCCCTCAGAGCCTATCTTTTCGTTTCGACCTTTAAGCATTTTACTTAAAGGAAGAATTTGTTTACACCCCACTAAAATGTACACCCAAATCGCCTTAGCCTACCTTGTATGCACTCATCTATAGTGCATTATTGTTACAACATTTGTTTAAACCCAAGTTAATTATCTAATTGATTACATGGTTGCTAAGTCGAGTCATATCCTTGTACATATTGTTTTGGGACGATTGGGACTCATGGGTAAAGTACTAGTGTAATGGAGTAATGGGGAAGAACATCATTTATTACCCCCATATGTGCTAAATGTTTTAAAAGTACTCCAAGTTTTTCAATTATCTTAATTCGAGTCATTAGATTAGTATTTGTAAAGTTATGTAAAAGTTCAAGTGTAAGGGGAATGCAACGCCCCTATGATGTATTATTTTGGATGGTAGGGTAAAAGTGTATGCAAAAAAAAAAAAAAAAAAAAAAAAAAAAAAAAAAAAAATCAAGAAAAATACAAAAAAATGAGAAAAAGAAAAGTAGAAAAAACATACGGACTACCATCCCGTTTCATTTTATGTTTGTTTTATATTTTTGTTATTTTGTTATTTCGTTTCTAGCTTAAGATCGAGTCTAGTCTTGGCTTAGCAACATTGTATAGTACATGTAATTGATCAAGATCTTTAACTCGCCACCAGTAAAATATCCCGTATCCAACAAAACCGTGTTTTCCTTTTCCCTACACCTAACGTTATAACCCATTTAAAAGCCCTCTTTGATAGTTTATCTTAGGTGCTTACGCCTAGTGGAGGAGGTTTTCGATCCTTTCCCAAGCCTATGGTAATCTATTTGCTATGACAGGTAGTGAGAGATATTATCCGTTTTCACTTATGAGATTTATTTTGATGACACTTAAGAGATGTGAGTATCTAAACACTACTTGTGAGGTGCTAGTATGTAATCTCCGTGCTTATTATGATTGAAGTGGAACGAATATTTGTTGTAATTACTTTTATGTTTGCGTTAAATGACCCCTAACTTGTATTTTGATTAGAGTAAAAGCACATTTGCTTGAGGACAAGCAAATCTCAAGTGTAAGGGTATTTGATGAAGCGAAAAGTGTACCGCTTTTAAGGGGTCATTTAAGCCTTAAATCGTATTTATTTGATCAAATATTGCCCTAAATCGTTCCTTTTGTCATTTTAGGTACTTTTGAGGAGAAATCTGGAAAAGGAGGCATTTTGGACGTTTTTGGAGCATTAAAGTGAAGAAATGGCAAAGTCTCAAAAATCGGCTAAAAGTTACTCTTGACGGCGTCAGACTTTACTCTGGACGGCGTCATGCCTTGGCAAGAAAAGTTGGACGTGAAATTTACTCATGACGGGCCAGTGAAAATAGCATGTGAATTCTGACGGCGTCACGCTTTAACTTGATCGAGGGCGTCACGGCTTAAATCATAAGGGGACGGCGTCACGTTCATGGTTAGACGGCGTCAAGCCTTGATAAGCCAGAATGGATTTTTGAAGAGCTAAAGAGGGACGGCGTCAAGATGGTCATCCGGGAACCCTAAAAGCGGCGAGGTGACGGCGTCACACTCCATAAGGTGACGCCATCAGATCCAAAAATCTATATATAGTTTTCTAATTTTTTGTCATTAGGGAGAGCTTAGTGTGTGGAATTTTGGGAGAAAACCCTAAGACGATTTTAGCTACTTTTTCAGGGCTTTTTGCCTTGAGATCTTCCATGTTTCATTGAAAGATAAGTTATCAATTAATCATTCAATATGTCTATGTGTTGTTTGATTCTATCTTATTCTTGTCTTTTGTTTAACATGTTAGGCTAAATTTATCTTGTGTTTGCTTAGATCTAATGAAACCTAGCTATTGATTATTGGTTGTTAGTGTGTTGTTAGTTGTATTGGATGATTGTTTATCTATGTTAGGCTTAAGAAAACTGGCTAACTTCCTATTCGGTAACTTGCTTGAACGTCTTAAGAAACATGAACCAAACGCGTACTAAAGGTTTTTATGGTTGTATTTAATGCACAAGCGAATTCTAGTGATCCCATGTTAGGAGCTTCCTAGCCGGCTCGACATAGGAGTGAAGTAGGAGCTTGTAGAGTTGGGGAAGTAAGTACGCCACCCCACGAATGGTATTAAGGAATACACCCGTCATCCACGCGACTAATACACACTAATTAACCGGTAAAAGATAGTTAGGGAGTAAGGAAATCTAAGTAAACACATTTCTCTACACATAAGTTTCTCACCACATTTTATTTTCAGTTATTTAATTTTATTGCATTCGTAGTAATTTGGGTTAGTTGACTAGCAACTAATTCCGCCCACTCCTTCAAAACCGAGATTTTACTTGCTTTCATAAAAATATAAAAACATAAAAAGAATCTTCCTCAACCCTTAGACCTAATTAGAGTAGCCTTTCACACCTAACGAACACTATTCCCTGTGGAGAACGATCAATCCCCCGTACTTACCACTACACTATACTACATCGGTCAGGTACACTGCCTGGTGGGGTTGTAAGCCTCTTGAGATCCCTCGAGAGGTAAAACCTGTTGTAAGGTTACAAAACCACGCAATCAGTCTTGAAAAAGTTCAGCACTAAGTTGAGCTCATTTGATCACTTCATTTGGTAAAAATTGGTTTAAGTAAGTTAGTTAAGAGTTTCAACAAAAGTTTAGTACCATTAGAGTTGGATTCGCAAGAATTTAGGACAGTTGTAGCAACCTGCTACATCAGTTCCTATAGTGCAGGCCTGCTTCTGTTCTTGACTTTATTTTGGCTTAATTAGTTATGTATTAGGATTTGAATTTTGTTTTTTAGTTAGCTCTTATAACAAGCTTGAAAGAAAATATCTGGGATTCAGGAGTTTTGCTTATTAGGAAGCTTATTTTGGTCTGCTAAACTGGCTACTCACACTACTATCTGCTGCACTAAACTTAATCAGTCCCAACCCCACCTGATCTGATAGCTTTTTGAATAAGCTAATCAGCTCCAATTTTGGGCATTTTGACTATTTAGGAAGAGTCTCATATAAGTAATAATCTGATTATCTGGGATTTGAAATAAATGCTTATTTGAATGCTAAATATGGGTCTGCAAATAGGTGTTTAGTCTGTTTGATTTATGATTTGGTTGAATTCTGTTCTGCTTATTTTGGGCTTATTGCTGGTGCTTATTTGATCTCTTTCACTTGATTTTAGCTTCCAGTAGGTAGAATAATCTGTTTTTAGATTTTGATAACTTTTGGCTTATTTTTGCTTATTTTTAGCTTATTTCTCAATTGCTTATTCTCTGTTTTAGCTTATTTAGACACAATCAGCTTTTGAAATTATTTTTCTTAAATTTCTTATTAAAAATTAAAATTCGTCAAAAATTTTCAGATTTTATTAATTAGTTTTACTATTTTTAAATCATTTAAATAATTTTAATTAGTTTTTAATTCATAAAAAATTATTTAAAAGTCAAAAAAAATATTTTTCTTTTTCCAAAAATTTTCTTTTATCAAAGTTAATATAGGAAAATTATTTTTACATTTTTAGGTTTTAAATTTCACAAAATCATTTTTTATTTACGTTTTATAATTCGTCGCGTAACGTTTTTAAATTCAAATTTTCGTTTTTAGGTTTACATGCTTAGTTTAATTGTTTAATTAGCTTATTTAGTTGTTTTTATTTCATATTTAATTGTTCGTAGTATAAAATCTCAAATCAATCACTCTTTTTCACACATTCATCACACATATTCGACACGTTAACGACAACTCGATATTCGACCTTCGTTGGGAAACGACCCGGGGAAAACGCATTCGTTGAGTTTTACCCTTGGAAAAATAATATACTAAAAACGACGAATCAAAAAATGGCGCCGCTGCCGGGGAAGGCTTGAAAAGAGTTGGAGTTTCGCCATAAGAATCGTGTTTTGAAGATCCTTCCTCGGAAGTTTTCGTTTTCATAAAAAAAAAAAAAATACAAAAATATAATAATAAAAAAAAACACTTTTCCTAAAGTGTTTTCACCATTAATAATAAATCCTCGGTCTTCCGTTGAAGGAGGGCGGTTGTAAACCATTCCGAAATAACAACAAAACAAATCGTGAAATTGATCGTTATCGGATTACTTTATTACTACAACCTAATTACGGGGTTTAAGGAAGCTTGACATTAAATTGTCGAGCTGAAGAAGGCGGGTTTTTAAGCATCTTCGGAGCTACCTTTGCCTTCCCGCCACGCTGCGCGTAGTTTTAAAGGAAACGGTTACGGTTAACGTAACGGTTACCAAAAAGAAAATAAAGTCTTTTGTTTTTCAATATATTAAAAAAGCCAAAAATAATTCCCAACCAAAAATACAAAAAGATTTTTGATTTTTATTGTTGTTTCATTTTTGGTGTATGCACACCCGATCTTCTACTTCTCACCCTCTTCTTTCACCACTATCGAATCCCGAGAGGATTATTCGTCATAATCACCGTGTTCATTTCTCAAACGTTGAAGAAATGGCCGACGACCAAAATAATCAACACCCGCCGGTGGGTGGTGATAATCACATGCCAGCTCCCGATCTCCGAACGATGGAGGAGCTGTGCCAACCCACAATGCACGGACGTGGTGGCCCGATTGCCCCCGTCAATATTCAAGCCGCCGATTTTGGACTTAAGCATCATATGATTCAACAAGTCCAAAATTCGTGCCAATTCCATGGCTTGCCGGGTGATGATGCGAATAAGCATCTTGATAAATTCATAACCGTCACCCAAAGTATGAAACAACATGGGGTCTCCGATGACGCCCTCCGTCTATATCTCTTTCCTTATTCATTGACGCATCATGCCACCGCATGGTTTGATCATCTTCCCAAGAACTCCATTCGTAGTTTCGACGAAATGGTTACGAAGTTCTTGGCGAAATATTTCCCACCGTCGATGGTGACGAAATTAAGGAATGAGATTAGCAATTTCCGTCAGCTTCCCGATGAATCATTGTTTGAGGCATGGGAACGCTACAAGTTATCGATTGATCGGTGTCCGAACCACAATATGTTATTGGTCACTATTATAGATACCTTCTATAACGGTTTGACATTACGACACCGTGATACGATTAATGCTGCTGCCGGTGGTACGTTTATGAAACGTCGACCCGAAGAGTGCTATGATCTCATTGAAAATATGACCACCCACCATAATTTTTGGGATTCCTCTGCCGAGAGGAATGAGTCAACAAGATCTAGCACTGATTCTTCTACTTCCGAGATAGCCGCTCTTTCTAAACAAATGAATGATTTGTCGACGGCTATCTTGAGAATTCATCAAAATCAGGTTTCCACTCAAAACAACAACAATCAAGTGAATGTTGTTAACCATAGTTGTGAGACATGTGGTGGTCCGCACCAATATTTCGAGTGCCCAGCCTCCGGTGGCTACACTCAAGAGAATGTTTATGCTGCTACGGGAACCTACAACACGGGTGGTAACGGTTACCAACCCCAAGGTGACCGTAATTTGCTCAGCTACCGTTCTAACAATTTCCTCGGACCACCCGGTTTCCCACCAAATCAAAATCAGCAAGTGCAAAACCGTATTGTTCCAAATAATCAAAATCAAAATCGGGGCAATCAAGTTTATCAAAACCAAGGGAATTATAACCAAGCCCCGAATCAAGGAAATTTTCAAAACCAAGGAAATTTTAATCAGGAAATTTTCAAAATAACCAAGGTTTTGTTCAAAACAACCGAGGGCCAAATCTTCCAAACAATCAAAATCAAGGATTTGTGTCAAACCCATCGCCCTCGGATGAGTTATTAAAGCAATTCATTCTTCAAAACCAACAACAACAAAAGAAACAAGAGGAAATGAATAGAATGATGATTAATCAGATAACCGAATTGAACAAACGTTTAAATGATCGACCCTCGGGTTCGGGTACTACGACTCTTCCAAGTAACACGATCGCCAACCCGAGGGGCGATGCTAAGGCGATCACGACTAGGAGCGGTGTTTCATATGATGGACCCACGGCTCCGGCTACCCCTTCTTCTCTACCTCCCAAGGTAGTCGTCCGTGAGACCGAGGTGACCAAGGACACGGAACCTCCTACTAACAACGGAGGAACCAAAGACGTCCAACCTCAAGTCATCCAGCCATCTGAACCGAAAAATGTTGAACCAAAAGAAAAAGCTCCTAAAGAAGCTCCCGTTAAGACCAATCTTCCGTATCCTTCGAGATTGAGTGATCAAAAGCTCCGTGACAAAGCTTCGAGTCAAATGGAAAAATTCTTTCAAATATTCCAAGAATTACATTTTGATATAAGCTTCGCGGATGCTTTGCTCTTGATGCCTAAATTCACTTCCACACTCAAAAGTTTGTTGAGCAATAAAGAAAAATTATTTGAAATGACAAAAACTCCAGTGAACGAAAACTGCTCCGCGGCAATTCTCAAAAAGCTTCCGGAAAAGCTTGGAGATCCCGGAAAATTTCTCATCCCATGTGAATTTCCAGGAAAGGTTGAATGTCACGCCTTGGCCGATCTTGGTGCAAGCATCAACCTAATGCCGTTATCCATCTGGAAGAAATTGTCTCTACCCGATCTCACCCCCACTTGCATGACCCTCGAGCTTGCGGATCGGTCCATAACCCTTCCCAAAGGTGTAGCCGAGGATGTCTTTGTAAAGGTGGGGCAGTTCTATTTTCCAGCAGACTTTGTGGTAGTTGATTTCGAAGCCGACCCCGGGTTCCTCTCATTCTCGGAAGGTCATTCTTGAGGACCGGGCGGGCTCTGATCGATGTTTATGGTGAAGAAATTACTTTGCGGGTCGATAAGGAAAAAGTCACGTTCAATATTAATCCGAACTCGCAACCTCAAACCGACAAATGCAATGTCGCTACGGTTGATCAAAAATCCGATCCCGTAATTGCTCCTAAAAGAGTTGATCCAAACCTTTCAAGATTCACGGTCAAAAGCATGTCAGAAAAACGTGCTGAGCTTAAGGCCATGAAAATCAATCCTGGATCGAGCAAATGGTTTGAGTGTTGTGCAGCAAATTCTAAGAGTATTCTTGACGACGATGATGAAGACGAATCGGAGACTACAACGGAAGCGGTGGAAATTGCTAGCTCTAAGAGCACACCACTTGTCCCACCTCCAGAACAAGTTTATCACATCGAGATTCTTAATTCCGACTCTTCCCATCCTTCTCCTCCGATTGAGGGAAGTGTGATCTTGCGGGAAGAGCTCGAGGTGTTCTTCAAAGATGAATCAATTTCACCGGAAATTGATGATTCTTGTCTTAATCCGGAGGGAGAATTTCTTTTTGAAAAATTATTAGACCAAGAGCCATCTCTTTCTCTCCCTCCGAAGGAAGTTGAAATCAATCTACCAAAGAAATTTGATGACCTTGTTCCCGAAACTTTCAAAACAACTATCACCAACCCTCTGTTTGAGTTCGAATCGGGGTTTACTTTGATTTCGGATAATCTAATCTTTGATAGTCAGATGGAGGAAAGTGATGAGTCAACGACGGAACATGAGTTCACAGATTCTCATCAGATGATTGATTCTCTTCATGAGGAGTTCTCCGACGAACTCTCTCACTCTATGTCTCCTCCGGAATACGATCATTTCTACTTTGATCTTGAGGATGACACTAGTCTGGGGGAAGGCATTCTCAATCATGAGAATTTGCTATTTGATGATTTAATCCCGACCCTCCCTCCCGACTCATTTCTTAAAAAAACGACCTTCATCGACAAATATCTTTTTGAAGATGACGACTTCATCATGATTGTAATCATGACCTTCTTTCCCTACATCACTTATGATGTTTCTTCTCTTCTCCGTTACTCCTTCGGGAGTGAAGACAAAATCTTTGACCCCGGTATCACCATTTATGGTTATTCTCTCTAAAAATACCGCGGGTATCTCATCGGAATGGAACTTTCGTATGCTTCAGTGTTTATCCAAACATCTTGAACGAAAGTCCGATGGAGATTATCTTTTCCACATGCTCCCCCAAGGACAAATAAATTCGGGGTCGAGTCAAGCTCATGTGACTCGTTTAACAAAAACAAGCGCTTCGTGGGAGGCACCCCATGCTTATCTATCTATCTTCTTATCTTATTTCTAATAAAACGTGAGGAGGGGTCCCCCTCTTCCGTATCTTGTGTTTCGTGTTTTTCTGTGCTGTGTCCAGGAATACCCGATGATGAAGACTCTCGTGCTCGTAGTTTCCTTCACGCTACTCGAGTTTCATCATTCGCTGCTTATCAATATCCTAAATCTTATCGTTTACATCTATCTTTTGGCATAATTAATAAACGGCCTTAGATTTATGTAGGAGAACCCTTACCTTTAAGACATTGAGGACAATGTCTCGTTTTAGTCTGGGGGGGTAATCTTGCGATTTGATTTTTGCCTTGCATTTTTGCCGTTTTCTCATGCAACCCCGTTTTTCCTCCAAAAATTAAAAAAAAAAAAATCCAAAAAAATGAGAAAATTTTAAAAATTTTTGCAAAAATATAATAAATTTTGACATTTTTGTTGATTTTCCGCTGGTGAGAGTAGGAATAAAATTCTGACTTGACCGGGCGTGTTGAGCCCTAGCTTGTCTCCTTAACCATTTATAATCCATAAGCTTGTGCTAGTCTTTTACACAAGGAGCTAGAAAACGCGAATTCTTTTTAAGAGTTTGCAAGTTCCCGTATATGACTTTATATATGCATGGCTTGATTATAAGGCTAAGCATTCGCGGATCTTATTACTTAAGATTTTAAATTTGCGAAGAACGAGAAATGATAGAGTTGTTTATAAGTTAGATTGCTAAACGTGGAGTAGTTGGATCTCTTTAGAGCTCATCGAAGTTATTTGTGGCTTTTTGTTCCCATAAGCTTGTTTCACTCAAAAATAGATAAATAGGAATAATTAAAGCTATTTTGGTTTTGGCGAAATTTAGTTTTTAATCCTTCTTAAGAGAATCCTTGCTTATAAGAGTCGGGTACACATCAAGGTACTGCCAGTGTTACGGTGTAATAGACTATTCCATCTTGCCGGCTCGCAACCGATGTTGGGATTGTTATAAAAGCCGTAGGACTTGGGATTTGGCAAAATAATTAATATGATAATGTATAATAATAATAATCCAAAGCCATAAAAAGTTTTCTGCATCTTGCCGGTTCGCAGCCGATGTTGTAGACTTCTAATAAAGGCAGAGGAAAAATTCCAAGGTCATAATAGACTATCACATCTTGCCGGTTCGCAGCCGATGTTGTGATTGTTATAAAGGGCCAAGGATCAATAATAATATGTGCTTAATAATGTTAAAAATGCCAAACTTCGACTCCGGGGGTGTCCTAATAAAGGCTTCCGTCTCTGGACTCGTAGATGAGTTGTTTCGGTCGCAAATAAAAGGGATATTCTCAAAATCGTGTTAAATCAGAGACCTTGATGTGGACCTCATTTTTGTATGCAACGGTTTTCGAGGGAAGATTTGGAAACTACTTAGCGTCTAAACTAGGTATCTTTATCAGTTTAAAAATTATCGAAACGAGAATTCGAAGAAATTCATTTCTCACCTAAAAATAAAATAAATAGAGGAAAAATAGGAATTTGGGAACAAGGAGTCCACAATTAGCTTTCTGAGTAGTGTTGGCAATCTAACTTGTAAATGACAATGATTTCGTTTTTAAGCTTAGTTTGGGGACTTGTGAAAAATCAGGGACGACGAATTTTATCCGTATGGTCACTTCTTTATGAGTCGTGTTTCCTGCTCAAAGACCCTAAAAGTTATCGTCAGATAATGATTGTCAACAAAAGCCGTCACATGAATAATAAATAAAAATACAAAAATAGAATAAAAGGAAAAATTGGGGAGTTTTTAGAACTTTGGATTTCTTGATCTCTTTTGAAAATTTTGCTACTTTTCAAAGTTAGTAAAAAGAGATTGAAAATTTTTGGTTTCGAAAACGTGTTTTTATAACATTGCATGAGGACATTGCAATTGCTTAGTCTGGGGGAATTTTGGTATGTGTTTAAACACATACCATTTCTAGACCAAAACCGGACCCAAAAAGACCAAAAACCCGACCAAAATGCCAAATATATTGTGTTTTTGTGTTTTTACATATGCAGGCACGGATATCAAAGAAAAGGACAAAATCAAGCAAAGAACCGGGAAACCGAGCACGAGATATGGAAGTATTATTTTTAGCCGATGCCGGGATGCAATAAAGTCAAAGTCAACCCTTTAAGTTTCATCAATTGACAAAAGAAGCCTTGGATTAAGTTTACAAGATTGGCATAATAGGTCCTTGGAATTTCAGCTTTTGCAAATTTTGGTCCTTGAAATTTTGATTAAACACAAAAGTTAAACATCTTGTAACCATTACCCGGATTTATTAATCCAATCCAACAATTAAACACAACCCAATCCCACACCATCCTAGCCCATCACTTAATCCAGCCCACAACTAAATCCTAAACCCGACCCAACTTCAAACCCGGTCAACTCCCCTTAAAACTTCCTCAGTCAAACAAGTCAAATTAAAATAACACACTTATCTCTCACCTTTTACCCGCCCCCTTTCTATCATTTAACCCAGATAAAAACACTATTCCATGAACCCTAGATTGACCGTACCACGAAATTACCACAATTAAGGGTAATTCTGTCCTTGCACAAGATGTCAGAAGTGTCAGAAGCTCAAGAATGATACGTGGCAGCTGTTGAATGGACAAGACGCGTCACAAATTTGATCGTACGGTGGGAAATGAAGATTGGAGGCCAAGGCATGATCTAAGGGTGATGGATAGCTCAAGGTTCACAAGGATTGCCAACGTGGACATCCCAGAAGGTTCTATCTTCGGCTATAAATAGGGCTTCGACCCTCATGTTTAGAGTTAGTTAATTTTTTAGTTAATGTTACTCTGCCATTTTTATTTCATGTTTTGTAAATCTTCAATTTCTATTGTAATCCTTTAAGTTTTATTAATGAAAACTTCGTTTTAGATTTACTTTGCATCTGTTTTTTTTAAGTTGTTTATCTGAATTGAGTTTATTAAAGTTGTTATAAGTTGCTTTTGATCATTTCATCCTTATTTCTGTTTTACTCTAATTTTGTTTAAATCTCCTTTGAAAATCCACAGATAGTTACAACAATATTAAAAAAAAAAAATATATATATATATATATATTGAAAAACCAGCTTCAATAAGCTGATCTCTAAGGTTTATAAGTTCATATAAACTTAAATAGCTTATAGTGAACTTTCATTTTGTTCAAATCTGTGTTGTCTCACAAAAATCTAAAAGTCAAACAAAAGTCAAATTCAGCTTATCTTAATAAGCCAGCTTATTTGAGGAGTAAAGGCAGCCAATAAGGAGTCCAATTGGCCTGTCAAAAGACAGGCAAGCTTAGTGAATCCCCTCTGTTCATGCTGAGGGGAATTTACCTTGTAAGTTTCAATTTCATAATTTGCTCTTTTTCTGCATTCAGTTGTGTTTCTGTGGATTCAGTGATTATTGCTTGATTGATTTCTGATTGTTAGTTATCTAGTAGCTTAATTAGTCATAGTTTAGTTGGAATTGTGGTCTATGTCAGTAGGTTATAGAGTAGGAAGTTGCATCAGTTAGTTAAAGGATGTTTGGCTTTATGAGTTTTTGAGGTGGTACTGTTGATAAGCTAGATTGTAGGAATTGTTTAAGTTGTGGATAGGTGAAATAAGTTTAGATCAGTTGAAAGTTAGAGGTTATTAGCTCATTTTAAGGTTATTAGCTTGTAGGGGCATTTTTTTTTAGGCGAAAACTGTCTTGAAAAAGTTCAGCACTAAGTTGAGCTCATTTGATCACTTCATTTGGTAAAAATTGGTTTAAGTAAGTTAGTTAAGAGTTTCAACAAAAGTTTAGTACCATTAGAGTTGGATTCGCAAGAATTTAGGACAGTTGTAGCAACCTGCTACATCAGTTCCTATAGTGCAGGCCTGCTTCTGTTCTTGACTTTATTTTGGCTTAATTAGTTATGTATTAGGATTTGAATTTTGTTTTTTAGTTAGCTCTTATAACAAGCTTGAAAGAAAATATCTGGGATTCAGGAGTTTTGCTTATTAGGAAGCTTATTTTGGTCTGCTAAACTGGTTACTCACACTACTATCTGCTGCACTAAACTTAATCAGTCCCAACCCCACCTGATCTGATAGCTTTTTGAATAAGCTAATCAGCTCCAATTTTGGGCATTTTGACTATTTAGGAAGAGTCTCATATAAGTAATAATCTGATTATCTGGGATTTGAAATAAATGCTTATTTGAATGCTAAATATGGGTCTGCAAATAGGTGTTTAGTCTGTTTGATTTATGATTTGGTTGAATTCTGTTCTGCTTATTTTGGGCTTATTGCTGGTGCTTATTTGATCTCTTTCACTTGATTTTAGCTTCCAGTAGGTAGAATAATCTGTTTTTAGATTTTGATAACTTTTGGCTTATTTTTGCTTATTTTTAGCTTATTTCTCAATTGCTTATTCTCTGTTTTAGCTTATTTAGACACAATCAGCTTTTGAAATTATTTTTCTTAAATTTCTTATTAAAAATTAAAATTCCTCAAAAATTTTCAGATTTTATTAATTAGTTTTACTATTTTTAAATCATTTAAATAGTTTTAATTAGTTTTTAATTCATAAAAAATTATTTAAAAGTCAAAAAAAATATTTTTCTTTTTCCAAAAATTTTCTTTTATCAAAGTTAATATAGGAAAATTATTTTTACATTTTTAGGTTTTAAATTTCACAAAATCATTTTTATTTACGTTTTATAATTCGTCGCGTAACGTTTTTAAATTCAAATTTTCGTTTTTAGGTTTACATGCTTAGTTTAATTGTTTAATTAGCTTATTTAGTTGTTTTTATTTCATATTTAATTGTTCGTAGTATAAAATCTCAAATCAATCACTCTTTTTCACACATTCATCACACATATTCGACACGTTAACGACAACTCGATATTCGACCTTCGTTGGGAAACGACCCGGGGAAAACGCATTCGTTGAGTTTTACCCTTGGAAAAATAATATACTAAAAACGACGAATCAGTTATTCAGTGAATAAATTGTTTAGTGACTCACTGAGAGATGTTGTTCAGGGATCTTTGAGAGTATTTACACCAGGTTGAATATATTCAATCAGTGGCCTGATTATCAATATCCAACATGCTTAATTCTGCTTTCAGTCTAGTGAAAGTAGGTTCATCCAATGGTTTTCTAAAAATATCAGCTAACTGATATTCAGTAGGAATGAAGTGTAACTCAATATCACCTTTCATGATATGGTCCCTGATGAAGTGATATCTGATATCAATGTGTTTGGTTCTTTGATGGAGAACAGGGTTGTTTGATATGACAATTGTACTTTTGTTATCACAAAAGATGGGAACCATCTTGTAATGGATGTCATAATCACTGAGTTGACTTTTCATTCAAAGTATATTTGCACAACAACTAGCAGCTGCAACATATTCAGCCTCAGCTGATGACATGGCCACTGATTATTGCTTCTTGGTTCTCCAACAAACAAGTTTGCCTCTGTACATGTTGCAGCCTGCATAGTATGAGTCAGTGTAGCCTTTGAGATCAAACCCTGAACATTTTGGGTAATACAAACCAAGGTTTTGAGCACCTTTTAGGTATCTGATGATTCTTCTTGCAGCAGTGAGATGAGATTCTTTTGGGTCAGACTGATATCTTGCACATAGGTAGACTGCAAATTGTATGTTAGGCCTTATAGCAAGGAGATACATTAGTGATCCTATCATACCTCTGAATAAGGTTTGATTCACTGGTTTACCAACAAGATCAGGGCCAAGATTGTTGGGAGGAACCATGGGTGTTTTCACTAAAGAGCAATCAGTGAGCTCATACCTTTTTAGTAGGTTCCTAGTATACTTCTCTTGACTGATGGAGGTTCCTTTATCAGTCTGTTTGATTTGAAGTCCAAGGAAGTATGTGAGTTCTCCCATCATTGTTGGGATTAGAAGCCTTCTTGTTGGGATTCTTATTACTGCTGCTCATGTTAATGTTACTACTGCTCTGGTAAAGATAGTGCTGCTCATGTTAATGTTACTACTGCTCTGGTAAAGATAAGACTGCTAGTACAAGTTAGTGCTGCTGAAGAACTTCAAGGAATATACACTAAGTATGTTAAGACTGCTAGTACAATGTTAATGTTGCTGATGAAGTTAATGCTGCTCAGTCAAAGTCACTACTGTTAGGCTTATAAGTTAGTATTGTTAGTAGAAAAGTTACTACTGCTTATGAGATATACATTGTAAAGTCGTGTGATATGCTTAGATAATTATAGAATAGATTTAGAAAAGATTTTTCTTAGAGAGAAAGAATTGTAAGCCGACTAGGACTCCTTGGTGTATAAAAGGAGGTTCAACGACATAGAGTTTGATACATACGATTGTCATAGAGTTATAGCTTCAAGGTTTTGTAACCCTAATACTGTGAAGAGTGTTAGTATTATTCATTAATAATATGAGGCTTATTGTTTGTTAAACTATTTGTTCATTGTTCACTGTTACATTAGAATTCTTCTTAATATTAAAGATTAGATTCCGCATAATCTTTAATACACTCAAACACAGTTTCTATCATAGTTGTGTTAGATTTATCTAATATAACTAAACCTTATACAAGCTAAGGAATTCGATCAAGTGCTCAATTGGGATCAACAAGTGGTATCAGAGCTTGTGATCTAGAAGCTGTGATCAAGAAGAATCTGTCTGCATACACAAGATCTTGCTAGAAGACATGGATCAAGATTCTGCATGTATAGTGGCTGCATCCAAGGTTCCTATGCATCCAAGGTTCCTATGCTCAAACCTGCATCCAAGGTTCCATAGAGAATGGTAACACCTTTCCAAAAACAACAAGAACTGCAGAAGGTGTTGTAACAGTGTTGCCTATTACAACTGCTGAAGATAAGGCTCAGAGAAGACTGGAGGTGAAAGCAAGAAGTACTTTAATGATGGGCGTTCCAATGAACATCAGTTAAAGTTTAACTCTATCAAAGATGCTAAGTTGCTACTAGAAGCTGTAGAAAAGAGATTTGGTGGGAATGATGCTACAAGGAAGACCAAGAAGAATCTCTTAAAGCAACAATATGAAAACTTCTCTGCTCCAAGCTCTGAGATGCTTGATCAGACTTTTGACAGGTTTCAAAAGCTTGTGAGTTAGTTGGAGCTTTTGGGTGAAAATCTTTCACAAGAAGATGTTAATCAGAAGTTATTGAGAAGTTTGTCACCTGAATGGAACACGCATGATGTTTTGTGGAGGAATAAAGCTGATTTGGATACTATGAGCATGAATGATCTCTACAACAATCTCAAGGTGTACGAACCAGAAGTCAAAGGGATGTCTAGCTCAAGTACAAGCACACACAACATGGCTTTTGTGTCATCTTCAAATAACAAGACTAACAGCACTGATGGAGAAGTTAATACTACTCATGAAGTTTATACTGCTATCACTCAAGTTAATGCTGCTAATATTGATAACTTGAGTGATGCTGCTATTTGCATTCTTTGCTAGTCAACCTAATAGTCCTCAACTTGCACATGAGGACCTGAAACAAATCCATCCAGATGACATTGAAGATATGGATTTAAGATGGCAAATGGCCATGTTGACTATAAGGGCCAGAAGATTCTTGAAGAATACAGGAATGAAGCTTAAATTCAATGGCAATGACACCATTGGTTTTGATAAGTCCAAAGTGGTGTGTTACAACTGCCACAAGAGGGGACATTTTGCTAGAGAGTGCAGAGCTCCAAGAAATCAATAAAACAGGAACAAGGAAAGCTTAAGAAGGAGTGTGCCTGTGGAAACATCTAATTCCACAGCTTTGGTGTCATGTGATGGTCTTGGTGGGTATGACTAGAGTGATCAGGCAGAGGAAGGGCCTAATTATGCACTCATGGCTTTCTCATCTTCAAGTTCTGACTCAGAGGTATCCAATGATTCTACTTTTTCAAAATATTGCTTGGAAACTTTTGAAACTCTTAAATCTCAATATGATAAACTGTTAAAAGATTTTTAGTAATCAAAGTTAATGGTTCTATGCTATAAGATAGGTTTAAAGTCAGTAGAAGAAAGACTTGAATTTATAAGGCAAATGAGTCTACTTATGTAGAAAAGATTAATGTCTTAAAAGGTGAACTTTATGTAGGAGAAATAACTATTAGAGAGCTTGGAAAGAAGCTTGAGATAGGTCAAAAAGAAAACGATGGCATTCAACTGACTGTAGATAAACTTGAATATGCATCAAAAAGTGTAAAAAAGCTCATAGAGAATTAGATAGTTGATAATTGCTTGAAAGGTGTAGGCTACAATACAGGTCCACCTCCCATCACAGGAAAGTTTATGCCTCCAACACCTGACTTGTCTTTTACTGGTTTAGATGAGTTTGTTAATGAGCCTGTAGTTGAGAAAAGTCAATCTAAATCTAGTAAAGTAGAGTCTAAGCTAGATAGGAAGAATGATGATGCCCCAATTATTGAAGAC
Organism: Artemisia tridentata subsp. tridentata; assembly: GCA_021014915.2. Taxonomy (NCBI): domain Eukaryota; kingdom Viridiplantae; phylum Streptophyta; class Magnoliopsida; order Asterales; family Asteraceae; genus Artemisia; species Artemisia tridentata. Next base: position 297,522,027 of record CP139509.1, on the reverse strand, counting down.
TGGGCGTCAGATGATGAGGAACAAGATGTGTCTTAACCTAAAGTTGAAAAGAAAATAGTTAGGCCTAGTAATGTTAAGAAAGAGTTTGTTGAATCTGACACTGCTAGGAAAACATTTAAAAATGTTGAGTAACCTAGGCAACACACTCACAGTCCTAGAGGCAATCAAAGAAACTGTAATATTATGAAGTCTCAAAAACTAGGAAGTAATTTTGAGATGTTTAATAAAGCCTGTTATGTGTGAGGAAGTTTTGATCATTTGCAGGTTGATTGCTATAACAATCAAAAACAGTTTCAATATCAAATGATGGTAAAACCTAATTGGAACAATGCTCAAAGGGTGAATCATCAAAATTTTGTTAAAAAGACTCACCCCTGTGCTAAACAGAACATGGTTCCAAGGGCAGTACTAATGAAGTCTGACTTAGTATCAATCAATACTACTAGCCAAAATATTTCAAAACCAGCAGTATTGGTTAATACTACTAGATAAGTTAATACTGCTCAAACAAAAACAATAGTGAATGCTGCTAAATCAATGTTACAATTTTCTAAAAAAGCACATTCAACTGTTAAGAGGCCCATTCAAAAGAACACAACATTTAATACTGCTAAGCCAAAAGCAGTAGTTAATACTGATGAGCCAAAATTGTCAGTTAATGCTGTTAACGAAAACAATGTTAATGTTGTGAAGGCCTCAGCTTGTTGGGTTTGGAAACCAAAGATTAAAGTTATAGACCATGTTTCTAAACACACCAGTGCATCAATCACCCTGAAAAAGTTTGATTATGTTGATGTACAAGGCAGATCCAAGTCAGTGATGGCTTGGGTCCCCAAAAGAAACTAATTTTCTTACCTAATGTGCAGGGAAATCCATAAATGGATTTATAGGATAAAGGAGTGATTGATAGTGGATGCTCAAGGAACATGACAGGGAACATGTCCTATCTTACAGACTATGAAGAGATTGATGGAGGATATGTTGCTTTTGGAAGGAACCACAAAGGAGGGAAAATCTCAGGAAGAGATACCATTAAAACAGGTAAACTAGATTTTGAAAATGTGTATTTTGTGAGAGAGTTAAAGTTTAATCTCTTTAGTGTCTCACAAATGTGTAACAAAAAGAACAGTGTTCTTTTTAATGACACTGAATGTATTGTTTTATCTCGAAACTTTAAGTTAACTGATGAAAGTCAAGTTTTACTTAGAGTTCCTAGAAATAACAATATGTATAGTGTTGATTTCAAGAACATAGTTCCTAAAGGAGGTTTAACTTGCCTTTTTGCAAAAGCCACATCTGATGAATCTATACTTTGGCATAGAAGGTTAGGTCACTTGAATTTTAAAACTATGAATAAACTGGTTAAGAGTTATCTTGTAAAAGTTTTACCTTCCAAACTTTTTGAAAATGATCATACATGTGTTGCTTGTCAAAAGGGAAAGCAGCACAGAGCCTCTTGTAAGTCCAAAACAGAGAACTCAATCAGTCAGCCTTTACATATGTTGCATATGGATTTGTTTGGTCCAACATTTGTAAAAAGTCTTATGAAGAAAATGTATTGCCTAGTTGTCACACATGATTTCAGAAGGTTTACATGGGTTTTTTCTTCATGGAAGGCTGATGAAGGTTTATTTGTTGGATACTCTTTGAATAGTAAAGCCTTTAGAGTATTGTTGGGAATGCTTAAAGTGATGATCATTATCGAGTCAATGAGTCTTGTAATATGGTCATGTAATAGATCGTTAGAATTGGAAAAATATAGTCTACATGATAGTAGAAGTGTGTCGTCTAGTTTAGTCATAGTATTTACGTTAATGTTGAAATAGTGAAATATGTAAAGGCGGCACACTTCCCTTTCCTCATATGATAGGAGACTATATAAAGTGTAAACCTCTCATTTGAGAGGTAGTGGTTGGTGTGTGGAATGAGAAATTATCTCCTTATTCTCCCTTGTTCTTTCTCTCTCTAGATCATAACTTTCTCTCTCTAGAAATATTATATGTGTGTGATTTGAGCTACATAAAGGTGACTTACAAGTGGTATCAAGAGCCAAACATTGATCTAGGAAAATTTTTTTTGGGGGCGAGTTATTGTTCATCCGATGTTTTACTGTTCATCAGAGAAGTCTAGTCGAGTTTCTGTCATTGCTTTCGAGTTAGAAAGTATTTGGCTAGAAATCCTCGAGTTTCTGTGGTTCCTCAACTTTCTGGACTAACATGGTCGAGTTTCTATCATAGTCAACTTTCTATCATAGTCGAGTTTCTATCAAGGACTGCTTGCTCGACTTTCTGGATAACATAATCGAGTTTCTAAGTAACTTGATCGAGTTTCTACTCACCTAATCGAGTTTCTGATGTAACCTGATCGAATTTCTAAAGTATAATTGAGTTTCTGTTTCACTTGATCGAGTTTCTTATAACCTTGCTCGAGTTTCTGTGACTTTGCTCGACTTTCTGTGGCCATAATCGAGTTTCTGGAAGAACATAGTCGAGTTTCTGTGGCTATAATCAAGTTTCTACATCAAGTTTCTTCATCAAGTTTCTTAATCAAGTTTCTTCATCAAGTTTCTTAAGTACTCATCAAGTTTCTCAACGACTCTTCAAGGACATCGACTTAGGAACCGTGCAAGGATTTTACCCGAGTAAGACTTTCTAAGTAAGGTGTAAAACCCTAAATTCTGAATACCTAATTTTACGTCTAAATTGAAATTTTCCTAAGTTATGGATACGATTAATTATAAAACCGAAAGTAACTAAACGAATTTACCGTTAATCCAAATAATTAGAACAAAACATCATCATGGAACTTTTGAACATATTTGAAATCCAAAATATTTCTAAAACATAAAATAAATATGAGGCACCAATTGAGTTACACGAATTATTGTTTCGGGCCGTATACTTTTTGTTATGATACAACGACCCAACCAAGGACCCAATGAACTTAGCCCACACACCCAATTCAGCCCTTTTTGGCCAATCCAAAACACAAAAAAAAAAAAAAAAAAAAAAAAAAAAAAAAAAAAAAAAAAGGACTGATTGTTTCTGTTTCCTCCACATTCACGATGAAAAAAAAAGAATTAAAAACCCTAAACTACAAAACCATCGGCCACCCATTTGGTTCTCTTCCATCTGATCGATCAAAGTAAGCTAGCAGGGGATTTTGTCGATGGTCAATCGTGGGTGTTGATCGTGGGTGTTGCTAGGCCGAGAGAGAGAGAAGCCGAGGGTGGAGTACTCGGCCAACTTTTGATCTTGGTTTTGTTCTTCGATTTGATCTTCAAGGGTATCATCTTGTTTTTGTTATCTTCCTCCATTTTGATCTTTAAATTATTGGGTATATTGTCACATGAGAAGCTTATGAATCGGCTAAGTTATACATATGAATCTGCCAATAATTGAGTACATAAAATCATAAACAATCTCACATGAAATCATAAGAATCGTACATAAAATCATTAATTAGGGTTAGGGTTTGAATGGAATTTTCGTGGGTAATCTTTGTGGAATTTTGGAAACATGTTAAAATGGTATCAAAAGACAAGTTATATGAATTGTGAGGGTCGTGGATGTTTTTGGGTGCGTAAACAATCGTTATAATGGTCTAATATAATTTCTGAAATCTTGACAGCATGTATACCGGTTTTGTGAACGAGTTGTGGTCATGTTATAAAAGGGTTTGATTCGGTTTCTTTTCATGAAAACTTAGTTTTATGTCTTAGTAAAGTTTTCCAATTGATTTGGAGTGATTTCGAGTTGATTTGGTCGTGTTTTCAATTTTTGTGTGATTAAGTGTTGAATCTGAATTCGAGGGTCTGGAAATCTGTCCGTTTTGCCCATTTTTCATTTTCAAACCATGAGGAGTTGGGTCATAAAACTTTCCAGTATTTAACTTCCATATGCCTAGTAATGTCATGAATTTTTGAGGACTTTTCCTGGAGGTATTGGTGGGTAAACCAAGTGGATACATTCTGGGTGCTACAGCAGACATGTTTTCTGGGTAGTCTGTGTTGGAGTATTTTTCGTGTGGGGTTAAACTAACTAGTAAATTCTAAGAAAATTCGTGTGGGTCTCAAGACATTGACGTATCAGTGTGAATTTTTGTGGAATTTATCTTTGAGCTCTGATATGGTAGAAAAATTCGTCAAAGTGTGATCTGTTCATAGTTAAAAGCTGATAAAAGGTCAAAAGGGCTAAATAGGGATTATTGTGTAACTTAATGGTTGAACTTATCATTATTCAAACTAAAAGGGGGCTTAACTTGTGAAATCATGTAACTTTATGATATTTACATCTCATACCCTAATCTTACTATAATTGCACTATAATCCCTAAACTTGTTATATTTGCATTATAAACCCTAAAACTTGTGAAACCTAAGTTTAAAACCCTAATTTGAATAAAGTAACCCTGAGATACCATATATGGAAACCTACTAATTCTGGAAACTTATTAATTCGGGAAACCTGCTAAAAATAGAAAGTTACTTAAAATGGTTAAACCACTTAAAGAGGAAACCTACTATTTTTGGAAAGTTACTATTTTTGGAAAGCTGCTATAAAAGGAAAGTTACTAAAAATGAAAAGCCGACTAAAATAAGTAATCTGATTTAAATAAGATATTAATAATAAGACGATCATGTATTCGTGTAGATTCGCTGAAGAAGGAGTTTGATTCTGATCTTTATGTTCTTGTTATATTTTCACTTGCGGTCTAATGTACAGATATTTTGACCTTATCTCTTAAGGTTTCTCATGATTCATTCACATCGGTTTGATATTAGCTTTAATTATAATGCCTTTGATCTGAGCCTTCTTATTATGGCTTTCTTATTTAATCTATGCCTTTGCTATGCTCCCTTAAATTTGTAAACCATTGATATTGTAACTGGATGTGAAAACCTTTCTTAATTATAACATGGGAATATTTTGAGAAAAACTATTTTAAAATGATGTTTATGAGCACGATGCGATACCACTTTTATATGGAGTTTTACTATCTTTTATGAAAACTACTTTTAGAGACTACCTTTATGAAAACCGTTATTAAAGATCATTTTTATGAAAACCATTATTAAGAGATTTCTTTAAATGAACATTTGATAGAAAACTTTGATTATGAACCTTTGCTATGAACTTATGAACCTTTGATATGTTATGACTTTTTAAACCCTACAGTTTGATACCCGAGCCACTTTGTTTCCTAGTCATAGGGGTTCCATGGCCGTGTCATTGATGCACCAATGGCATGACTCTAGTGTGGTCGAGTGATGTTCCACACCGTCCCTTTTCTGTTATTTATTATGAGCTCAATTATTATATATGTTTGGCCACTAATTTGTTTGCAGGGGCGTATGGATGTATCCTATATATGATATGTATCTGTATCTGTTATATTATATGATATGATTTGATTTGGTGATTGATGCTGTGTGCAATACACGTCCTTCACATATTTGGGAGCTAGCTACTCCATGGTTACTATGATATTTGATTTGATTTGTTTGGGCTCGTGGTAGATTACTGACCTTTTCTTACTCTTGATATCCATTTATTTATACCTTATGTTTTTCCCCAATGCACCATATTATATTCTTGCTCCTTATCTTTTGTTTCGTTTATACATATCTGTTTACTGGGCTTTTTAAGCTCAGCCGTATTTCTTTTCTTGCGGCAGGTTTTAGTTGGAAGCTGGATTGTGGGTGGAGAGTACTTTGGACTTAGAAGACTATACCTTGATAGCTATTCCGGATTAGAGATGACTAGAAGTGATTATATCTTCAGACTTAGAATTTATTGTTGTTCTCTTTTTTAACCTTGTATTTTAGAATTTCCCTTTGTAACCATTGAGATTCATTTGTATTATTTAAGTCATATGCTTGTGTTTGCTTTGATATGTCACCATAACATAATACTTCTTCCCTTATCTGGTTGGGGTGTTACAATTATGGTATCAGAGACCAGGCTGCGATTTGTAGTACATTAAACCTTGACCTGTGAAGTTTGGACCCTTAAGTTTCCACTGTAGGCGCTCATAAGACAACCTTTGAGAATTTACTTTAGGATTTCCCATAGGAACTTAAGTTATTACCGGTGAGGAATGGGTAGACTAGGACATCTATGTAAGTAGCATTGCTTCCGCAACACTCTGATTCGTGCCTCTGCCTTTAGCTATGCCTTATAAGAACATTTGTTTTAGAAGCTAGAAAGTTTTGCAACCTAAGCTTAGTAACCAAGTAAGTTTGGAATACCTTGGAAACTACATGGATACCTTACACCATTTAAGTTTCACCTTCTGATTTTGACCTCCAATTCCGATCTGTTTGATAAACAGTTTGATACCTTCCCGACCATCCAGAAGGTCATTCAACCCTAATGTGTTTGACACATTCTGTGAATTCATTGCTTATGCTGGATATAGAATGTATCATCTGATACTACTTGAATCTGCATAATCCATTGCTAATCTATGAGAACTCTGGTAATTATTAACCACGGATATAGGAAGATTTGTTTCCCTCCTTTCGAATGATGAACTTTATATGACAATCAATTCCTTTGGAAGAATATGATGTTATTACTACCTCTGTATCGATTTGTAACTGAACATGATGATTTTGACAACGGACATCCTATACATCTCACTGTTGACAATTATACTATGTTCGTATCACCGATGATACACACCCTACCTGTCACTTATGCTAAAAAGCTAAACAAAATTCCAGCACCTTAAACTGTTCGCTTATCTATCTCAACACTATATTGAACCATGCACTTGACCTTGATATATGAACTATCCGTCTGGTTTAACGACCGTATTCGTTCTACGAATCCATTTACTTTTGATATATTTGATTTTGAGGTCTTTTGGTTATGGATTGGCTGACTCTTCATAAGCTACCAGAGACTACCATATCTGATATGTGACCTTTAGAAATCTATTTTCATCCTACTTTTGTTATGATGACTCTCAACCGCTTAAATCTGTTAAGATTAATGTTGCTATTGAAGCACAGACCCCGATCTCATTTGATTGTCAAGTTTCTCCTGACACCTATTAGTATCCACCCTTAGAAAGCTCTAGCATTGGAAGTATTTGTGGTACAAATCTTCTGGTGTCCTCTGATGAACCTCTTGGAATTCCCTCCTGCTTGGGAAGTAGAGTTGGCATTGAACTGATCTCAGTTGACGAAACCCTTGTGCCATAGAAGTTGAAGGAGCAGATGGAATATGATTTTGTTCACCCTAGTGTTTCTTTTGGGATGCTCTGGTTGGCTTATGAAGAAGAAAGAGAGAAGTATGCGACAGTGTATTGACTATCGTGAACTTAACCGTATCACTATCCGTAATCATTTTTCATTACCGCTTGCCAATGATTGATCTGGTCCATCTATGAAACTCCGTATCAGATGGTCTCATTTAAGTTTGAGGGACTGAAGAAGCAACCACGAGAACTTCTAAGAAGGGAGTTGACTAACTGAGAGTAACCTCCGTGAAGCATTTCAGTTTTATTCGTGAAGAAGAAGATAGGTGATGTGAAGTAGATATGAAGTTTCCCTAAGACGATTCCTGAAGCTGCTTTCGTACTCGTTGTGATCCATATGAGTTTTAAATGATGCCAATTGTATTGGCTAATAGAATCATGTTTTCGCGAGTATTTGGACAAATTGTCATAGTATGACGTTGTGTTGTGTCCAGAGATGAAAGAGGAACATGTAGATCATTTTCAAATTAAGTAGAATGACCCTTTGTTCTGGAAGAGTAGGTTTAATTGGTGTTCCGAGATTGTAGCAGACAGCACTACCAGGTATCCTGTGATGACAGAGTTTCCCACAGAAAGGACCAAGATTGAAGACCGTTGTCAGAATTAGAAACCTTGTAGAAGAGTAGTAGAAGATGTTCGCGACAGGTGTTACCGTGGAAGAAGCATATAAGAAGAAGAGAGAAACTGAGGAAGGTCTCGATTATATTTCACGCAGCACGTGGAGATTTCAGTTGGGTATCAAGACAATCAGACCATAGGGGACGAACTAGTCAACTCATAATCTGGAGTCAACAGCAGGGGTGTTCACCTTGAAGATTGGTAAACATTTCTTGCAAGATGAAGGTGGTGGCGGACATTGAAGGAGAATGTAATCGAGTTGACGAATTTTGAGCTATGCTAGAAGACCTGCCGAAGACACGCAGTCTTGCTTCTCTATTCATTTTTGTGGTACTAAGATGAATTGAGAGCAGAAGCAGACTTGCGGATGCACGGATGCACAGCGATCATGTCAGAGATTCGCGTTACTATACCACAATTCCAAGAAGAGTTGCCGAAGGCTTGAGGAACCAGACTCAAGATTATAATTCCTTTTCATCCTATGATCATATGGACAGAAGTAGGCAGACTACTTGGACTTGGAAGAAATTTGAGGTCATGTATTTGAATGGATAAATTTTGAAACGAACGTTTGTGTTTGGAAGAAATTTGAGGTCATGTATTTGAATGGATAAATTTTGACGTAATTCACTTCCTCTCAACCTACTTAAGTTTCCGTTACCTGATGATAAGATCTTTTGAATGATTTAGGTTCTCTATTAGTAATTCCGTTTAGTGTTCTTTCCGCGTATGTTGGATGACGGTTTTGACATGAGGATTTTAATGTATTGTGGAAGACCTGACGCTTTGGATGACGTACTCGTTTAATGCTTACTAATTCCGTTACGTTATTTGTACGTTCTGTTTCTCTGATTTTGAATTCGTAATGATGATCGATTCGGACCAACCCTAGGGAATAGAAGGACTGTTAGGTGGTTAAGATAAGTTGCTATTTCATGACTTGAGATAAAGTATGGTCATCATGAGGGCATAATTATATGATGCTAGTATTATGACGTCTGGCCAACGTGATAATACTTACATCATATAACGTGCACTTATTGTGATCATAGGATATTTCGAGGAGTGCCTTAGAAGCCTTAGAATTTCTGATAGCTGTTTGAGATTATCTGCGTTAGTGAGACTTTAGGTTCATTCTACCTATACGCTTAATCTGCCTTCACAGTTATACGATTTGATACGTTTGGATTCTCGACACGTGTTTGGCTGACCTCTGTACTTCCGATAAGAATTTAGGTTCCATTGTAGAGCTTCCGATATATTCTCATCTGATTCGCCTAATCAATTCCACGGATGATATATCTGTAAATCCTATGTATACTCTGTACCTCTTTCTAGAGAATACGATTATCATCTGTTACGTTTGGTATATTATCCTTTTGATTCGGATTCAGTATGTATACCTTGTCTGAGGAAAACCGAAGCTTTTTAATCAACAAGATAGAGTCATGAGAAACAAGTCTTTCACATTTCTGCTCACAGTCCGTTGTGTTTCCGTTTCATTTTCTCATCAATTTTTGAGGACGAAAATTTTCTTTTTAGTGGGGAAGAGTTGTAAAACCATAAATTCTGAATACCTAATTTTACGTCCAAATTGAAATTTTCCAAAGTTATGGATACGATTAATTATAAAACCGAAAGTAACTAAACGAATTTACCGTTAATCCAAATAATTAGAACAAAAACATCATCATGGAACTTTTGAATATATTTGAAATCCAAAATATTTCTAAAACATAAAATAAATATGAGGCACCAATTGAGTTACAAGAATTATTGTTTCGGGCCGTATACATTTTGTTATGCTACAACGACCCAACCAAGGACCCAATGAACTTAGCCCACACACCCAATTCAGCCCTTTTTGGCCCAATCCAAAACCCACAACAAAAAAAAAAAAAAAAAAAAAAAAAAAAAAAAAAAAAAAAAAAAAAAGGACCGGTTGTTTTTGCTTCCTCCACATTCACGATGAAAAAAAAAAAAGAATTAAAAACCTAAACTACAAAACCATCGGCCACCCATTTGGTTCTCTTCCATCTGATCGATCAAAGCAAGCTAGCAGGGGATTTCGTTGGTGGTCAATCGTGGGTGTTGCTAGGCCGAGAGAGAGAGAAGCCAAGGGTGGAGTACTCGGCCAACTTTTGTCCTTGGTTTTGTTCTTCGATTTGATCTTCAAAGGTATCATCTTGTTTTTGTTATCTTCCTCCATTTTGATCTTTAAATTATTGGGTATATTGTCACATGAGAAGCTTATGAATCGGCTAAGTTATACATATGAATCGGCCAATAATTGAGTACATAAAATCATAAACAATCTCACATGAAATCATAAGAATCATACATAAAATCATGAATTAGGGTTAGGGTTTGAATGGAATTTTCGTGGGCAATCTTTTTGGAATTTTGGAAACATGTTAAAATGGTATTAAAATACAATTTATATGAATTGTGAGGGTCGTGGATGTGTTTGGGTGCATAAACAATCGTTATAATGGTCTAATATAATTTCTGAAATCTGGACAGCATGTATACCGGTTTTGTGAACGAGTTGTGGTCATGTTATAAAAGGGTTTGATTCGGTTTCTTTTCATGAAAACTTAGTTTTATGTCTTAGTAAAGTTTTCCAATTGATTTGGAGTGATTTCGAGTTGATTTGGTGGTGTTTTCGTTTTTTGTGTGATTAAGTGTTGAATCTGAATTCGAGGGTCTGGAAATCAATCCGTTTTGCCAATTTTTCATTTTCAAACCATGAGGAATTGGGTCATAAAACTTTCCAGTATTTAACTTCCATAATCCTAGTAATGTCATGAATTTTTGGGTATTTTTCCTGGAAGTATTGGTGGGTAAACCAAGTGGATACATTCTGGGTGCTACAGCAGACATGTTTTCTGGGTCGTCTGTGTTGGAGTATTTTTCGTGTGGGGTTAAACTAACAAATAAATTCTGGAAACATTCATGTGGGTTCTCAAGACATTGATGTATCAGTGTGAATTTTTGTGGAATTTATCTTTGAGTTCTGATATGGTAGAAAAATTCGTCAAAGTGTGATCTGTTCATAGTTAAAAGCTGATAAAAGGTAAAAAGGGCTAAATAGGGATTATTTGTGTAACTTAAGGGTTGCACTTATCATTATTCAAACTAAAAGGGGGCTTAACTTGTGAAATCATGTAACTTTATGATATTTACATCTCATACCCTAATCTTACTATAATTGCACTATAATCCCTAAACTTGTTATATTTGCATTATAAACCCTAAAACTTGTGAAACCTAAGTTTAAAACCCTAATTTGAATAAAGTAACCCTAAGATACCATATATGGAAACCTACTAATTCTGGAAACTTATTAATTCGGGAAACCTGCTAAAAATAGAAAGTTACTTAAAATGGTTAAACTACTTAAAGAGGAAACTTACTATTTTTGGAAAGTTACTATTTTTGGAAAGCTGCTATAAAAGGAAAGTTACTAAAAATGAAAAGCCGACTAAAATAAGTAATCTGATTTAAATAAGATATTAATAATAAGACGATCATGTATTCGTGTAGTTTCGCTGAAGAAAGAGTTTGATTCCGATCTTTATGTTGCTGTTATATTTTCACTTGCGGTCTAAGGTACATATATTCTGACCTTATCTCTTAAGGTTTCTCATGATTCATTCACATCGGTTTGATATTAGCTTTAATTATAATGCCTTTGATCTGAGCCTTCTTATTATGGCTTTCTTATTTAATCTATGCCTTTGCTATGCTCCCTTAAATTTGTAAACCATTGATATTGTAACTGGATGTGAAAACCTTTCTTAATTATAACATGGGAATATTTTGATAAAAAACTATTTTAAAATAATGTTTATGAGCACGATGCGCTACCACTTTTATATAGAGTTTTACTATCTTTTATGAAAACTAATTTTAGAGACTACCTTTATGAAAACCGTTATTAAAGATCATTTTTATGAAAACCATTATTAAGAGATTTCTTTAAATGAACATTTGATAGAAAACTTTGATTATGAACCTTTGCTATGAACTTATGAACCTTTGATATGTTATGACTTTTTAAACTCTACAGTTTGATACCCGAGCCACTTTGTTTCCTAGTCATGGGGGTTCCATGGCCGTGTCATTGATGCACCAATGGCATGACTCTAGTGTGGTCGAGTGATGTTCCACACCGTCCCTTTTCTGTTATTTATTATGAGCTCAATTATTATATATGTTTGGCCACTAATTTGTTTGCAGGGGCGTATGGATGCATCCTAGATATGATCTGTATCTGTATCTGTTATATTATATGATATGATTTGATTTGGTGATTGATGCTGTGTGCAATACACATCCTTCACATATTTGGGAGCTAGCTACTCCATGGTTACTATGATATTTGATTTGATTTGTTTGGGCTCGTGGTAGATTACTGACCTTTTCTTACTCTTGATATCCATTTATTTATACCTTATGTTTTTCCCCAATGCACCATATTATATTCTTGCTCCTTATCTTTTGCTTCGTTTATACATATCTGTTCACTGGGCTTTTTAAGCTCAACCGCATTTCTTTTCCTTCGGCAGGTTTTAGTTGGAAGCTGGATTATGGGTGGAGAGTAGTTTGGACTTAGAAGACTATATACCTTGATAGCTATTCTGGATTAGAGATGACTAGAAGTGATTATATCTTCAGACTTAGAATTTATTGTTGTTCTCTTTTGTAACCTTGTATTTTAGAATTTCCCTTTGTAACCTTTGAGATTCATTTGTATTATTTAAGTCATATGCTTGTGTTTGCTTTGATATGTCACCATAACGTAATACTTCTACCCTTATCGGGTTGGGGTGTTACATAAGGATTAAAAAAAAAAAAAAAAAAAAAATTAATTAATTAATTTTTGCCAGTGACTAAACGTTCAATTCTTACGCGAAATTCAAATTTTGGTATAACAGTGAAAAATTTGGCCCAAAATTCAAATTTTTAGGTCAAAATTCAAATTTTTTCGGTGAAATTTGGCGTCAAAATTTTTAATACTCAAAATTTTCTAATAACATTAGAATTGCATTTTATGGTGTTTTTCAAATTCTGGTCGAAAAAATTTTCCAAGTTCAATTTTTGGAGGGAAATCAGAAATCACCATTAATAAATCCTTCAACTTAGAAAACTCGGGAAAGGACTTAACTTCAAACAAACTCAACTCGTGAACCCTAAACCAACATCAAACACAACTCCTAGATGTTTGCATCGATCCAACATCAACTTTATCACATATCGAAACGAAATTAAATGGAATCAAGTTCAAAAGAGAGAGATCCGCAAGAGATATTAATGCAAGAAAAAGAGAGAGAAACGAAAGTGAAATGCATGGCATGTTTAAGATTACTTCATTTACACCTTAAGGTCCTCTCAAACAAAGACTTCGCAGGAACTCGTACCGATTTTGGATTTAAATAGGCATTTCGATCACTCTTTGGAGAAGACATTGAGATGTTCACAAAAACTATGTTCCTCAACGTAGATCAACTGGAGAAGCAACATGAAAACGAAGAATTTCACGAGAATGGATCCACGGTCGTCTTTAGAGTGCTCAAGGAACAGTTTCTGCAGTTCATCAAGTCACGGTTCTCTTCGGATTATGACGGTGTAATGGCACGCAAGTATTTTATAGAATACACTCGCATCGAGGTTCAAACTTTCAAAGACATATTGATTCAACAATTGGATTCTATTGAGAAGTCAATAGCTAAAAGAGTACTTCACAGAAGAGAGTATGACAGAATGATGAATGAAATGAAGTTGCAGACTCAAGAGGAACATGTTAATGAGGTTAAAGCATTGGATGCTAGTTTGGTTGTTACAAAAAGCAGTGGGACAAATCAGAACAACAAGAAGAAAAACGCATATCAGGGAATGATACTAATGCTGAAAGTACATATATCAGACCCATTTATGAAACAGAGCCTTTGGCTGAGGTACCAAATTATAACATTCTTTATGTCAATGATATGATTTCTTCATCTTCTGAAAAACAGCATTCTGAGCAACCTCAATTCACTAGTGAGGGAGAGGTTAACCAGAATGTTGAACAATTTCACGACAAATGTCCTTCACCTGTTTCATTAATTGAAAACAAAACAACTGAATTGTCAAAACAAATTCTCGAGTCTGAAAACTCTGTGACATCGGTGCTTAAAGGAAAAGAAAAAGTTTTTGAGGAAAACTATGAGAATGCCAAAATCAAGTTTGATTTTGAAATACTTGAAACAAAAAATATTGAGTTGGAGCATACTATGGCATCATTACAAAAAGAAAATGAGCATTTGAAACAGATTTACAAAAACCTGTTTGATTCAATCAAACGTTCACGAGTTCAGACACAAAACTCAAACAAGAAACAAAAAGAGACTGAAGATTTGAAGTCTCAATTGTCTGAATTCGCTGTTAAAAAGTTTGAAAATGTTTTGCAAAAGATTGAATCAATGAAAATGAAAAAGGTTGAGTCTCAAATCACAAAAGTTTCCTTTCCAAATACCCTATTCAATTCTAGTACACCAGATTTTGAAAAGGAAACGGGGGAGAAAATGTATCTTTTTGAAAGAGAAAATCATGTGCTTCAAACAAAAGTAGTTGAGGTTGAAACACTTTTAGCTCAACAAACAAAAGATTTTGAGGATGTCAAAATTGAACTTTTCAACAAAACGGCCAAGTTTTTCGAAAGTTATTTTGAAAAACTTGAAAAAGAAAATATTGGGTTCGAACGAAAATTGGCTCGCAAGATTGATGATTCTAAAGCCGAAAAGGATCAACTTTTGAAACAAATTGCCTTTTTAGAGTCAAAATTGGCATCCCAAGATTATCTTTCTCTTCAAAAAGAATACAGTGATTTGAGAACTTCATACAATGCTTTAAAAGTGAAGTTTGATTCTCTTAACCGATCAAAGGGAAAAGCTCATATTTCAAAAGACTTAGAAATAACAAAAGTTCAAAGATGTTAAAGAAAAGTCAAAGTTCAAGCACTACAACCTTTCACAAGTCAAAGATTGAAGAGGTGAGAACCAGTTGAAGAAAAAAAGTCAAAAGACATATGAGCATGGTGGAAAAGACGTAAAGACACCAGATTTGAAGACCTTTGGAGGACGACAGATCATTACCTTATCATATCACATCAAGAACCAAGGAACAAAGATACAAGAGACGTCGGAAGCCAAGAAGCAAAGACGACGTCAAGCAACCTTGATGACCAATACTTAGGGGGAGATTGTTGGGAACACGTTATTATTCATCAAGTATTGATCATTTAAGGTTGTAAAATCACAAGGCATGATTGGAACAAAGAATCTAGCAAAGCTATTACACGAAGACTCAAAGTTCTAAACTACAAGCATCAAAGAAGATAAATGATCACCCCTTAGGGGGAGATTGTTGGGAATGCTTAAAGTGATGATCATAAATGTAATCAAAGAGAGATCTCAATGATCGTCCCTTAGGGGGAGATTGTTGGGAATGCTTAAAGTGACGATCATTATCGAGTCAATGAGTCTTGTAATATGGTCATGTAATAGCTCGTTAGAATTGGAAAAATATAGTCTACATGATAGTAGAAGTGTGCCGTCTAGTTTAGTCATTGTATTTACGTTAATGTTGAAATAGTGAAATATGTAAAGGCGGCACACTTCCCTTTCCTCATATCATAGGAGACTATATAAAGTGTAAACCTCTCATTTGAGACGTGGTTGATGGTGTGTGAAATGAGAAATTCTCTCATTATTCTCCATTGTTCTTTCTCTCTCTAGATCATAACTTTCTCTCTCTAGAAATATTATATGTATGTGATTTGAGCTAAATAAAGGTGACCTACAAGTATTCAATAATAGAACAAGGATAGTGGAAGAGAACTTGCATATTAGGTTTAGTGAGAGTACACCTAATGTTGTAGGTAGTGGACCAGATTGGCTATTTGATATTGATTCACTAACAAGAACAATGAATTATGAGCCAGTTGTTAGGTACACAGTCTAATGATTTTGTAGGGACAAAAGCAAATAATGATGCAGGTCAAGCTAGAAAGGAGACAGAACCTGCAAAAGATTACATTTTCCTACGATTATGGACTGCTGATCCACCATTCTCCCAAGATCCAAAGAGTTCTCAAGAAGATGAAGTCAAACCTTCAAGTGATAATGAAGATTCTAGTGATGATGAAAAGAAGATTAATGAAGATCCAAGAACAGAAAGTGAATGTGATGATCAAGAGAAAAAGATAAAGTTAACAACACTAATGATATTAATACTGCTAGTGATGCAAACAACACTAACAGTGTTAATACTGGTAGTTCAACTGTTAATGCTGTTGGCATAAAAGTTAATGTTGTTGATCCAAACATAAGCATTGAACTTCCAATTGATCCAGAAATGCCTGCTTTGGAATATTGGCTTATTTGACTACTCAAGTGCTGATGAAGTTGATGCTGTAGTGGCTGACATGAATAATTTGGATCCAACAATCCAAGTCACTCCTACTCTAACTACAAGAATTCACAAATATCATCCTCTTGATCAAGTGATTGGAGATGTGCAATCAGCTACACAAACAAGAAAGATGTCAAAGAATTCGAAGGAACATGGGTTCTTTGTTAGTACTCTTAAACAAAGAAAAAATCATCAAGTCCTTCAAAACTGCTTGTTTGCTGGCTTTTTATCACAAGTAGAACTCAAATAGGTAATTCAAGCATTGAATGATCCAAGTTGGATAGAGGCTATGTAGGAAGAGCTTCTACAATTCAAGTTACAAAAAGTTTGGAGTTGGGGGAGTTACCAAATGGAAAAAGGGTTATAGGTACTAAATGGGTTTTCATGAACAAAAAGGATGAAAGGGGAATTGTGATAAGAAATAAAGCAAGATTGGTTGCTCAAGGGTATACACAAGAAGAAGGGATTGACTATGATGATGTCTTTGCCCCTGTTGCAAGAATTGAGGCAATTAGACTATTTCTAGCTTATGCTTACTTTAAAGATTTTGTGGTGTATCAAATGGATGTCAAGAGTGCTTTTCTCTATGGGAAGATTGAAGAAGAGGTGTATGTATGTCAACCACCAGGGTTTGAAGATCCAGACTTTCCTGATAGAGTATACAAGGTTGAAAAAGCACTGTATGGGCTACATCAAGCTCCTAGAGCATGGTATGAAACCTTGTCAACATATCTATTGGACAATGGGTTTCACAGAGGAAAAATTGACAA
The DNA here is from genome assembly GCA_021014915.2 of Artemisia tridentata subsp. tridentata. NCBI lineage: Eukaryota > Viridiplantae > Streptophyta > Magnoliopsida > Asterales > Asteraceae > Artemisia > Artemisia tridentata. The sequence continues at coordinate 297,504,917 of CP139509.1, read as the reverse complement.
GAACTTATTCATCAAAAGGCACAAAGGTGATATTTTGCTGGTCCAAGTGTATGTAGATGATATCATCTTTGGTTCAACAAAGAAGGAGCTGTGCATTGCATTTGAGAAGTTGATGCATGATAAATTTCAGATGAGTTCTATGGGAGAACTTACATTCTTTTTGGGATTACAAGTGAAGCAGAAGAAGGATGGTATATTTATCAGTCAAGATAAATATGTTGCTAAAATTTTGAAGAAGTTTGGTTTTACAGAAGTCAAGACTGCAAACACACCAATGGAAACTGGAAAGCCTCTGCTCAAGGATGAAGATGGTGAAGAAGTGGATGTTCATATGTATAGGTCAATGATTGGTTCATTAATGTACCTTATATCTTCAAGACCTGATACTATGTTTGCAGTGTGTGCATGTGCTAGATACCAAGTCAATCCAAAAGCTTCACATCTTCATGCTGTGAAAAGGATTTTTAGTACTTAAAAGGTCAACCAAAATTAGGCCTTTGGTATCCAAAAGATTCTCCTTTTGATTTGGTAGCATACACTGATAGTGATTATGCTGGAGCAAGCTTGGATAGGAAGTCTACAACAGGAGGTTGGCAATTCCTTGGGTATAGATTGATATCATGGCAGTGCAAAAAACAGATAGTAGTTGCAAATTCCACTACAGAAGCTGAATATGTGGCTGATTCAAGTTGTTGTAGACAAGTGCTTTGGATTTAGAATCAACTACTTGATTATGGGTATAATTTTATGCATACCAAGGTCTATATTGACAATAACAGTACTATGTGCATAATTAAAAATCCTGCTTTTTATTAAAACACAAAGCATATAGAGATCAGACATCATTTTATTAGAGATTGCAATGAAAAGAAATTGATTCAAATGGTTAAAATCCATACTTACAAGAATGTTGCAGATTTGTTTACAAAAGCTTTTGATGTATGAAGATTTCAATATTTGATTGCTAGTATTGGAATGTTAAATCTTTAAAATCTCTTATCTCTTTATGTTTTTGTAAAGTTTTGTATGAATTAGTACTGTTATTCATGTCATTAAATGTTTCTACTGTTAAGTATAATTAGTACCGCTGGTTATACTTAAAACTGCTAAGTTTCTGCTGTTAGTTATACTTACAACTGTTTGGTATAATTAAAACCAAGAAAACACAAGATGTAGGATATGTTTGGTTTTTGGACTAACATTTTGCAGGAAAAGCAAAGAAAAGTGTTGGATTGATGATAAACAAGTTGTTTGGAATGAAATTGGAGTTAATGCTGGTAACTCAAGGTTAATGATGCTAAGCAAAAGTTAATGCTGCTAGGCATAACTTACTACTGCTGGTGTTACTAATGCTGGGTTGTTCAGGGTACTATTTTATAAATACAATCGATTAAGGGTTTGAATCATTCATTCACTCATTTAATCGATTTCATTCGTTCATATACTCTCCAAAAACAAACCCTAACTCAATTTTATCATCTAATCGCAAAACCCAACACAAATCTCAATATCAAACACAACGGCGCAACTAAAATTTGCTGATTCACATAATATGGTCGCGTTCTTGTCCAAACCCACTGAAAATGAAGGGTTTGAAGAAATAGTGGATTTTCTTAGTGCACACCCTATAAGGTATGCACTTACGGTTAATTCCACTATATATGTTTCTTGCATTGAACAGTTCTGGTTTTCAACTGTGGCCAAATCTATTAATGGGGAAGTACAGTTACACGCCCTTGTAGATGACAAGAAGATAATCATCACTTAAACATCTATTAGAAGAAATCTTCGACTAGCAGATGATGAAGGTGTTGAGTGTTTATCTAATTCTACTATTTTTTGAAAATCTTGCATTGATGGGGTATGAAAAACATTATGAAAAACTTACTTTTTATAAAGCATTCTTCTCCCATCAATGGAAATTCTTAATTCATACTATCTTACTGTGTCTAAGTCCAAAGACTACTGGTTGGAATGAGTTTAGCAGCAATATGGCATCTGCCATTATCTGCTTAGCTACAAACCAAAAGTTCAATTTTTCCAAATTAATTTTTGATAGTATGGTTAAGAACTTGGATAATTTGTCTGGCAAATTTTTAGTGTATCCAAGGTTTTTACAAGTTTTCATGGAAAAAAAATTTACTAAAAAACCAGACCATAAAAGAGTTTATATTGCACCCTCCCACACTAAAAAGATATTTTCAAATATGAATAGAGTAGGAAAAGTTTTTTCAAGTATTGTAACACCTTTGTTTCCAATAATGGTGGCACAGAACCAACCATAATTGGGTGAAGGTTCAGCAATTCCCACTAATCCCCAACATACGCCCACTATTTTGGCAACATCATCCTCTCAACCACAAAAGACCCAAAACCCTAGGAAGCCTAAGAGAAAGGGCACTAAGATACCTCAGTCTAGTGCACCTACAACCATTGTAGCAGATTAGGCGGTCCATAAGGAGGGGTGACAGCTTGGTGAGGGCTACCACTACTGCTTCTAGCTTAGAAGCAGAGAATGGAAGTGGTAACATAAGTAAGACCCAATCCAAGGCAACATCTAATGAGTCTAGTTCCCAAGGAACTGATTCAGGTGATGGTCTCAGGTGCCAAGAAACCATGGGGATGCAGATGCTCAAACTAGGTTTGAGACTGTGTCTAAACAATCTAATGATTCACCTCTCTGGAGAGGTAACACACTCCAAAGTGTTGAGGATAGACTGAAACTTAATGAATTGATGGCTTCATGTACCAACTTACATAAAGAGATTATTGACTTAAAGAAGACCACCTCTTCTCAACAAATTGAGATTATAAGATTAAAGAAGAGGGTGAAGAAGCTTGAAGGGAAAAAGAGGTCAAGATCTCATGGGCTTAAAAGATTGTACAAGGTTGGTTTGACTGCTAGGGTGGAATCCTCAGATGATGATGAAAGTTTGGGTGAGAATGAATCCAAACAGGGGAGGAATGATGAGATGGATGAGGAGATGGTTGGTGAAGGGAATACATTTGTTGTTGAAGATGTGAATGATGGTGATAATGTTGTTGAAGAAATAGTTGTTGAAGTTAGTACTGCTAGTGTTACAATTGGTGCTGCTACAACAATTACAACAATAAATGCTGATGAAATCACTTTGGCACAAGCTCATGTTGGTCTGAAAAGTGAAAAACCACCAACTAAGGGGGTTGTCATTAAAGAGCCAAGTGAAACTACAACAACAACAAAAGCTTCACAACAACCACAAGGCAAGGGAAAAGGTATATTAGTAGAGCTTGTGTCAAAGAAAGATCAACTCAAGCTTGATGAGGAAGAAGCTAGAAGATTACAAGCTGAGTATGATGAGGAAGAAAGGTTGTTAGCAGAGAAAGCAAGGATTGCAGCAGAAAAAGATGAAGCCAATATTGCCTTAATGAACACATGGGATGACATACAAGCAAAGGTTGAGGCTGATCATCTATTGGCTCAAAAACTTCAAGAAGAGGAAAGAGCAGAGTTAACTGATGAAGAAAAGGCTAAACTGTTTATGGAGTTCTTATAGAAGAGAAGGAAACACTTTGCAGCCAAAAGGGCAGAGGAAAAGAGAAATAAACCACCAACCAAAGCTCAGCAAAGGAAGATAATGTGCACCTACCTGAAGAACATGGAAGGATGGAGGCCTCAAAGTTTGAAACATTTTTACTTTGAGACTATCCAAGCCAAGTTTGATTGTGCTATGAAAAGAGTAAACACATTTGTGGACATGAACACAGAGCTGTTGGAGGGTAATAAGAGAGTAGGTACAGAGTTGGAGCAAGAGAGCAGTAAGAAGTAGAAGGTAGAGGAAGACAAAGATACAGCATAGCTCAAACAGTTTATGGTAGTTATTCATGATGATGAAGAGATACCTATTGATGTTGTACCTTTGGCTACTAAGCCTCTAGGAATTGTTTACTGGAAATTATACAAAGAGGGCAAGAAAATGTACTAGAAGATCACAAGAGCTGATGGAAACTCTCAGTTTTCTTCAATCTTCTATCAGATGTTGAAAACTTTTTACAGAGAGGACATAGAGACTTTGTGGAATCTAGTAAAAGCCAAGTATGGGTCAACAAGGCCATTGAAGCAACCAGTTTCAGACAATAACTATGTGCTGTGGGGGGATTTGAAGACAATGTTTTGAACCACATGAACTGGATGAAGTACGGAAGAAACAACATAGGTATAAATATTGCACTGGAAACTGTTTGACTCCTGTGGAGTTTATTCTTTGATGATGCAATCCATGCAGATCTACATGTTGGTGGAGAAGAAGTATCCCCTCACTAAGTCTACACTTTCAATGATGCTGGAGAGTTTTCTTGAACTGGAATATGACAGTGAAATGTCTTATGAGCTTCTTTGGTTCATCATACAACAGCTCAATAAGAAGTGAAGTGTTTGGAAGAATCCTCCTTGTTGATCCCAGTTATGCACTTGATCGAATTCCTTAGCTTGTAAGGGTTAGTTATCTTAGATAAATCTAAAACAACTAATTATAGAAACTGTGTTGAAGTTTATCAAACACAATGCGGAATCTTTTACTTGATCTTAAGAAGAACTTTGAATTGTATAAAACAGTAAATAAGAACACAAGAATATCAAACTAAACACTTCAATATTATTGATATAATACGAATACTCAAAAGTATTAGGGTTTACAACCTTGAAGTTCTATAAAGAATCGTGTGTATCTCTATCTCAATCGTACATAAATCATCTATATCTCTATGCCATAAGACCTCCTTTTATAGACTAAGGAGTCCTAGTCGGCTTACAATAACTTTCTATACAAGATAAATCTTTAAAGAATCTTTTCTATACTTATCTAAACATATTATACATAAAAACCGACTCTAATACTCCAGCAACACTAATAATGAATCAGCAGCATTAACTCTTTGTTCTGGCAGCATTAATTCTCTAGAAGCATTAACTTAGTACTAGCAGTACTAAATTTCCTTCTAGTAGCATTAACTACTTAGATTAGTTTTCCTTGAAGTCTGTCAGCAGTCTTAATATACTCTAGCAGTCTTAACTTCCATAAGCAGCATTAACCTTTATAACTAGCAGCAGTAATGACTTGCAATATTTTTCTTGTAATCCCTGAGCAGTCTTAACATCATGAGCAGCATTAACACCTTGGAAGCTTTAAATCCCAACAATCCTCCCTTAAACTTGATATTTTCTTCTAAAATCATCAAGTTTCCTTCAAAGCTTTAACCATCACCAGGAGGATGCTTCCAAACACTTATTCCTTCATTTTCTTGAAATTAGCCCCATAAAGTTGTTTCTCCATTTTCTTGAGAAGTTGATATACCCTTTCACTCCAATATTCAACTTGAAGTTTGATAGAACCATTAAGCATCATGTCAAGTGCCTACTTTGCTAAAGGATAGTCTTTTTCTACTAACATGTAGAGTTGAAGTCCTCTCATCATCACAGTATGAACTCCACATGATTGAAAAAGCTTCCAAATCAGAACTTTATTGGAGTATTGATCATGCCAAACTCTATTTTCATGATGAGTTTTAAACATAATCTTTAAGTCTCCCCAGAGAACTCTATCCAAAATGTATTCTTGTCTAGAATCTCCATACTTGTTCTTGACTAATGCCCATAAGGTCTCCAAATCTTCTCTGTCAAAATTTCTTAGCATTCAGGGAAAAGTTACAAACCTTTGAGACTGTCCACCAACTCTGATTATCTCCTACTAAGGAGTCTGTCTACAATAACCAGTTTTCCAATCAATAATAGGGACTTTAGTCTTCAAAGGAACATCATCAACAAATTCATCATCATGTTCTGCAATTTCAACCAATTGTTGTAGATCAGCTGTTTCTTTTGCATCACTTTCTTGAAGCTGCTCTATTTGCTCTTGTGTATGCTCAGTAATTTTCTGCTTCTTGCTGCTATCAGGTTCTATTTCAGCTCCTGCTCTCTTAGAACCTCTTACCATCTCTTCTTCATTTATAGCTATGAAAGTATTTACCCTCTTGAATACCTTGTCAAACTAATCTTTTATCTTTTCAAAACTATGATTCTTCGACTAACTAGGCTTCCAATTATCCATGTTTTTCAGGTATGTACTCATTACTTTCCTTTGTTCAGCTTTGGTGGGTGGTTTGTTTCTCTTTGCTTCAGTCCTCTTCTGAGCAAAGAACTTCTTTCTCTTGGCCAAGAATTCCATGAAGAGCTTTGATTTTTCTTCTAAGGATAGCTCTTCCTGTTCATCTTGCCACATTCTCTGGGCTAACATGTGGTTTGCTTCACACTTTGCTTGTATGTCATCCCAGGAATTTATTAGTGAAAGACTTGCTTCTTCTTCTTTCTGAGATTGCTTTCTTCTTGCCTCTTCTTCTTCAGCAAAAAGATCAGCTTGCACCTGTCTTGCAAGTTCTTCATCCTCAATGAGTTGTTGTTGTTGCTGATTGAGTGATAAAAATTTCTTCTTAGGTTCTTCAATCAGGATGCCTTTGCCTTTATCCTTTGATGATTTTGAAGTAGTTGTTGATTTTATTGTTGATACTGGTGTTGGCTCTTTAATCAAAACTCCTTTTACTTTAGGTCTTGTACTCTTTAACTTTGTGAGTGCTTGAGCTATAGTTACTTCTTCATCAATTTTAGTAGCAGCAGCACTAACTTCAGGCTCAGAAGCACTAACTTTTTCACTAGCAGCACTAACCTTTAGACCAGCAGTATTAACTTCAACATCAGCAGTATTAAGTGTAGCAGCATCAATTAACACTTTAGCCACTTCAACCATCTTTTCAACCATCTTTTCATTATCCTGTTGATCTGCAACAACAAACTCATCACCTTCAACAACCTGCTCATCATCAACCAACTGAGCATCTATCATCACATCATTATCTACCCCAGTTTCCCCCCTCCCCCTAAAGCTTTACATGTATTCCTCCCCCGTTTGGGAGCATCCTTCCCAAACTCTGTGCTTCATCAGAAGATTTAATCTTGGATGTAGTACCGATCTTGTATAATCTTTTATGTTTGTGTGTTCTTGACCTCTGTCTTCCTTCAAGATACCTAACCATTCTCTTCATCCTTGTAATTTCAGTCCCTTGAGAAGTTGTAAAATGTTTGAGATCAAGAACATCCCTTGACAGTTTTGTACAGGTTGCCATCAATTCATTTATAAGTTCAATACTACCCTCAACACTTCGGAGTGTGTTACCTCTCCCGAGTGGTGCATCATTGGGTGAGTTAGGCAAAGCCTCATACCTAGCCTGAGCATCTACATCCCCCATATTTTCCTGTTGGCTAAGACCTTCACCTGAATCAATTCCATGGGAACTGGATTCATTAGAAGTTGCCTTAGATCAGGTCTTACTTATGTTACCACTATCCTACTCTACATCTAAGCTAGCAGCAGTAGTGGCAGCCCTTTTCTAAACTGTAACTCCTCTCCTTATGCACAGCCTCATCTGCTTCCATACTAGCACTAGCCTGAGGTAGTTGAGTGCCCTTTTTGGTGAACCTACGGGTATAGGTCTTTTGAGATGTTGATGTGGATGGTAAAATTGTGGGTATGTGATGGGTATCAGCTGGGATTGCTGAACCTTCACCCTGAATTTGACCTAGTTCCAACATTGTTTGAAACAATGGAGTAACTATGCCTGAAAAACCCTTTCCCTCACTCTTCATGTTAGCAAAAATCTTTTTAGTATGAGAGAGAGCAGGATAAATCTTGTTATGAACCTTTTTATTTGTAAATTGTTTGTCCATAAGAAGTTGTAAAAACCTTGGATATAAGTAATATTTATTTGAAGAACTATCCAAGCCCTTAACCACACTATAAAAATTAATTTTAATATACATGTAGTACACAACCTGAAATTAGTTTTAGATTCAAAAATTTTGCAAAAACACGTTGTCATCATCAAATTAGACTCTTTGCAAAATGACTCTAATTCTGGACAGCAAGAATGTGTAACAGAAAACAACACAACCAAACCCTTTTTAGATCCGACTAGTATACACATTATTATAGGTTTAATTAGACAATTAACACACATGTTTATACTCTTTGAGTCGACACACATCATACACTCACACACACCATTAAACGACACACTATGCTCACATAAACGAGCCCTAGTCCAACACTCTCCCATACTCACGACACATACACATCTATTCATACACACGACACACATATTCATTATTCCATAACATGACACACACAAACCATTTTTCCAGCCCCTACATCGGCTCACACCCACGATAAATACAAATGTACGAGCCATAGAGATTACATATGATCACACACTCAACCAAACCCTAATTTCTCATAATTGTGTACGCCCTATTAATTTCTTTTTAGGGTTTAATTCCAGATTTAGAAACATGTTTTAAAGACCAGATTGGGGTTGAATAACAATAGGTCGAATCAGATCAGAATACATAGGTCGATTTCACAAAAGTTTAGCCATATTAGGTTAAGATTTCATGTGTTGATTAGTCCCATTTTTACGTGGGTATAAAGATTAATGAAACAACACATAATAAACAAATTAATATGAGTATCTAAGAATGTTACTGATTAGGTTTTAGGTTTTATATATTCATATTAGTATAAAAGTGTAGGTGTCGAATGGATTAAACGAAAACAAGGATGAAGGTGATACCTTTGGCTGAGATACGAGACAAGGAGAAAGAAGGACACGAAAACTACACCATGAATTCAATACCCAGCCTGGAACCCTATTACTCACGAGCAACACCACAACACTTCTATTGGATCTTGAGAGAACAGGAACCTTTGTGTGTTATTTGTTTATGTCGTATCATAAGAGAGTATGAGGGGAGAAGACCGAATAAAGAAAAAAAATGGGAAGGAGCGTGTATAACTTTTGGAAACAATTTAATACTAATCAATGTGTTTTAATTGTGATTGTCAAAATTTTAGGGCTAAGAATGGGGGAGGGCCGGTTTTGATTTGGATTAGGATAGGTTTTCGTAACATATTTTTAGTATTTGGATATCTTAGATTATATTTAGTTAATTGTATCAATATTATATATAATACTTAGTTTTAGGTAATTATAAAAAAAAAAAAAAAAAAAAAAAAAAAAAACTTAGGTTTAGATATATACTCCCTCCGTCCCATTTAAAGTGTCCACTTTCCATTTGCACAAAGTTTTAGGAAAGTGGGGCCAACTACACTCTCCACCAATTAAATATCACTATTACCCACTAAACTCTCTTCTCATTGGTTGAAAATATTCCCTGGACACTTTAAATGGGACAACCAAAGATACCATTGTGGACACTTTAAATGGGACGGAGGGAGTATAATGTATCATATAACATATAGTTTTAGGTGTCTTGTTAAATATTACAGACTTAGATTTAAAATTCAAACTGGTACGAAAACGATGGTTCAAAAACTTAGGGTTTAAGTCAATGGTCGTCGTCGACTAATCTGATTTGGTGAGGGTTCTCACAGTATCACCCCGTTAAAAGAATTTTGTCCCCAAAATTCGATTGGTTCTACTACTGGAACCTTGCACAATAAACAAATGCGGGTATTTCATCATTTTTTTTAATAGTACGTTCTCAAGTATACATATGTCCACTATTTGAGCTTCATTAACTTCTAAAATCAGAATCTTATTGCGTACAGTTTATTTGACTCCCCGAACGAGCATTTTGGTTGGTTTCCCATATTGAAGTCTACTATTAAACATAAAATCTTATGGACTGATAATCAATAATCATTGGTATGCGTCTCTCAAGGCTCAGCCCATGATAGCCACAAAAGTTCTGAGAATGTTCTAACAAGGAAAGGATGTTCTTATAAGTGAGTTAGGATGAATAGTTCGCTAATGAAGTTGGTAACCAAGATTGAACGACCTAATTAATTATAATTGAGTGAGCTACACCAGTTGCCCTTGATGCAACTAATTCAACGCTCGAATGAAGAACCCAATGAAGGCCAAGGTTAAAATAAAAGGACTAGAAATCGAATTTGCACATCAATGTGTGTCAAAACTTATACACCAAAGTAAATACTATTAATGGAATATGAGATCCAATTGCAACTATCGAGTGATTAGATTTGATGGTGTAAGCATAAATTTGGTGGCTTGCCCCAAAACAAAACAACAAGCAGGTATTAGCAGCTTTAATTGGTGAGAATACTGAAGAAGGGCTGAGGTACTCAAAGTAAGTGGGTCGTATATGAGCAAAAGCGATGAGAAAGAAATTTTGTCCACAAGATTACACAGATAAGATTGAGGAAAATTTTCAAAATTTGAAGTTACGAAATAATCCCAATATGATGTATGTAAGAAATTTTTACCAAGTTATTAAGTATCTCTACTACTTATAACCAAATACCCACCATTCGACCCTAATTTTCATTGTGTTACAACTCTTATACTTGACACCATTTAGCACACCATAATCAACCCATTCGACACACACAATTACACCCTTTTATTCACATGAAATAACAACACCAACACACCCTAACCTTTCCCATTTTACACGTACAAATCCAGTTTTCACAAGCCTATATTTAACACCATAACTACTCACACTCGATCATGATCTCAGTCTTATGTATACCCGAATAAATAAAAGCACATCCCTTCCTTTTTGATACATATAACCCAAGTTTTCTCACCACCCACAACGCCTATTATATCAGTTAACTAGTACATATTAGTGAATCTGAATCACATTCTTATGATTTTTCATACCTGCTAACTCAACTCAGAAAATTCTGTATTAATTCTCAGTAATCCCTATCTCAGTTAAGTACCTTCACAAAATTTTTATAGATTTTATTACCTAACACATGTACTGTTTAAAATTCATCTTTACCAAACCTATTTAGAAACTTAACTGCACCTATATACAAAAAGTTTGCATTTAGTATACCTATTTCAATGCTTCATAAAAATCCATAAAATTTCCAGGAAGTCACACATAAACTAAATATCATTCTTGTAAAAGGAGAGCTCTCAGTTCTTATGGTTTGAAAATGAAAATTCATAAACACCGACTGATGTTTGAGTTCCCAAAACTCAGGTTTGACATATGATCCTATAAATTCATAAACATGATCAATATGTCTTCAATTCATTCCAAACCAATTGGAGAACTTATCTAAGACCTTAAACTAGGTTTAGAACCAAAAATCTAGTATTAACCACTTATAAACTCGAGTTATAATGCACACATATTCAGGTTCTAAAACTGTCCAGTTCAGAATTCCATTTTAGACCATTGAATGACATGTTTACCTATACAAACGCCCATGTGACCTTTAAATAACACAAGACCTGCATTTAACTATAATCTTAACATGTTCAAATGTTCATACCAACGTCACACCATTACCCCGAGCCAAAACAAAACATAAACCTCCACATAAAATCATAGATTTCAGGTTAATAAACATCCTAGGGTTTCTCTTTTCGGCTGCCATTTTAATGATCAAATACAACAGATAGGGCTTGTTTTAGGTTATTTTTAGGTTGATTTAGGAGAGCAACAACATGTTTAATGACTAGATTTAAGATGTATAGCTGCTATGGATTCATAAACAAAAACAGGAAACAAACTCGACATATTTTGCAATCTATTTCCATGATTTCATGTGATCATATAACCCCTTTCTTTTGTATTCTTATTAGGTTGACCCAACTGTTTTAGATTACATGTTATCAACATTTTATGCACATGTGTCGAGAGAAAACAAGATTAAGGATAGAGGTACCTTTGTGTCGACTGAACAAGAAACAAGAACAGTGTCGACTGAAATAGGAACCAAGAAAAAGTGACCAGAATTTACCCCGAAAGAACTATCCTATTCGAACCAAAACTATCCTTCTCGAACTCAGAATATACACGATCAACACAGATGGGTTTAGCCCTTGTCACCCTTCACAAATCATCCTTTTTAATCCTTCATTGCACCTCCTTTGCACCACTTGAATGGGATCAATAAAAAGGATCGACTGGGAAATTTTCTTTAGGTTTTCAAGTGCGTTTAAACATTAAGTAAAAACAGATTCATTATTCTTTATAAGGTTTCCAAGGAAATGTTTCACTTGTACAAATTTTGACCAGAAGATTTTGACTTATCTAATTTAGCACCATCTCCGAAACACTAACAACTAAGCAACACTGTCATCACGGTCCACACTAATAATCCAACAAAAAGTATACGCTTTCTTATGAGTCCAACTATCCTACTTGTAGTTTCCAAGGCCCTAACCATGTGGCAAATCCACTAATTGCTATTACGCTGGCTAGTGGTTGTTCCAAGGTTAACTGATGATGTAATTTGAATCATTGGCTAAGATTACGGTGTACTCGGGCTTGCATACTAATGTCATGAAGACACCTAATGCAAGTAGGGAACTTGTATCATGGTTATTTGTTTCCACAACTACATAGTCATATAATAAACCCAAATAGTCTCCCAAACTGGGCAAAATATCCCAAGAAATGCATCATAATCCGGAATCAAATTTTGAATGCCTCAAATAGAATTATTAGAAATCATTACAGTTAATGCTTAAGGTCTCACTCTAAGCCATGCAAGAATCAATCTTCCTATCACCTCATAAAATAATCCACCCGAAGCAATCCATTATAAAAGTTAAATTCTCATATGAATGAGAACAAATAGGGGCAACATAAGCAATTACATAAATAGATGCACATATAATTCTATGACCTAATGGTATAGGAAAATAATTACGTGATCATGTGTCCAAATTAGTATTTAGAATAGCCGAAATAGCATGTTCAATATAGCATTTAAAAAGTATAACCAATTTGACCTTCCAACAAGTCAACTACCAACTGGGGCTTAACCTTAATCTGGAGCTCAGACCGTTAGCATGAACCAAAATAATGTATCCAATAATGATCTTCCAACAACGCATTGTTGGGATGCATCCAAAATAGTGATCAACTAGCATGACTGAAACAAAGCATCCATAAACTCTAGTAGTCGTCTTAATGTACCAAATGTATATAATAGCACGTATATCAGCACAAACACTAACACATAAATCATATAATGCAAAGACACATGCACACGACTGATGCAATTTCAGGTGACCTAGGTTTTGGGTCCAACCAAACATGATTCAAGGTAACTACCCCCATCATTCCATGATTCCTCCTGAATTAGGCATAGTTGATCAGGCTATGCATAATTTAGGAATAATGATGAAATGCTCGGGCTAGCCGACTCGTACCATGTTCGGGGTTTTATGAAAACTTTAGTTTGGTTATAGTTGAGGTTTTTATTTTAGAAAACCGGCATTCTCTATAACCTTAGTCTCTGATACTATTCTGTCACACCCCGCTAAGAGCGGAAACACGAGGTGCAACGAAAATGTAACATCGCATAAGGTAGTAGAACAACACCATAATTGATTTAGGAAATAAGTTACAATTGTTACAATAAGATTTTTAATACAAAACTGGATAATGAAAACACAAATCTTAATCTTATCAAAATTAAGTCTTTAGTAAAAGGTCTTGGCTAAATCACTTGGTCTTTAATATGAGAACAATGTATGACTTTAATATGCATGTTCCTTCAAAATACAACCATCAATCTCCTGAAAATGATACTCTAAAATGTCAACATAAAGTTGGTGAGTTCGCAGGTTTAAAGTAAATAAAACCAGATTTACCGTGCATGATATATAAATAGGACAAGTATGCAAATAATAATAATAAAGCGTAGGGCAAGCAGTTATATCATAATCATCGGGCTAATCAGGTAGCCACCCATCGGCTAGTTAGGTAACCACCTATTGGCTAGTCAGTTTGCCACCCATATAAACCACCACACTCTTCATCTACAAATCTTCATCTCCGAAATATATATGTACTACATGCATGCCTACCAGCTGGAGCTAAAACATGAGTACTCCCATGTCAAAGGATTATACCCAAGACATGAGACCACATAGCAACATCAAACCTACTAGTGCACCTAACGCAATTATAAACACAAACTTCTCCAAAATAAAACAAACATTTAAGCACAACATAAAAAGCTTGAAATAAACTTTGAGTATCATTTTCTCCCAAGGAAAAGTGTAAGTAAAAATGGGGCCACGAATACTCACCTTAACACGGATGAGAAAATGTTACAAGTGCAATCAAGAAATCGAGGAAATCACAAGCTACTCCTTCTTCATCGTATCTACATAAATTATGGATCCATTATTATTTAGGAGTCCGTTTTAAAGTTCATTAATTATCATAACTGATTCTTAAATACTTATAGATATTCATTATTTGCGCTTAGGGTTTCATTACTGAAATTATGTTAACATATGTTTAAGGGTATCCGTATTAACGTTACAATTGTAATTTAGGTCAAAACACATTAAATGGGTTTTGGTTATACTAAATTTCTAACTTGAAAGATGGTTCAGATTTTATCCCGTTCTGGTCTTGAATTTTATGAATTTTAAACTATACTTAAGTGTCTCCTGGAAAGCTAAGATTTTTATCACATGTAGCTATACATGTTGAGCACCTACTGTAATTGTCTTAGATTTTATTCCAAAGTGATAATACCCTTTCAAAAATCATTTTTCCCAGACCTGCCCAGAAAAATAACTGCACAGACACCCAGAAAGTTTGCCCTTGGCCAACCCATTTCAACCTTTCATAAAATCTAAACAAATTCCAGTAACTAATAGACATATTATATATTCCCCATAAAAAATTGGGGCTTCCCAGAACTTATAGTTTGTAAATGAAAAATCATAAAATATGACTGAATTTCCAGACTCCTAAACTCAGGATTGACATCAATGTTCTTAAAATAAAAAAGTTGCCTACCCGACAAAATTATGAAATTTTATATACAGGTAGTACACAACCTGAACTTAGTTTTAGGCTCAATAATCTTGCAAAAACACGTTGTCATCATCAACTTAGACTCTTTGTAAAATGACTCAAATTCTGGACAGCAAGAATGTGTGACAGAAAACAACACAACCAAACCCTTTTTAGATCTGACTAGTATACACATTATTATAGGTTTAATTAGACAATTAAAACAAACGTTTATACTCTTCGAGTCGACACACATTGTAATACCCGAAAATATGATAACATGTAAAATAACCAAAATGCCCCTACAACTTAAAAATTAAATTAAAACCTATATAAGTGCCAAAATAATTACAAAACCTTTGTAAATAAATTATATATGACATAAAATAATTACAAGGCACCATCTAAATATTTGTACATGACATAAAAATGTTTTGGCACCTTAAAAGCACATATTTATATGTATAAGTTATTTAAATTAATTAAAATAAATATTAGGCATGGATAAACATCAAGAAAATAGGAAATAACAAATCAAAAATAAATTTCTGGTTTAGTTACCTATTTTGGCCGATCCTCTAGTCCCTCCCTCCCCCTAAAACCGGACTTGATATGTTATATAATTTATTCTATCATTTTCTTCCTTAAAAACAAAACCGAGTAAACCCTAAACACAAAATAATTCACCATTCATCCCATCCGAATTTTCTGAGGTCCAAGCATAATTTTCCTGAGTTCTTGGTCATGCTAGGAAGCCAAGAAAATTGGCCATTCGATTTATAGGGCCTTGAATCTTTTATTGTCGAATTTTGTTCACAAGTGAGGTAATATTCCATTTTAATTCTTTCGGCCCTTTTAAAATTCGTTCTCTATTTTTCATAAGTTCCTTACATCATATATGATCTGTGAAAATTGATTCCAAGATTTTTAGATCGCGTTTGAGCCGTGGGAGGATTTAGTGTCGATTTTATTCCTAGCCGAGAGGTCCAATTTGGTTCGACTTGTTCTATTCGATCCCTACTTGTTCTGGTATTTTTCCCACACTCTCTACATCTTATAAGTCGAGTATAAAATGGTAGGAATGAACCATGCATGACTTTTAAGCCTTACACGAAATAATGAATTTATAAGCTAAATAACTCTATAATTCGAAATATATGGCATACGATTTTTCCAAGGCATGTTCTTATTTTTCCTAGGTCCTATATGATTCATATAACATGAGAAAAATAGTGGTTTAATTTATTGGGGTCGAAATCATGTTTTGGGGAATTATTTCAAAACCGGGTTTTAAAAAAACAAAATAAATAAGAAAAATAAACTAGAAACCCTAAATCGACTAGGGTTGGATTTGGGTACCAAGATCTGATTTTTAAATGATATTTAAGGCTCTTGAATGATGAATCAATAATTGGGAGAATTTATTTTAGGGTTTGTGGTATTTTACCTTTATACCGATTTGAAAATAAATTGTTAAGGGGGTGTTTTGTAATTCTTAAAACTCAAGGGATAATTTTTATAAGTTATTTGGACCAGGTCTGATTCGTACAAAATATAAAATGAGGGGTCCATATATAAATTTGGTATTTAAAAGGTTAAATGGGTAAATATATATATATATATATATATATATATATATATATATATATATATATATATATATATATATATATATATATATATTAATCCGATTTGTAATTAATTAAACTTGAGGGACTAAAAATGTAAATACTAGAAAATTGAGGTCATTTTGAGTAAATAATAATGTTAAGATGGTTCGGTGTAAGTTTGGATAATTATGGGGGCTAATATGTAATTACTTTGAATTTATGATTTAATATATATGTTTTATAATTATAAGGACTAAAAGTGTAATTTACCGAAGTATAAGGGCTGTTCGTGGCATAAATAAATAAAAGGAAATATTTCTGTAAATGGTTAGATTAAAGGGTCTCATGTGTAAATATGATCATGCTAAGGTTTAAAGTGTAATTTATAAAACTATAAGGTTTAAATGGTAAATTGTTAATTAAAGGGGTGAAACTTGTAAATTATGAAACTTGGAGGTCACAAGTGGAATTCTAGAAATAATATGATTCGAATGAATATTTATGATATGTCAATATTAACCTTAACTTTGATAAAGTTACACTTTTAACCCTAAACCTTGATAACTGGTTATATTAAACCCTGAACTTGTATAAATGGTTAAAATGAACCCTATTCCATAATAAGCTAATGAATGACTTATCATAACTTATACCATCTGAATATGGGTAAATATGGAAAGGCAAACTAAAAGTAATGACCTGAATTAGAATCTGTAGTAATTCTGTTTTCTATTCCTTAGGTTCGAAGCGGGAGTGACCTTTTGCCGTGTGATTCGTCTATCGTTGTTTGCTTTTGCTTTGAATAAGGTACAGATATTCTGCCCTTCTCTAGTAAGGTGCCTTTGTCTCATTTTCTGACTTCTGGTTCATTTTTATGTTTCCTTGTTCTGTGAACCTTGCCTGTCTTCTTATAATGAATTGTCATGAACCTTACTATAAACCTTGACTTGAACCTAGAGATATTTGTTATGAACCTTTCAACTTGAACCCTTGTTTGAACTCCTGTCCTGATCCTTTGTTCTAAACCTTGTCTTGAACCCTAATATGTTTCTTTTGAAAATTGACATGACCCGTTTCATCACCTGGTAACCTGAATATTTAAGACCCGTAGATACTTGAAGGTTCATAGGATTTTATAACTACTTTTCTAAATTATATATGAAGAGGTTTTGAAAATTTCTTTAAAAGACTTTCATTATGAAAACTGATTTAAAGACCACTTTATTTTAAAATGGATTACTTTTAATAAATTGACATGAACCTTCTGGTACTTGACCTTTCTGATATTGAACCCTCTGATGTGAACTTCCTGATTTATCTCCTGTCTTGAACCCTGATATAAATCATGACCTGGACCACCTGACACCCGATACTTGAACCTGACACCTGAAACTTGGACCTGACACCTGATACTTGAACCTGATACCTAGTACATGATGCTGATTCCTGATGCATGATACCTGATACATGATACTGACACCTGATACATGATACTGATTTCTGATGCATGACACCTGATACATGATACATGATACCTGACCTTAACCCACAGTT
Organism: Artemisia tridentata subsp. tridentata; assembly: GCA_021014915.2. NCBI lineage: Eukaryota > Viridiplantae > Streptophyta > Magnoliopsida > Asterales > Asteraceae > Artemisia > Artemisia tridentata. Next base: position 297,486,893 of record CP139509.1, on the reverse strand, counting down.
TGATACTACGAGCCACTCACTAGGCATGAGGGTTTCATGTCCATGTCAGTCGATGCACCGATGGCATGACTCTAGGGTAGGAGAGTGATGACCTATCCCGTCCCTGTTATGATTATGATTTACGTAGAGGCAGACTCTGGCCACCTGGGGCGTATGGATGCATCCTAGACTTGACCTGACCTGACCTGTTATATGATATATTGTTTCTGGTGACTGATGGTGTGTGCAATACACGTCTTTCACACTCTGGGAGCTGATCACTCCGATTACTGTTGAGGACTCCCCTCATGATTACTGGCTACTGAGAGGTCTCCCCTCTACATGATTATACTGATACTGATACTGTTACTGCTACTGTTACATGTTACTGTTCCTAGGCTCGTAGAGGATTTCTGTTACCCTGCACCTTGTAACCTTATAACTTTATAACCTTTACTCACCATCATTATTACTGTTACCCTGTAACCTGATACATGACTTAACATTTGACTTGACATGATCTGATCTGGGCATGTGGTGGGATTATGGATTACACCTTTACACTTATCTACTGTAACTAGTTCTAATCATGTTATATCTGTATAACCTTTATATTCATGTTCCTGACTCCTGTTACACCTGGTATTCATTCATTTACTTCACTACTTTACCTTACTGCTTGTTACCGTTATATCTGTTCACTGAGCTCTCGTAGCTCAGCCGCACGTTTTCTTTTCGTGTGCGGCAGGTTTAGTTGGAAGCTGGGTTATTAATAGAGAGGACCTTGGACTTAGAAGAATTTTACTAGCAGCTTGGGATTAGCTATTGGTGATGGTTAGAAGAATTCATGTTAGACTTAGAAATCATTGTATTGGAATCCTGTAATTTCATATTTCCTTTGTAACCATTGAATTCTATTGTATTATGTATGTCGTATGTGTATATCTGTTCTGATAAGAATCCGTATTTGTGACACCTTTGCCCTTGTCGGGTTGGGGTGTTACAATTTATGGTATCAGAGACAGGCAAAGACTTGTAATACATTTACCCTGTCCTGTGCGTTTAGGACCATTAGGCTTCCACTGTAAGAACATAGGAGAACACCTTGAGGACTACTTTAAGATTCCCTGATATGAACTTAGGTTTTGACCTGTGAGGAATGGGTAGACTATAAGGTATTCTAGTATCATCGTTTCCGCATTACTCTGATTCGTGCTTTGCTATGACATTGTTTTGGTTAACCTCTGAGACTGTAGAAGTACTAGGTGGACTAAGACAGGTGATTGTTACGACTTGAGATAAAGTATGATCATCATGAAGGCATACTTATGTGGTGCTGGTATTATTAACGTGATAATACTTACACCATATAACGTGCCCTCATTGTGGCCATAGGATGTCTTGGGAAGTACCTAATAAGTTTAGAACTTGATCTCCGTTGGAATATCCGCGATTAGCGAGACTTTAGGTTCATCCTACCTGTTCATATACTCTGCCTTCGTTCATTAGAGATCCAGATAAGTTTGAACTCTCGTTTTGCATTCTGTTTACCTCAGCTATGAATCTTGAACTCTTGTAGAGCTCTCTACTGTTGATACAGTTAATTTGATCTAAAATCATGTTCACGTTTCCTTATAAGCGCTCCTTCTGAAAGAACCTCCCCGGGAGTGAAAATGTTCGTGACGATCTTTCACGACTTGCTACGACTCCGCTTAACTTGGCGACTTCAAATTTCGAGGACGAAATTTTTTTTGTTAGTGGGGAAGAAGTTGTAATACCCGAAAATATGATAACATGTAAAATAACCAAAATGCCCCTACAACTTAAAAATTAAATTAAAACCTATATAAGTGCCAAAATAATTACAAAACCTTTGTAAATAAATTATATATGACATAAAATAATTACAAGGCACCATCTAAATATTTGTACATGACATAAAAATGTTTTGGCACCTTAAAAGCACACATTTATAAGTATAAGTTATTTAAATTAATTAAAATAAATATTAGGCATGGATAAACATCAAGAAAATAGGAAATAACAAATCAAAAATAAATTTCTGGTTTAGTTACCTATTTTGGCCGATCCTCTAGTCCCTCCCTCCCCCTAAAACCGGACTTGATATGTTATATAATTTATTCTATCATTTTCTTCCTTCAAAACAAAACCGAGTAAACCCTAAACACAAAATAATTCACCATTCATCCCATCCAAATTTTATGAGGTCCAAGCATAATTTTCCTGAGTTCTTGGTCGTGCTAGGAAGCCAAGAAAATTGGCCATTCGATTTATAGGGCCTTGAATATTTTATTGTCGAATTTTGTTCACAAGTGAGGTAATATTCCATTTTAATTCTTTCGGCCCTTTTAAAATTCGTTCTCTATTTTTCCTAAGTTCCTTACATCATATATGATCTGTGAAAATTGATTCCAAGATTTTTAGATCGCGTTTGAGCCGTGGGAGGATTTAGTGTCGATTTTATTCCTAGCCGAGAGGTCCAATTTGGTTCGACTTGTTCTATTCGATCCCTACTTGTTCTGGTATTTTTCCCACACTCTCTACATCTTATAAGTCGAGTATAAAATGGTAGGAATGAACCATGCATGACTTTTAAGCCTTACACGAATTAATGAATTTATAAGCTAAATAACTCTATAATTCGAAATATATGGCATACGATTTTTCCAAGGCATGTTCTTATTTTTCCTAGGTCCTATATGATTCATATAACATGAGAAAAATAGTGGTTTAATTTATTGGGGTCGAAATCATGTTTTGGGGAATTATTTCAAAACCGGGTTTTAAAAAAACAAAATAAATAAGAAAAATAAACTAGAAACCCTAAATCGACTAGGGTTGGATTTGGGTACCAAGATCTGATTTTTAAATGATATTTAAGGCTCTTGAATGATGAATCAATAATTGGGAGAATTTATTTTAGGGTTTGTGGTATTTTACCTTTATACCGATTTGAAAATAAATTGTTAAGGGGGTGTTTTGTAATTCTTAAAACTCAAGGGATAATTTTTATAAGTTATTTGGACCAGGTCTGATTCGTACAAAATATAAAATGAGGGGTCCATATATAAATTTGGTATTTAAAAGGTTAAATGGGTAAATATATATATATATATATATATATATATATATATATATATATATATATATATATATATTTAATCCGATTTGTAATTAATTAAACTTGAGGGACTAAAAATGTAAATACTAGAAAATTGAGGTCATTTTGAGTAAATAATAATGTTAAGATGGTTCGGTGTAAGTTTGGATAATTATGGGGGCTAATATGTAATTACTTTGAATTTATGATTTAATATATATGTTTTATAATTATAAGGACTAAAAGTGTAATTTACCGAAGTATAAGGGCTGTTCGTGGCATAAATAAATAAAAGGAAATATTTCTGTAAATGGTTAGATTAAAGGGTCTCATGTGTAAATATGATCATGCTAAGGTTTAAAGTGTAATTTATAAAACTATAAGGTTTAAATGGTAAATTGTTAATTAAAGGGGTGAAACTTGTAAATTATGAAACTTGGAGGTCACAAGTGGAATTCTAGAAATAATATGATTCGAATGAATATTTATGATATGTCAATATTAACCTTAACTTTGATAAAGTTACACTTTTAACCCTAAACCTTGATAACTGGTTATATTAAACCCTGAACTTGTATAAATGGTTAAAATGAACCCTATTCCATAATAAGCTAATGAATGACTTATCATAACTTATACCATCTGAATATGGGTAAATATGGAAAGGCAAACTAAAAGTAATGACCTGAATTAGAATCTGTAGTAATTCTGTTTTCTATTCCTTAGGTTCGAAGCGGGAGTGACCTTTTGCCGTGTGATTCATCTATCGTTGTTTGCTTTTGCTTTGAATAAGGTACAGATATTCTGCCCTTCTCTAGTAAGGTGCCTTCGTCTCATTTTCTGACTTCTGGTTCATTTTTATGTTTCCTTGTTCTGTGAACCTTGCCTGTCTTCTTATAATGAATTGTCATGAACCTTACTATAAACCTTGACTTGAACCTAGAGATATTTGTTATGAACCTTTCAACTTGAACCCTTGTTTGAACTCCTGTCCTGATCCTTTGTTCTAAACCTTGTCTTGAACCCTAATATGTTTCTTTTGAAAATTGACATGACCCGTTTCATCACCTGGTAACCTGAATATTTAAGACCCGTAGATACTTGAAGGTTCATAGGATTTTATAACTACTTTTCTAAATTATATATGAAGAGGTTTTGAAAATTTCTTTCAAAGACTTTCATTATGAAAACTGATTTAAAGACCACTTTATTTTAAAAGGGATTACTTTTAATAAATTGACATGAACCTTCTGGTACTTGACCTTTCTGATATTGAACCCTCTGATGTGAACTTCCTGATTTATCTCCTGTCTTGAACCCTGATATAAATCATGACCTGGACCACCTGACACCCGATACTTGAACCTGACACCTGAAACTTGGACCTGACACCTGATACTTGAACCTGATACCTAGTACATGATGCTGATTCCTGATGCATGATACCTAATACATGATACTGACACCTGATACATGATACTGATTTCTGATGCATGACACCTGATACATGATACATGATACCTGACCTTAACCCACAGTTTGATACTACGAGCCACTCACTAGGCATGAGGGTTTCATGTCCATGTCAGTCGATGCACCGATGGCATGACTCTAGGGTAGGAGAGTGATGACCCATCCCGTCCCTGTTATGATTATGATTTACGTAGAGGCAGACTCTGGCCACCTGGGGCGTATGGATGCATCCTAGACTTGACCTGACCTGACCTGTTATATGATATATTGTTTCTGGTGACTGATGGTGTGTGCGATACACGTCTTTCACACTCTGGGAGCTGATCACTCCGATTACTGTTGAGGACTCCCCTCATGATTATTGGCTACTGAGAGGTCTCCCCTCTACATGATTATACTGATACTAATACTGTTACTGCTACTGTTACATGTTACTGTTCCTGGGCTCGTAGAGGATTTCTGTTACCCTGCAGCTTGTAACCTTATAACTTTATAACCTTTACTCACCATCATTATTACTGTTACCCTGTAACCTGATACATGACTTAACCTTTGACTTATCATGATCTGATCTGGGCATGTGGTGGGATTATGGATTACACCTTTACACTTATCTACTGAAACTAGATCTAATCATGTTATATCTGTATAACCTTTATATTCCTGTTCCTTACTCCTGTTACACCTGGTATTCATTCATTTACTTCACTACTTTACCTTACTGCTTGTTACCGTTATATCTGTTCACTGAGCTCTCGTAGCTCAGCCGCACGTTTTCTTTTCGTGTGCGGCAGGTTTAGTTGGAAGCTGGGTTATTAATAGAGAGGACCTTGGACTTAGAAGAATTTTACTAGCAGCTTGGGATTAGCTATTGGTGATGGTTAGAAGAATTCATGTTAGACTTAGAAATCATTGTATTGGAATCCTGTAATTTCATATTTCCTTTGTAACCATTGAATTCTATTGTATTATGTATGTCGTATGTGTATATCTGTTCTGATAAGAATCCGTATTTGTGACACCTTTGCCCTTGTCGGGTTGGGGTGTTACACACATCATACACTCACACACACCATTAAACGACACACTATGCTCACATAAACAAGCCCTAGTCCAACACTCTCCCATACTCACGACACATACACATCTATTCATACACACGACACACATATTCATTATTCCATTACACGACACACACAAACCATTTTTCCAGCCCCTACATCGGCTCACACCCACGACAAATACAAATGTACGAGCCATAGAGATTACATATGATCACACACTCAACCAAACCCCAATTTCTCATAATTGTGTACGCCCTATTAATTTCTTTTTAGGGTTTAATTCCAGATTTAGAAACATGTTTTAAAGACCATATTGGGGTTGAATAATAATAGGTCGAATCAGATCAAAATACATAGGTCGATTTCACAAAAGTTTCGCCACATTAGGTTAAGATTTCATTTGATGATTAGTCCCATTTTTACGTGGGTATAAAGATTAGTGAAACAACACATAATAAACAAATTAATATGAGTATCTAAGAATGTTACTGATTAGGTTTTAAGTTTTATTATATTCATATTAGTATACAAGTGTAGGTGTCGAATGGATTAAACGAAAACAAGGATGAAGGTGATACCTTTGGCTGAGATACGAGACAAGGAGAAAGAAGGACACGAACACTACACCATGAATTCAATACCCAACCTGGAACCCTATTACTCATGAGCAACACCACAACACTTCTATTTGATCTTGAGAGGAGAGGAACCTTTGTGTGTTATTTGTTTATGTCGTATCATAAGAGAGTATGAGGGGAGAAGACCGAATAAAGAAAAAAAAATGGGAAGGAGCGTGTATAACTTTTGGAAACAATTTAATACTAATCAATGTGTTTTAATTGTGATTGTCGAAATTTTAGGGCTAAGAATGGGGAGGGCCGGTTTTGATTTCGATTAGGATAGGTTTTCGTAAAATATTTTTAGTATTTGGATATCTTAGATTATATTTAGTTAATTGTATCAATATTATATATAATACTTAGTTTTAGGTAATTATAAAAAATAAAAAAAAAGTTTGGATATATATAATGTATCATATAATATATAGTTTTAGGTGTCTTGTTAAATATTACAGACTTAGATTTAAAATTCAAACTGGTACGAAAACGATGGTTCAAAAACTTAGGGTTTAAGTCAATGGTCGTTGTCGACTAATCTGATTTGGTGAGGGTTCTCACACTTTATCATTCTTGTTATTTGAACAACAGATTGTGGCTCTCCAATGATTTGTTCTTTACGATGATCCTTGTGAATTCTTGTAGTTGGAATATGACTGATAGGAACTACATCTTCCATATTGGTTAAGTCAGCCTCTGCACCAAGTACATCATCATCAGTATCAGGATATATTTCCTTCAATAGAGGCATGTTTGCATCATCTGGATAGTCATCATCATCAAAAGATATGCCTTCCTTGTCAGCAACATTAACACTTGGCTTAGCAGTATTAACAGAGTTAGTACTGCTAGTGTTATTTTCTACATTGGCAATATTATCTGATACATCACCCTTTACTTGTTCATCAGTCTGCTTTTCTTCATTAACCACTTTATCATCATCAGAAGATTTTACACCATCTTCTTTAGCATCTTTTGGATCTTCATCAAGATCATCTTCTTGTGAACTCTTTGACTCTTGGGTTAAGAAAGGTGGATCAACAGTCCAAATAGGCAGCAAAATGTAATCTTTGTCAGGTCTTGTTTCCTTACCAGCTTGACCTGCATCATTACTTTCTTTTGTACCTGCATACTCATTAGATTGTGTACCTACAACAACTAGCTCATAATTCATAGTCTTGGTTAGTGAATCAATATCAAACAACCAGTTTGGTCCACTCCCTCCAACATTAGGTGTACTCTCACTAAACCTAACATGCAAGTTCTCTTCCACTTTCCTGGTCCTACTATTGAACACTCTAAAAGCATTGCTATTCTTTGAGTATCCAACAAAGAATCCTTCATCAGCCTTGCCATCAAACTTGCCTAAGTGATCTATGGTATTCAAGACAGTAACAGGACACCCAAATGGTCTTAAGAAATCTAACAATGGTTTTCTACCATGTAAAAGTTCATAAGGGGTCTTTTTGTGAGGCTTAACTACTTTACTTCTATTATGCACATAGCAAGCAGTATTAACTGCTTCAGCCCAAAAAGTAGTAGGTAATTTAGAATCAGCTAACATTGTTCTAGCAGCCTCAATAAGTGTCCTATTCCTCCTCTCAGCAAGACCATTTTATTAAGGAGTTCTAGCTACACTATACTGTCTCTTAATAGATTTCAACTCACAAAACTGGTTCATATCCCTATTCTTGAACTCAGTTCCATTGTCACATCTTATCAATTTAACCTTATGGTTAACTAGGTTTTCTATCCTTGTTATGAAAGCCTTAAGAATACCACTGGTTTCATCCTTAGTTACTAAAAAGAAAACTCAAGTTAACCTACTATAATCATCTGTGACAACTAGGCAAAACATACCTTTCATTAAACTTTTCACAAATGTTGGTCCAAATAAATCAATGTGCAACATATGTAAAGGCTGACTTATAGAGTTCACTGCTTTGGTCTTACAAGAAGCTCTGTGTTGTTTTCCCTTCAGACAAGCAACACAAATTTCAGTATTTTCAAAAAAATTTGAAGGTAACCCTCTTACAAGGTTTCCCTTAACCAATTTATTCATTGTTTTGAAATTTAAATGTCCAAGCCTTCTATGGAAAAGCTTAGATTCATCATATATGGCCTTTACAAAGAGACAAGCCAAACCTCCTTTGGGAACCATATTCTTTAAATCAACACTGTATATGTTGTCTATTCTAGGAACTTTAAGTAAAAAATGACTTTCATTAGTCAACTTAAAGTCAGGAGATAAGAGAAAACATTCAGTGTCAGTAAAAAGAACACTGTTCTTTTTGTCACACATTTGTAAGACACTAAAGAGGTTAAACTTAAGCTCTTTTATAGAGCACACATTATCAAAATCTAATTTACCAGTTTTTATTGTACCTTTGCCTGTGATTTTCCCTCCTTTGGGATTACTCCCAAAAGCAACATATCCTCCATCAATTGCTTCAAACTCCGTGAGATAGGACATGTTTCCAGTCATGTGCCTTGAGCATCCACTGTTAAATACTCCTTTATCCTCTAATTCCACCTGTGGATTGCCCTACACATAAAGTAAGAAAATCAGTTCATTTTGGGGACCCAAGCCATTACTGACTTGGATCTGCCTTGTGCATCAACATAATCATACCCCTTTAAAACTATAGATGCACTGCTATGTCTGGAAACATGATCTAAAACTTTAAATTTTGGTTTCCAGACCCAACAAGCTGAGGCCTTAACAGCATAAAAATGATTTCCCAAAACAATATCAGTTACTGCTTTTGGCTTAGCAGTAGAAACTACTGCTTTTTCCTTAGCAATACTAAATGCTATATTCTTTTGAATAGGCCTTTTTACAGATGAATGTGTTGTATTTAAAAACTGTAACCTGGATTTAGCACCATTCACTGTTCTTTTTGAGTTAGCGGTACTAACTGATCTAGCAGTATTAGTTACTACTGCTGGTTTAGAAATATTTAATTTGGCAGTATTAACTAATACTAAACCAGATTTCATTTGTACCGCTATTGGAACCTCGTTTCTTTTAGCATGTGGGTGAGTATTTTTATAAAAACTTTGATGATTCACCCTCCTAGCATAGTTCCAAACAGGCTTTTGATAGTAAAAACAATTTTCCTGTAAATGCTCAAAACTACCACAGTAATAACAAGCCTTGTTAAACATCTCAAATCACTCCCTAACCTTTGAGATATCATGTTATTACAATTTCTCTTGTTACCTCTAGGCTTGTTAGTGTACTTCCTATGTTGCTCAGTGTTTTCAACAATTTTTCTAGACACCTTATTACCAAAACTAGGTTTGACAAACTTAATCTGTTCAACACGAAGCTTAACTGTGTTCCGTTTAACCTTAGGTGTAGACTCCACTTGTTCCAGATCATCATCAGACACCCAATCTTAAATGATAGGTGCATCAGTATAAGCCTTTTCAACCTTAGGTATCTCCTTATTAGACTTACTATTCTCTCCTAAAGACTTAGCATTAGACTCAGCTAAACAAGAGAATTTAGGTATAGGAGGTACATATTTTCCTGTTATTGAAGGAGGAACTTCATTATTGTAACACCCCAATAATCGGGCCCAGCGGAAGCGTATATGTCGCTGGGGTGCTACTCAATTGGTACCACAACCCAAGTATAAAGAATGGTTTTTACCTCAATCATTTAGAATAAATTCATTAACAAAAGTATTAATTTTACATTATTAAACTTTAGTGCGGAAATGGGCCCATAAAATAAGTAAAATGGTCCCCAAATGAATATCAGAGTATATTTATCCTATAACCATGCCATGCCATGTCAACTGCCGCCAAATGTGAGCTAACACTTTAAGAACCTGAAAATACATGCTAAAACGAGTCAACACGAGGTTGGTGAGTTCATAGAGTTTAGTTTAAAATGTAAAGCATTTGAATAAAGATTTCCCAGCAAAGGCATTATAAATCCACTCAGTTCCAAGCCCCGCCCATACAAGACTTGCAACCTGTGTGTTTACAACCCACTACCAACTAAACAACAAGTATCATATGGACCACAAGAAATCAAAGACAATATGTTAAAACATGTTTATGAAAAAGTCTACTGTTGCCCTAAGCTCATGACACCGAAGCCTTAACAGTTAGTTCATGTTATCACCCCAAACAGGTGCTTTGCCAGACACCTGTACGACATCAAATGAAATGCGTCCGTTTGACCAGTTGGAGCGACCAACCCGGACGGGGGAGTTTACCCCCAATAGATCTATTCACAACATTCGTGCTTACAAAGTAATTAATGGTTCATGATAGTGGGGAATTTATGGCAAACGACAACAACTTAGGCAATCAATAAATGTTTAGTACACTTGTGTCCATGAGAAAACAATCAGGGGTGTAACAAGTAACACATAATACTCGAGTAAAAATCAAGGGTTTCAACCAATTAGTAATGTTTGAGAAAACAATTCACGTTTCAAGTAAAACGAGCATGGAGTTTAACTATAAACGAGCATGTATTTTCCACCAAAACAGTTATAAAACAAGTAAAAGTAGGGGCCATGAACTCACCTGGAGCCACTGATAGGATAACAAAAGGAAAGCGAACGAATATCGAGGTACGGACGCTCTAACCGCGACCTAAATGATTCATATGTCTTAGGTTCGAAAACATGGTCATGCATGCAAGTTCGTACTCTACTTTATCACTTGTACATGTTGTTGTAACATTTGTTGTCGAAATATAATTGCGTCATTTTGATCCTTTATTAGAATTCACCACCTTTTTAGAAAACATAACTTGTTTATCTCATGACCAAGTTTTAATCGTCGTGTTAATATGTATTTCAAAGTTCTCTAACGCGTCTAATAAGTATACACATGGTTCTACCATTTCCGTATACGCCATTTTATCCAAAATTGTTCACTAAAATGTCCAAAATCCTCTTTTAAAATTTCTAACAGCTCACTATTAGGCTGTCAAATTTTATATGTTGCCGCAAACATACTTTTGGCCATAACTTTTGCGTCGTAACTCCGTTTCTTAAGTTTGACCTATCCACGCGAAGGTATTTAAGTTTACTCTAGGATTTTTATCGTCTCGGCTAGTCTAGACTTCATTTAATCTCAGTTTTCATCTTCTAAAATTCTGGACAGAATGCTTTTTCAGGTTTTTCAGAAAATGTTAGTTTTCGTCGTCTAAATTGAACATAGCGTATCTTTTTCGTTATAAGCCCGTTTTAACTCATTCAAGCGGCTATATTTTCGTTATTAAGTCTATTTTCTATATTTCTAGCCTATTGATACCCTTGATTTACTGATTATTCCAGTTTATTCAAAACGAGGCAGACTGTTTATTGAAATGTCAAAACTACATTTTCTATTCTTCTAGTTAACATAACCACTTAACCACAACTTCAATGCTAGCCCTAGTTTCTCCATCAACTTCCCAACATAACCATAGTCATCTAAACATAAACCCAGCAAGATCCAAAGTCCATGTATTAAATCATTAAGCATGTCTAAATACACAAATTTACCATTATACTAAATAACATTTATTGGGGTTCTTAGGAATAGTGCCCCTTTTGCTACAGTACTGTAGCTAAAGTACCCTTTTTTTTTTCTTTTTTTTTTTTTTTTTTTTTTTTTTTTTTAATTCGCAAAAAATACCCCTGAAGTCGACAACTCTTTGCAAAATTAGTCCTTTTCCAAAAAATATGTCTCAAAATTAGCAAAAAATACCCCGAAAGTTGACAGCTCTTTGCAAAAGTAGTCCTTTTACAAAAAATCTGTTTGAAAATTGGCAAAAAATACCCCTGAAGTTCGCGTTTCTTTGCAAAAGAAGTCCTTTGTCAAAAAATCCATTTCGCATCAAAATACGACAAAACACGTATAGCACAAAAATTATAAGCAACACACCCGCAGCAACGCGCGGGCTGCCCAACTCGTTTTTCACATTTATAAGGTTTATTACCACCATTTTTATGAAAAGTTTCTCTAGTTAGTTTTCTTATAACCAATAATTTTAAAAACATATTATTTACTAAAGGATCATAGTAAGTGTAAATCTTTTCAACATGTACTAAGTGATAATGAGTATAAAAACTTGACAAGCATATAAAATATGAAAACCATGGAGTGTTAGTAAGTTCACTTACAAGAGTGATTTGTGAAATGAGTGTTGTAAAGTACTAGATAAACCACAAGACTTAAGCTCCAAAACCTTTGGCGTTATGCCCTAATGTTCTTGATCTTGGCCACAACAACTCTTTCCTTCTTGCTCCTTTAAGTGTATGTCGAATTGTATGATGAGATGGGGAGGGTGTTTTTTTTTTTTTTTTTTTTTTTTCTTAATTAACTAGTAGCAAAATTGATTGTAGGTAACATCTATTTATACTTGAACTTTGTCAAAGGTGTAATAGTAAGTCAAGTTTAATCATGCTATTTAGGAGGGGGAGGGTGGCCGGATGGGGGCTATGGGGGGGGGGACAAGGGAGACAACTTTGGTGGCTTAGCCCCAAAGTAAAAGTTAAGCATGTTTTGTGCAAAAGTGTGGGCTATTAATTGTTGTGTAAAGTTTGTCTAATATCTAAAAGACAAGAGAGGGGAGGGGGCGGCACTAAGCATAAAATAGGATTAGATGAGTAGTTTTAATACAAAAGTGTATATGTTGTATGTATTGGGTGTTAAAAATATGTATTGGTTGTTGTTTCGGTACTTAACGAAAGTTATACGTAATTAAACGTAAGTTGTAAAGAAATTACTTTGGGTGTCAGAAAATATTTTTGGAACTTTTGTAATAATTTTAGAAGTATAAAAATACCTTGAAGATAATCGTTGAGAGAATCGGGTATGTCGGGTGTTAAATATTGAATAACAAATATCGTTTGTTGAATTCCAAAACCGTAAGTAGTTAAAGAATAGAAATTTGTTGTATAGTTTAAAATTGTGAAATGGAGCAGGAGCAAGATACTAGAACGTTGTGGACTAACTATAGACTACATTCATAGTGCTCAAGAGGGTTGTTCCTAGTTTTATATTCATTTAACCAAATAGTTATTCATAAAAAGTGATCTTATAAGAATTTCAAAGTGGTAAATTGGAGTTGAAAAAATAAATGTTGACGTGGAAAATTACGGGTTGCTACAGTCTCCACCCGTTTAAGGAATTCAGTCCCTGAATTCAGCTTGTTCATTCTACAGACGTGTGTTCTTACTTTAAGTGATCTCGGGATTTCCTTGAGAATTCCAGCGAACCTCAATGATAGGCATTCGACTTTGTTGGCTTGAGAACGTTTAAAGGACCGTCAAAAATACGAGGGTTCATTCAAAAGAAAAGTATTGTGACGAGAAAGTATTGTGGTGCTAATGTGTTGGATGTAGGTGTGAATGTTCATGCAACGATTGTATACACACACAGAAATTTTTGGGACCTTTAGAATTCGAGTAGAGAATCAGTCTGGACATAATGCTATTATAACTATTCCCAGTATTGCAAAATTCATCTCTGAGTCGGACATAGGTGGTCAGGCTATGTCCCACTGTCCCTGGTCGAATATAGGTGACCAATCTATATTCCACCAAGGTTCAATAAATTTTGAAACACTCAGCTCAGTTATACTAATAATATGTCCCTCACATTTAGAAGCCGTTTTGAAAGACTACGGCAAGTGACCAAACTCGAGGTCGAATGATGAGATTATGTAAGGAAAAGGCGTAACGCTGTGACATATACGATACGTGAGCATGCTTATATGGAAGATAGTTACAGTAATCAATGAGAATGAGTGGGTATAATTAATCCGATAATAAGACACAAATCTTATCAAATATGTCAGCAAACAAATCACAAATGAGGCATCAACTTGGCAGGCAGGCACGTTGCGGTCATAGGGTTATGTTTTTGTAAAAGTAGTTATAGTCTAGGTTTTAAAAATACCCATTTCTCTATAACCGAGGCTCTGATACCAATCTGTAACACCCCAATAATCGGGTCCAGCGGAAACGTACATGTCACTGGGGTGCTACTCAATTGGTACGATAACACAAGTATAAAGAACGGTTTTTACCTCAATCATTTAGAATAAATTCATTCACAAAAGTATTAATTTTACATTATTAAACTTTAGTGCTGAAATGGGCCCATAAAATAAGTAAAATTGTCCCCAAAAGAATATCAGAGTATATTGATCCTATAACTATGCCATGCCATGCCAACTGCCGTAAAATGTGAGCTAACACTTTAAGAACCTGAAAATACATGCTAAAATGAGTCAACACGAGGTTGGTGAGTTCTTAGAGTTTAGTTTAAAATATAAAGCATTTGAATAAAGATTTCCTAGAAAGGCATTATAAATCTACTCAGTTCCAAGCCCCGCCAATACAAGACTTACAACCTGAGTGTTTACAACCCACTGCCATCTAAACAACAAGTATCATATGGACCACAAGAAATCAAAGACAATATGTTAAAACATGTTTATGAAAAAGTCTACTGTTGCCCTAAGCTCATGACACCGAAGCCTTAACAGTTAGTTCATGTTATCACCCCAAACAAGTGCTTTGCCAGACACCTGTACGACATCAAATGAAATGCGTCCGTTTGACCAGTTGGAGCGACCAACCCGGACGGGGGAGTTTACCCCCAATAGATCTATTCACAACATTCGCGCTTACAACGTAATTAACGGTTCATGATAGTGGGGAATTTATGGCAAACGACAACAACTTAGGCATTCAATAAATGTTTAATGCACTTGTATCCATGAGAAAACAATCAGGTGTGTAACAAGTAACACATAATACTCGAGTAACAATCAAGGGTTTCAACCAATTAGTAATGTTTGAGAAAATAATTCACGTTTCAAGTAAAACGAGCATGTATTCTCCCCCAAAACAGTTATAAAACAAGTAAAAGTAGGGGCCATGAACTCACCTGGAGCAACTGATAGGATAACAAAAGGAAAGCGAACGAATATCGAGGTACGGACGCTCTAACCGCGACCTAAATGATTCATATGTCTTAGGTTCGAAAACATGGTCATGCATGCAAGTTCGTACTCTACTTTATCACTTGTACATGTTGTTGTAACATTTGTTGTCGAAATATAATTGCGTCATTTTGATCCTTTATTAGAAATCACAACCTTTTTAGAAAACATAACTTGTTTATCTCATGACCAAGTTTTAATCGTCGTGTTAATATGTATTTCAAAGTTCTCTAACGCGTCTAATAAGTATACACATGGTTCTACCATTTCCGTATACGCCATTTTATCCAAAATTGTTCACTAAAATGTCCAAAATCCTCTTTTAAATTTCTAACAGCTCACTATTAGGCTGTCAAATTTTATATGTTGCCGCAAACATACTTTTGGCCATAACTTTTGCGTCGTAACTCCGTTTCTTAAGTTTGACTATCCACGCGAAGGTATTTAAGTGTACTCTAGGCTTTTCAAGGTCTCGGCTAGTCTAGACTTTATTTAATCTCAGTTTTCATCTTCTAAATTTCTGGACAGAATGCTTTTTCAGGTTTTTCAGAAAATGTTAGTTTTCGTCGTCTAAATTGAAAATAACGTATCTTTTTCGTTATAAGCCCGTTTTAACTTATTCAAGCGGCTATATTTTCGTTATTAAGTATATTTTCTATATTTCTAGCCTATTGATACCCCTGATTTACTGATTATTCCAGTTTATTCAAAATGAGGCAGACTGTTTATTGAAATGTCAAAACTACATTTTCTATTCTTCTAGTTAACATAACCACTTAACCACAACTTCAATGCTAGCCCTAGTTTTTCCATCAACTTCCCAACATAACCATAGTCATCTAAACATAAACCTAGCAAGATCCAAAGTCCATGTATTAAATCATTAAGCATGTCTAAATACACAAATTTACCATTTTTCACATTTATAAGGTTTATTACCACCATTTTTATGAAAAGTTTATCTAGTTAGTTTTCTTGTAACCAAGAATTTTAACAACATATTCTTTACTAAAGGATCATAGTAAGTGTAAATCTTTTCAACATGTACTAAGTGATAATGAGTATAAAAACTTGACAGGCATATAAAATATGAAAACCATGGAGTGTTAGTAAGTTCACTTACAAGAGTGATTTGTGAAATGAGTGTTGTAAAGTACTAGATTAACCACAAGACTTAAGCTCCAAAACCTTTGGTGTTATGCCCTAATATTCTTGATCTTGGCCACAACAACTCTTTCCTTCTTGCTCCTTTAAGTGTGTGTCGAATTGTATGATGATATGGGGAGGGTGTTTTATTTATATTTTTTTCTTACTTAACTAGTAGCAAAAATGATTGTAGGTAACATCTATTTATACTTGAACTTTGTCAAAGGTATAATAGTAAGTCAAGTTTAATCATGCTATCTAGGAGGGGGAGGGTGGCCGAATGGGGGCTATGGGGGGGACAAGGGAGACAACTTTGGTGGCTTAGCCCCAAAGTAAAAGTTAAGCATGTTTTGTGCAAAAGTGTGGGCTATTAATTGTTGTGTAAAGTTTGTCTAATATCTAAAAGACAAGAGAGGGGAGGGGGCGGCACTAAGCATAAAATGGGATTAGATGAGTAGTTTTAACACAAAAGTGTATATGTTGTATGTATTGGGTGTTAAAAATATGTATTGGTTGTTGTTTCGGTACTTAACGAAAGTTATACATAATTAAACGTAAGTTGTAAAGAAATTACTTTGGGTGTCAGAAAATATTTTTGGAACTTTTGTAATAATTTTGGAAGTATAAAAATACCTTGAAGATAATCGTTGAGAGAATCGGGTATGTCGGGTGTTAAATATTGAATAACAAATATCGTTTGTTGAATTCCAAAACCGTAAGTAGTTAAAAAACAGAAATTTGTTTTATAGTTTAAAATTGTGAAATGGAGCAGGAGCAAGATACTGGAACGTTGTGGACTAACTATAGACTACATTCATAGTGCTCAAGAGAGTTGTTCCTAGTTTTATATTCATTTAACCAAATAGTTATTCATAAAAAGTGTTCTTGTAAGAATTTCAAAGTGGTAAATTGGTGTTGAAAAATAAATGTTGACGTGAAAAATTACGGGTTGCTACAATTATAACCTATACCACTACCTCTCCTCGTAAGTTGACACTCAATTGTCTTGTTTACACTGTCATATGCAAATTCAAGCTTATTTACTTTAGCTTGATGTTTTTCTCTTTCCTGATAAGCTGCATCTTTTTCTTTTTGAGCCTTTTCTAACCTTTTAGTAAGTTCATTAATGACATTTTCTCTTACATAAAGCTTACTTTCTAGAACATTAACCTTCTCAACATACTTTGACTCATTCTGTTTAAAGAATTCAATATGTTCAACAGATTTTAAGCCTACTTTATAGCCTAAATTATCTAACTCTAGCTTCCTTACATCTTCTATTAGTTTTTCATTCCTAGACTTAAGTTCCTCAATAGTATCTAAACAAGATTTATAAGAACTACCAGAATTATTAGATACCTCAGAATCAGAACTTGATGAAGAAGAGTAAGCCATGAGTGCAAACTTTGGTCCTTCAGCTACTTGGTCACTCCAATCATATCCACCCAAACCATCACAAGACACCAAAGTTGTAGAAGTCTTAGGTTACTCAGACACACCTTTCCTTGAGCTCTCTCTATTCTTGTAGTCTTAGCTCCTTGGTGCCCTGCATTCTATTGCAAAGTGTCCCTTCATGTGACAGTTGTAGCATTCAATCTTGGATATATCAAAACCCATGTTATCATGCCCATTAACCTTGAGGTTTCTTCCAGTCTTCTTCAAAAATCTCCTTGCCCTCATTGTCAACATTGCCATCTGCCACTTCAATTCCATCTCTTCAAGATCATCTGGATGAATCTGTTCCAAGTCTTCATGCATAATCTGACGACTAGTAGATTGACCAGCTAAGAAAGCATAGATAACAGTATCACTCAAGTTATCAAGGGTTGTGGACCCAACAGCATTAACTTGTGTGCTAGTAGTACTAACTCCATGAGCAGTATTAATTGCTTCATTAGTTCTTCCAGAACTGTTATTGGAGGAGGACACAAAAGCTAAGTTTTGTATGCCTGAGGATGAGCTAGATGACCCTTTGACTTCAGGTTCATACACTTTTAGATTGTTATACAGATCATCTAAATTCATTGTATCAAGATCAGCCTTGTTTCTCCACACCACAGTATGTGTGTTCCATTCTGGTGACAAGCTTCTTAGAAACTTTTGATTTATATCTTCTTGAGGAATTATTACTTCCACAAGTGCTAGTTGACTAATAATTTTATAAAGTCTGTCAAAGGTCTGATCAAGATTCTCAGAACTAGGAGCAACAAAATTCTCATATTGTTGCTTCAAAAGATTCTTCCTGGTCTTCTTGGTAGCAGCATTCCCTTTAAACCTTTTTTCAATTGCTTCTAACAACAATTTAGCACTCTTGATGTGATTGAAAGTCAACTGATGGTCATTAGGAATGCCCATCATGAGAGTGCTTCTTGCCTTAACTTCCAGTCTTCTTTGTGCCTTGTCTTCAACAGTTTTAATAGGCAAGATAGTGACAACACCAGCATCAGAAGTTTCTGTTTTAGGTAAAGAATTGCCAGTCTCTATTACCTCCCACATAGAATAATCAACCATCTGAATGTACTGCTCTATTCTCATTCTCCATAGCTCATACTCTCCAGACTTGAGCATTGGTACCTTTGATGCAGTAATCATGTGTGTAGATTCTGAATCCATATCTTCAGTAAGATCAGAACAACCTTGAGTCTAAACAGGTTCTTCTTGATCACAGCTTCTAGAGCACAAGCTCTGATACCACTTGTTGATCCCAGTTATGCACTTGATCAAATTCCTTAGCTTGTAAGGTTTAGTTATCTTAGATAAATCAAAAACAACTAAGTATAGAAACTGTCTTGAAGTTTATCAAACACAATGCGGAATCTTGTATTTGATCTTAAGAAGAACTTTGAATTGTATAAAACAGTAAATTAGAACACAAGAATATCGAACTAAACACTTCAATATTATTGATATAATACGAATACTCAAATGTATT
Organism: Artemisia tridentata subsp. tridentata; assembly: GCA_021014915.2. Taxonomy (NCBI): domain Eukaryota; kingdom Viridiplantae; phylum Streptophyta; class Magnoliopsida; order Asterales; family Asteraceae; genus Artemisia; species Artemisia tridentata. The sequence continues at coordinate 297,467,593 of CP139509.1, read as the reverse complement.
AGGGTTTACAACCTTGAAGTTCTATAAAGAATCGTGTGTATCTCTATCTCAATCGTATATAAATCATCTATATCTCTAAGCCCCATGACCTCCTTTTATAGACTAAGGAGTCATAGTCGGCTAACAATAATTTTCTATACAAGATAAATCTTTATAGAATCTTTTCTATACTTATCTAAACATACTGTACATAAAAACCGACTCTAATACTCTAGCAACACTAATAATGAATCAGCAGCATTAACACTTTGTTCTGGCGGCATTAATTCTCTAGCAGCATTAACTTAGTACTAGCAGTACTAAATTTTCTTCTAGCAGCATTAACTACTTAGAGTATTTTTCCTTGAAGTCTGTCAGCAGTCTTAATATACTCTAGCAGTCTTAACTTCTATAAGCAGCACTAACCTTTATAACTAGCAGCAGTAATGACTTGCAATATTTTTCTTGTAATCCCTGAGCAGTCTTAACATCATGAGCAGCATTAACACCTTGGAAGATTTAAATCCCAACACTCCTGGTGATTATGAATCTTTGAATGAAGAAACTTGATGATTTTGGAGAAGAATATCAAGTTTAGGGGAGGATTTTTGGGATTAAAAGCCTTCTTGTTGGGATTCTTATTACTGCTGCTCATGTTAATGTTACTACTGCTCTGGTAAAGATAATGCTGCTCATGAACTTCAAAGAAAATATACCAAGTGCTTACAACTGCTGGTGTAAGAGTTAAGACAGCTAGTACAAGTTAGTGCTGCTGAAGAACTTCAAGGAATATACACTAAGTATTTTAAGACTGCTAGTACAATGTTAATGCTGCTGATGAAGTTAATGCTGCTCAGTCAAAGTTACTACTGTTAGGCTTATAAGTTAGTACTGTTAGTAGAAAAGTTACTACTGCTTATGAGATATACATTGTAAAGTCGTGTGATATGTTTAGATAATTATAGAAAAGACTTAGAAAAGATTTTTCTTGGAGAGAAAGAATTGTAAGCCGATTAGGACTCCTTGGTGTATAAAAGGAGGTTCTAGGGCATAGAGTTAGATACGTACGATTGTCATAGAGTTATATCTTCAAGGTTTTGTAACCCTAATACAATGAAGAGTATTCGTATTATTCATTAATAATATTGAAGCTTATTGTTTTTTAAACTGTTTGTTCATTGTTCACTGTTACATTAGAATTCTTCTTAATATTAAAGATTAGTTTCCGCATAATCTTTAATATACTTAAACACAGTTTCTATCATAGTTGTGTTAGATTTATCTAGGGTTAATGGCATGTAATAGCAACATACATTCCCATTTGTTCCATTATCAGATACGAACCCAAAAAATTACCATAATCACCATCCATCTCTTTGCTCCATTAGTCCTTTTGGCATGTAATACCAACTTTCTTTCCCATTTGTTTCATTATCATACGTTTTGACTAACGACCATTTGTAATTAACTAAAAAATATGTTTTCTTGCATTTTCATTCATTTTTATATGTTTTTATCTGTTTGTATACGTTTTCGCCCGTTTTCTTATGTTTTCAGACGTTTTTTTTCATTTGCACCATTAGTCCTTTTGACTAACGACCGTTTGTAATTAACTCAAAAATATGTTTTTCTTACGTTTTCATACGTTTTTATATGTTTTCAAGCATTTTTGTTCGTTTTAAAACATATTTTTGAGTTAATTACAAATGGTCGTTAGTCAAAAGGACTAACGGTGCAAACAAAAATGTAAAGAAAATGGGCAAAAAAGTAAAAAAAACGGATAGAAACGTATGAAAACATATGACAACGTAAGAAAAATATATTTTTGAGTTAATTACAAACGGTCGTTAGTTAAAAGGACTAACGGTGCAAAAAAAACGTATGATAATGAAACAAAATTTGAAAGTTGGATGGGTATCACTGGTACATATATTGGATATCGTCACACCAAAAATGTGTGACGATATGCATATACTCACACATGTTTTTTTTTGTGTCACCAAAGGTCGCGCCACTATAGGTGGCATATGGTCACATTATTTAGTTTGTGGCCGTTTTCATCGAAAAAGAGTGACCAAAACATGAATATGTGTGACAAATTAGGCACAAGTTTTGTTGGATTAATCATTTTTGTGTGACCGTAAACACTTTACAGTCACACAAATGTTTTTTGAGAGTAACTATTGTTCGTCCTTTGGCCACATAAATATATAATATATGTGACATTTGAGATGATTTATTCAAGTAAATGTGTATTTTGTGTGACTATTTCCCATCCTATGGCCACATGAATATATAATAAATGTGACGTTTGTGATGATTTAGTAAAAAATGTGTGTTTTTTTTTGGAGTTAGTAACATACAATTTAAAAAACAGTGGCCAAAAGTGTTAATAAGTGTGATCATATGCTGTTTAATGTGAAGAAATGTGTATTCTGTGTGACTATTAATCATCCAATGGCCACTTGAATTTTATGTTTGTGTGGCCTTTTGAAATATTTAGTCACACAAAACATGTTTGTTTTGGGTATTTAGTCACATACAAAAAAGCAGAAAGAGGCCAAAAGTGTTAATAAGTGTGACCATATGCAGTTTAAAGTGAAGAAATGTGTATTTTGTGTGACTATTGATCATCCAATGTCCACTTGAATTTTATGTTTGTGTGGCCTTTTGTAATATTTAGTCATACAAAGCATGTTTGTTTTGGGTATTTAGTCACATACAATTAAGCATAAAGTGTCCAAAAGTGTTAATAAGTGTGACCATATGCTATTTAAAGTGAAGAAATGTGTATTTTGTGTGACTATTGTTCATCAAATAGCCACTTGAATTTTATGTTTGTGTGGCCTTTTGTAATATTTAGTCACACAAAGCATGTTTGTTTTGGGTATTTATTCACATACAATTAAGTAAAAAGTGGCCAAAAGTGTTAATAAGTGTGAACATATGCTGTTTAAAGTGATGATATGTGTATTTTGTGTGACTATTGTTCATCCAATGGCCACTTGAATTTTATGATTGTGTGGCTTTTGTAATATTTAGTCACACAAAGCATGTTTGTTTTTGGTATTTAGTCACATACAATTAAGCAGAAAGTGGCCAAAAGTTTTAATAAGTTTGACCATATGCTGTTTAAAGTGAAGAAATGTGTATTTTGTGTGACTATTAATCATCCAATGGCCACTTGAATTTGATGTTTTTGTGGCCTTTTGTAATATTTAGTCACACAAAGCATGTTTGTTTTGGGTATTTAGTCACATACAATTAAGCATAAAGTGTCCAAAAGTGTTAATAAGTGTGACCATATGCTATTTAAAGTGAAGAAATGTGTATTTTGTATGACTATTGTTCATCCTATGGCCACTTGAATTTTATGTTTGTGTGGCCTTTTGTAATATTTAGTCACACAAAGCATGTTTGTTTTGGGTATTTAGGCATATACTATTAAGCAAAAAGTGGCCAAAAGTGTGACCATATGCTGTTAAAAGTGAAGAAATGTGTATTTTGTGTGACTATTAATCATCCAATGGCCACTTGAATTTTATGTTTGTGTGGCCTTTTGTAATATTTAGTCACACAAAGCATGTTTGTTTTGGGTATTTAGTCACATACAATTAAGCATAAAGTGTCCAAAAGTGTTAATAAGTGTGACCATATGCTATTTAAAGTGAAGAAATGTGTATTTTGTATGACTATTGTTCATCCTATGGCCACTTGAATTTTATGTTTGTGTGGCTGATGAACTCAAATAAGTACATATTATTACTATCATTTATCCTAATTATTTGACTTGTTTTATTATATTATGTATGAGGATTGATACTTAATCATTTACTTTTGTAATTCTCAAGTAAAAACAAGCATTTGGTGAAACTTGGCGATTTTGGACTAATTATGGGGCAAAACATGCAAGAAGTTAAGAGTCTACTGAAATGTACAAGATCAAGACTATTCTGCTCCAGATGCGCCGCATCTCACTTATGACATACGCCGCATCACTATCAATATTTCACCAGATACGATCCAAGATACAAGAGGACATGCGCCGCATCTATAAATGGAGTTACGCCGCATCTTCTAGCGGTGTACGAATATTCCTGAATATTATAATCTTGGACCCCAGGCGAAGTTTAGTCAATGCGTCGCATCTACTTATTAGATGCGCCGCATCTTACCCTCAGACAGAAACTATAAATACCCCAAAGACCAGACGAATTATGAGTTCCGAAGTTTTAACAGAAGACCGAAGACCAGAAACCTAGGACGAATTCAGTCAAGGCAGCAGCACAAGACACACCCAAATCAAAGATACAAGAGCTGTAAGAAGGTGCTGCATGTGTTTAATTCATTAAGTAGTTTTGTTTTATTGTGTTAGTAAACTTTAATTCATCAAGATTGGTGGCTTGTGTAATGTGACAACGGAAAGATTGCACTCCCTTAAAACTGCTTTCTCATTAATTAAAGTTTATATGTTGATGTCATTGGTGACTTTTATTAGTGCATTGATAACCTCTGTGTCTAGCTGAGTGTTGATCGGGTCGCCATGCCTCTGCCCTCGCCTATTTATTAGATCGCCTATGTATTCTACGGTCTGTAGAAAAGTAGGAGAAAGATAAATAGGATAGTCATAAGTAATCATTAAGGGTTTACTCGCCGATAAGATTAGAACCAACGAGAAAGGACTTAATCTCGGTGCGTTGCATCGAACTATACACTTCATATAACACTAGCAATAAAACAAGTGACAAACTACTTATCATCAGGACAGCCCTCTTATTGTCTCAAGTATTTATCTGTGTACGTGTGTGCTACTTGCTGATTCGTGCCTATTGGTTTAGTTTATTATTTAATTGCAACCAAATCGTGCCAGTCTCTCAAGCTGAACCCCCTTGCGTTAGATTAGGTTGTATAGCTAACTTAATATATTAAAATACTGATTAGAATAACTAGATAATACGTTCCACTCTTAGTGATCGACACTCTACTTACCATTATATTCATACTGACCGGGTACACTGCTCGTTAAGTGTGTGTGTTATTGATAAGTCGGCTAAATATAAATTTAAAACTTGAGTAGGCATTAAAACTGCTAAACCGCAACGACACATCGCACGCATCAAGTTTTTGGCGCCGCTGCCGGGGAGTGAATTGTTATTATCTGTTAATTTGATTAGTATTTTAATTAGGTTTTAATTTTTTTTATCTAACCGCTAATTTTGTTGTGTATTAGATTAATTTGCATTCATTGTATTATTTTGCATATTTTCTGTTTTTGTGTGTTTTTATTTTCGTTTGTTTTTATTTTCTGTATTTTCTTGCGTACTGCTATCGTTGTACTGAGCTAAATCGAACGATACGGCGCATCTGATTTCTCAGATACGGCGTATTGCGTTTAATTTTTATAAAATACAACGCGTTTAATTAATTCGATACGACGCATCTTTTCCCCAAGATACGGCGTATCTGTTTTTGATAAAAAAAATTTTCTAAACGTTAACGCCATACGACGCATCTGCTTTAGCAGATACGGCGTATCTATTATTTTAATTAAAAACAGTTTTCGAATTATTAAACAGATACGGCGTATCGATTTTTATCGATACGGCGCATCTTCTGAATCAAAAATCTTGTATTTCAAAATGTAACGAAAATACGGCGCATTAACTTTTGTTAATACGACGCATTCAATTTTGATAAATATAATTGATTTTTGATAAATTAAACTGATACGGCGCATTCTTATTCTAAGCGGCGTATCTATTTTCTGAATAAAAGTCTGATTTATTTTTAACGTATTAGATACGGCGTATCCCATTTATAGGATACGGCGCATCAACAGCAGATATCAGAAGCTTTTATTTTACTTTGATCGTTTCACCCTTCTTTTGCACGAGTAAGTTTTATTTCAGGAAGATGGACGATCCGGATATTACAATGGAAGAATATATCAGACTTGGAGAGGAAAGAGCCTTGAGCAATAATGGGATCTACGATTGGGAAAGAGCAAGATATGGTGCACAAGTCATTGATACGAAAGAAATCACTATGGAAGAATACTTGATTCTTGGACGAGAAAAGTCAAGGAAAGAAAGAAACAAATTGCCATTTCAACACACCTGGTGTATGCCAAGTGATAATGAAGAAGATTCGTATACCGTGAAACCAATTCCGGCAATTGTTATTGATAGTACTTTTTCTCCGGAGATTGCACAAGATGATGTGTATACGGAACCTTACGTTGAAGAATATCCTGCAATCGTATTACCACCATTAGACAATCCAACGGATGAAGATGAAAAGTATTCTAATTTTGATTTCGAACCATTTGACGCCATAGTTTATGATGACATACCTCAGCCAGATTTTGACCCAACGAGGGATTTTGAAGAAATCTGGGATTACTTATTTAAGGATGAAATTCGGGACGATGCTGAAATTGCAAGACCACTAGTTGAAGATGGAGATTCACAAGACGAATTGGAGTCACTTACAACACAAAGGGGTATAAATTTATTTAATATGATTAATCCCGTTACTAATAATCTTGCTAGTTTTCCTAAACAGGTTGCAAAACAAAAGGATGATGAGGCGAAATTTATTACACTACCTATTGAAGCACCTGTGATCAACCCGTATTTGGTAGAGCTGGAAGAAGAATTTGGTGATGAGCTCTTAAACATTGCTATGATTGATGAAGATGATGGTCTCGACCCTATGAAGTATATAGAGGAACTCGAACTTTTACTTGCCAAAGACCCTTTCTCATCTTCTGCGGAAGTCAAGGGATGCCTTACTACCAAAGATACTAACCAAGAAGAAAGGAGACTCATTTTTCCTCAACACACTACTCTTTCAGATGGAATGGTCAAGTCATCCAATTTATCAACCAAACCGGGTAAGAATAGGAAAGATGTACACATATTGCCAAGGTATGATCTTTATGTATTTCTTCCATCTTTAATAGCAAATTTACACTCTTTTCGTGTTTATTGCTACTATCACCCGCACTTGATTCCAAGTGGGGGGAACAACACCCTATTACACAGTAAATAAGGGTGGAGTCAGGCTCGTGACTCGAACAAAAACAAGCGCTTCGTGGGAGGCAACCCATGCTTATCTTTTATTTTATTTTCTGATTTTGTATTGAGTCAGTCAGGCCGCAGAGGATACGGCGCATCTCAATCCTGAGATGCGACGCATCTCCTGCAATGGTCATATCTTTATTTTTTCTGCATTTTTTATATTTCGACTTTAAAACTTTTTATCAGTTTATTTTAATGCGGCGCATCCCTGGTTAAGGATGCGGCGCATCTTTTATTCTGATCCGTATTTATTCCAGGCTCGATACGGCGTATCTTCTTCCATAAGATACGGCGCATCGACTGACCTGATGATTTTCATTTTTAATTTTTATGTTTTATTTTTAACTAACTACTAATGTATTATGCAAGTTTGAACCTTTCTTAACTTAGGTGTGTTTTAAAGCCTTGGTGGTATTATAGATTCCTGCATTTCCTGTGGATACATCTATTATGAAGCTTAAACGTTCTCATCCACAAGAAAGATGATTTTTGCTCTATACAAATGGAGGATCATACCGAGCAAATCTCAGGGGAGTTTTTCTGTTCTAATTCTTTTATTTTCCAGTTTTTAACCTTTTATACAAACAACGAGGACGTTGTTTAACTTAAGTGGGGGGATTGGAGAATTAGAACACTTAACACTTACTTGTCCTAAACTTTTCAAAATATGCTTAAAATGTGCTTAATATATCAAAATTTAAAATTTTTAGCATGTTTTTGTTTAAGATCTAAGTTGCATAGCTGCACACATGACGTTATTTTCAAAAATTGTGATTTTTCAAAATTCACAAATCTATGAGTGTGCCGGTGACTTGTAAACTTTAGAACTTGGCTTGTATACTATTCGAGACCACCATAATAAGTATTATTTATATAATTGGAATGACTTGTCTAAATTGGTAAATTTCTAGGATTACACCCAAATAGCCTTATATGTTATGTGATATTAGCTAACTACACTGGTTAGTTAACCCCCGTATAAACCTTTTGTTACTCTCATTTTTAGAGTAAGATACCCCTAGAAAAACACTCAGAGCCATTCCTTTCGTTTCTTACACCTTTGTTAAAATGTTTCATTACACCCTTACACCTTAGCCTACCCTGTAGATTAGAATCCGTGGTTGGTTAATTGCTATAGGCAAAGTGTGTTTCCTTACATTACCTGTGTTCGCGTGCGTAATTCATTATCTATGGTTAGGTCGGGAAATTGCACAATGCGATTGGAGTGAAAGTAAATATTGTATATCTTTGAGTTTATTTTTCGTGTGTTTACTACTTTCACTATTACCGTTATTTCTGAAGTCATGAAAAGTATGGAAAAATTATCCAGAATTATTGTTTTGGTGATGTGGTGAAATTTTACACATCTATGTTTATGTTATTAAAATAAAAAAAAAATAAAAAAATAAAAAAAAATCGAAAAAATGAGAAAAGAAAAAGAAAAAAGAAGAAAGTTGGATGTTTGTTTTAACCAACGATGTAAAGTTATGTAAGTGGTCGATATCACCACTATTTGTTGTATATTATATCTATGGATTGAATGGGAGTTGGCAGTTATGGGAACGTCAACTAAGGTTTATTCTTTGATTAAGATCTTGTTGAGTATAATTCGTGTCTACCTAAAGCGTGTGTTTCAAGTGTTAAAGCGTGAGTTATTCAATGATATGAGTCTTATTCATGGGATGGTTGGGATAGTAATTAACCACACTTAGGATTTTAATTTATTTGTTTTGTTTATTTTTTCGTTTTACACCAATTTATATCCCTAATATTATCCATGCCATTTATTATTCTTTATCCAACCAAACCTTTGATTTATTGAGATTAGGGATTTGAGCAATCTTAAGTATCGTAGTCGTGGATTCGGCTATGTATTACTGATTTTGTCGCCCTTTTTGATATATGATTATTGGTGAAGTTTGGACCTATCTTTAGCCTATTCGAGTTAAGGATTTGAGCAATTGCAAGTATCGTGTTCGTGGATTCGATCATGTATTTGTAATTTTGTCGCCTTTTCTGGAATTTGAGATCGATAGAGATTAAGAATAATTAACCCTTAAGCCTAAAAACCCTTTTTACCGCTTTAGACTTGTTATTCCTTGGCTTTAGTGGAGGAGATGTGTATACTTGCCAAGCTTATGATAGAATATTCGTCGCGACTGGATAGTTAAATGATTAGATTTGCTTTTATCGAAATATTTTATTTTACTTCTAATTCGTTAAGTGTTTGGTTGTGTGATTATGACAAAAACGAATACATGCTTAAATATAAAAATAAATCCTAATATCTTTTAGGATACATTTTCATAAGATTAATTCTAAGGTTTACTTGGGGACAAGTAAAGTTCAAGTGGGGGGATATTTGATGAACTCAAATAAGTACATATTATTACTATCATTTATCCTAATTATTTGACTTGTTTTATTATATTATGTATGAGGATTGATACTTAATCGTTTACTTTTGTAATTCTCAGGTAAAAACAAGCATTTGGTGAAACTTGGCGATTTTGGACTAATTATGGGGCAAAACATGCAAGAAGTTAAGAGTCTACTGAAATGTACAAGATCAAGACTATTCTGCTCCAGATGCGCCGCATCTCACTTATGACATGCGCCGCATCACTATCAATATTTCACCAGATACGATCCAAGATACAAGAGGACATGCGCCGCATCTATAAATGGAGTTACGCCGCATCTTCTAGCGGTGTACGAATATTCCTGAATATTATAATCTTGGACCCCACGCGAAGTTAAGTCAATGCGCCGCATCTACTTATTAGATGCGCCGCATCTTACCCTCAGACAGAAACTATAAATACCCCAAAGACCAGACGAATTAAGAGTTTCGAAGTTTTAACAGAAGACCGAAGACCAGAAACCTAGGACGAATTCAGTCAAGGCAGCAGCACAAGACACACCCAAATCAAAGATACAAGAGCTGTAAGAAGGTGTTGCATGTGTTTAATTCATTAAGTAGTTTTGTTTTATTGTGTTAGTAAACTTTAATTCATCAAGATTGGTGGCTTGTGTAATGTGACAACGGAAAGATTGCACTCCCTTAAAACTGCTTTCTCATTAATTAAAGTTTATATGTTGATGTCATTGGTGACTTTTATTAGTGCATTGATAACCTCTGTGTCTAGCTGAGCGTTGATCGGGTCGCCATGCCTCTGCCCTCGCCTATTTATTAGATCGCCTATGTATTCTATGGTCTGTAGAAAAGTAGGAGAAAGATAAATAGGATAGTCATAAGTAATCATTAAGGGTTTACTCGCCGATAAGATTAGAACCAACGAGAAAGGACTTAATCTCGGTGCGTTGCATCGAACTATACACTTCATATAACACTAGCAATAAAACAAGTGACAAACTACTTATCATCAGGACAACCCTCTTATTGTCTCAAGTATTTATCTGTGTACATGTGTGCTACTTGCTGATTCGTGCCTATTGGTTTAGTTTATTATTTAATTGCAACCAAATCGTGCCAGTCTCTCAGGCTGAACCCCCTTGTGTTAGATTAGGTTGTATAGCTAACTTAATATATTAAAATACTGATTAGAATAACTAGATAATACGTTCCACTCTTAGTGATCGATACTCTACTTACCATTATATTCATACTGACCGGGTACACTGCTCGTTAAGTGTGTGTGTTATTGATAAGTCGGCTAAATATAAATTTAAAACTTGAGTAGGCATTAAAACTGCTAAACCGCAACGACACATCACGCACCCATCAGTGGCCTTTTGTAATATTTAGTCACACAAAGCATGTTTGTTTTGGGTATTTAGTCATATACAATTAAGCAAAAAGTGGCCAAAAGTGTGACCATATGCTGTTAAAAGTGAAGAAATGTAAATTTTGTGTGACTATTGATCATCTAATGGCCACTTGAATTTTGTGTTTGTGTGGCCTTTTGTAATATTTAGTCACACAAAGCATGTTTGTTTTGGGTATTTAGTCACATACAATTAAGCAAAAAGTGGCCAAAAGTGTTAATAAGTGTGACCATATGCTGTTTAAAGTGAAGAAATGTGTATTTTGTGTGACTATTGTTCATCCAATGGCCACTTGAATTTTATGATTGTGTGGCCTTTTGTAATGTTTAGTCACAGAAAGCATGTTTGTTTTTGGTATTTAGTCACATACAATTAAGCAAAAAGTGGCCAAAAGTGTTAATAAGTGTGACCATATGCTGTATAAAGTGAAGAAATGTGTATTTTGCGTGAGTATTGTTCATCCAATGGTCACATGAATTTTTAGTTTGTGTGGCATTTTGTAATATTTAGTCACACATCGAATTAAACAAAGAGTGACCAATAATGTTGATAAGCGTGACCATATTATGTGAGTGCATCTTTTAGTCACAGGGTTACTACTGCTATTACTAAGTTAATACTATTGGAGCAGAGTTTCTACTGCTAGTACTAAGTTAGTCTTGCTGAAGCAGAGTTACTACTGCTAGTACTATGCTAATGCTGCTGGAATGAGTATATATATATATATATATATATATATATATATATATATATATATATATATATATATATATATATATATATATATTATATATATATATATATAAACAGAATTAAAAACAAAAAGAAATTTCAAATTGAATTAAACTCGAATGTAGATAACTGAACCGAATATACAATTGTAATGTCGTACATAATCAAATTCTCAAGTACCATAATAAAGACTTTTGACTCTTCGTCGGCCTAGCTTGCTTTAGGGATTTAATAGAGACATAACTTTTGCGCTTCGATGGTGCTGTTGGTCCACATTTGTTGTCACTAATCTTTTGCATCGTAGTTGGTGGTGTAACCTGTAGTAACAAAAGACGCTTGTATCAAACATTGAATTATATATGAAGAATTATATATATGTAGGTTGAAAAAATACATGTATGTACCCAAAGCGATGATATTTGATTTCTTTAAGTGCCACAGTTTGTACTTAAATGGCTAAAAAAAAGAATTTTTGCATGTATATATCAGAAATTATTTAAACAAAAGAATAACAGGAAACATGTTGAAATACATACTGTTGGCAGTGCTTGTGTTGGAGACACATTTTGTTCTGATTTGGAATCTGGAGACCCGTTTTGTCGTGACTTTTGCTTTTTCTTAAGTCCGACAGTTTTAGCAGGTTCCTATATATATATATATATATATATATATATATATATATATATATATATATATATATATATATATATATATATATATATATATATATAACACGTTATATTATTTAAATAAAAGAATAACAAGAAACATGTTGAAATACATAGTGTTGGTACTCCTTGTGTTGGAGACACATTTCCTTGTGATTGGGAATCTGTAGACCCTTGTTGGCTTACATCTGAGGCTACTGGCAATTGAGATGACAAATTTAACTTCACCCCTTGTTGACTCAACTCTTCCATCAGTTGAGTAAGTATTCTCTTTGTTTCAGTCAGCTCATTGGACAATTTCTTGATATGTTCATCATCTTCTTTCTGCATAAAAAATATAGGAAATGTTGGGATTAAAAGTCTTCTTGATGCTGTTAGAGTAACTGCTGCTCATATTTGTGTCAATGTTGCTCAGCTGGAGTTAGTGCTGCTCATGAACTTCAATGAAAAATATGCCTAGTGTTTACTACTGCTAGTACACAGTTACTGATGTTAGTACGCAGTTAATACTGCTGGTATACAAGTTATTACTGCTAGTACACAGTTAATGCTGCTGGTATATAAGCATAATAATAGAATTTGCAGTCAAACTTACAAGTTTATCTCCCACTGATCTAATCTCATCATCTGGATATTTTTCGTCTTTGTTTACCCTTCCTTTCAACCACATTATACCACGCGGGGGTTCTTCATCTGCTTCAATCTCTTTATTTTTGATCTAATAAACATCAAATGCATACACATGTAAAGTTAAAACAAGATAAACAAAAATATGAGGATGCATACACATGTAATCTTACCATTTTCTCTTTCACATAAACATATCCACCTCGACCCATTTTATGCTGATAAATATTTTTGGAACGCGACATTTTAGCTTTATCAGATATCTCCTAAAAACACAAAATCATAAGGCGTTTACATGCGGTAATGCTGCAAACTGAAAATTATGAAATGACATATAGACTTAAATAAAGATGACTAATTAAAACCTTGTATGCATCGGTGGTCGTGTGGTTTACAAACTCGGCCTAGTCTTCTGATTTCACAAATGCACTATACTTGGCCAGGACTTCATTCAGTTTGGAAGGTGTATTTAGGTTGGGAAAAATGTATTTTTTTTCTGAGCTTCGTTCTGAAATTCCTTCGTAGTTTACCAAGACGATTGATTACCAATTTTCTGAATGTCACGTCAACATCAAAATATCGCTGCAAAGATTAACACACTGTTGTTAATTAGTTGCACATAATGTAACTGCATAGATAAACTTATGTAGTACAGGGTTAAAAAATAGTATATATGTACCGTGATTTTAGCCCATAGTTTATCTCTTGATTCTTTATTCACCTTCCTCCAGGAAAGAATCTTCAAACCTATGTCCTCACGAACCAGATCTCCTAAAAAACTCGAAAACAGTGCTCTGTGTAACTGTTGGGAATTAAATATTCAAGAAGCTTAATATCGGGTTCTACTCAAAGAAATACTCTAAGTATGATTCTGCTTCTAGAGTATTTGATTCTACTGCTAGCGTTAACATTCTACTGCTGAGTGATTCTGCTGCTAGCGTTATGATTCTGCTGCTGGTGAAGAACTTTCTGCTGCTGAGTGGATAAGTTTGAAAAGATATTATGTGTATTAAAGTCAACAATATACGGTAGATAATATCTTACCCCATGTGATCAGTCATTATGTTATATTCTCAGAACAAGTTGTAAACATAGATACATGTTGTATCTTAATGACTGACACTCTCAAAGCAAGCTTTCGATTAGACTTGACAATATTATAAAGATCTTTCTTGTGTTATAAAAGAAAGATCTTAGACTAGATATTCATAAGTGACATAATAGTGTGTGAATTATTAAGTGCTTAGAAAATAACTCTCATGAACATAGAACAAATATCACAAGTCATAGAAAACATAAGATTCAAGGTCTTTGTAACCCTAGTGATAGTGAAGATCACTCGTATTATCTTGAATAATATTGAATCGTTTGGTGATAACATTGCATGTTCTTTGTTCTATATATACAAGCATAACTGTTCCATTTCCACAACACAAATAACCTTCTAAGTGTGATTAAGTAAATTCCGCGTACTTGATCATATTAACTCAACTTATCACATACACAAAGAAACAAAGGTTTAACCACCTTCCAGTGTATCGATCAAATCCCCCTATCAATTGGTATCAGAGCAAGGCTGATATAGTTGATTTAGAAGAAGACGAAGAAGAAATGGACGTTGAATCTATTCAGACCAATGTTGCTGCAAAAATACCCATGCTCAAACAGAATGAGTTTGAGATGTGGAGGCTGAGGATAGAGCAATATTTCCAAGTGCAAGACTATGCACTTTGGGAAATCATTGAAGATGGAAACTCCTACCAGCCTACAACCATTTCATCAACAGTGGACGGCAAAGTGGTGACATCTCTGCAGACAAAGCCAACATCTGCAGAAGTTAGAATAAAGAAGAAAAATGACTTAAAGGCAAGAAGCATGCTGATGATGACCATTCCCAGTGATCAACTTCTAAACTTCAGCAAGTTCAAAGATGCCAAGTCATTATTTGAAGCTATTATTGCCAGATATGGTGGAAATGAAGCCACCAAGAAAACCTACAAGACACTGCTCAAGAAGCAGTTTGAAAACTTCTCCTCTACATACAATGAATCATTTGACCACATGTTTAACAGGCTTCAGAATATTGTGAGCCAACTCGCTATTCTTGGTGTTGAAATACCTCAAGAAGATTTGAACTCAAAATTTCTGAGAAGCTTACCAGAAGAGTGGGCTATGCATGTTGTTGTCTGGAAGAACAAGCCAGACCTTGATACAATGGAGCTGATAGATTTGTATAGCAACTTTAAGATTGTGGAGCAAGATTTGAAGAAGAATGGAGGTACTAGTTCTAATACTGGGAACATGGCATTTATGTCAACTCCTAGTACCTCAAAATCAAGTGAAGAGGTGAAAGTTGTTGATAGTGTTGGTGCTGCTAGTTCATCAAGCAGTACCATGGGTATTTTGGATGAAAATACTTGTTGTGCATTTCTTATAAGTCAAAATAATGGGTCCATGCTCACCTATGAAGACCTACATGAGATCAATGATGATGATCTGGAGGAAATGGACCAAAAATGGAAAATTTCTCTTCTTAGCATGAGAGCCAAGAAGTTCTATCAAAGGACGGGGAAGAAGCTCTTAATCAGCAATACTTGTTAGGAATATGAATATTCAGCAGAAGACTCGGTCACCCCGAGTATTTATTAGATCATCATAGCTCGTAGGATTATCTGTAATATTATCAGTAGCTTAATATTATTAGTATTAGTATTAGTAGTATCTATATTTGTGGGGTGGGTCGGGGCTTTCCCCACTGTCAGCTCGCTCCACAGTCCACTAGGGACGTAATATGTAGTAGTATATATACCCCTTCCCACACATGGGAAGGGTTGGACCTTTGAAGCTAATATTACACAAGTTTCTTTCTCTCACTAAAAGGCTCCCACTTCTCTCTAGAATTCTTACATAGTTCGATCCAAACAAGCCTCACACAAGTGATTCTTGCATTGTGAATACCCTACAATTGGTATCAAGAGCCATGGTTAGGTCCATGAGAGTTGGTATTCACGAATTAGTGTAGTTCTTGAGGTTTTCTTGTTGGATTCGACTTGTAGTTTTAAGTTTTTTTTATTTTGTTTGTTTAGTAGCATAAATCTCATTTTGTACTTTGTTTAGTGATTAGAAGTTGTTTTTCTTTGTACTTTCTTGATTAAGATTAGTATTAGAGTGGTATTTAGTGTTTGGATTCACAGATTTAAGGCTCGTGTGGTGTTTGTGGGTGATTCGAGGGTTTTTCTTTCAAGAGTTCTTGGATGCGGTTTGTGTTGTTTGGACGATTCTTGAATGCGGTTTGTGTAGCATCGAGTACTCGGTTTGTCTTTATACTAGTTTAGGCAAAAGGACAAACGGCATTGATAGTGACAGGTTTGGAAGTTTGAGCCAACGCGGTTTGTCTCTACGGTGCGTACGCGGTTTGTGTCTACGGTGCGAACTCGGTTTGTCTCTTTGACGCACACGCGGTTTGTGTCTACGCGGTTTGTGTATCTAGTGTGAACTCGGTTTGTATCACCACTGTGAACTCGGTTTGTCTCTTGGCACATACGCGGTTTGTATATCCGGTGTGAACTCGGTTTGTCTATTTGTGCATACGCGGTTTGTACATTTGGTGTGAACTCGGTTTGTCTCTAAGGTGCACACGCGGTTTGTGTCAACGCGGTTTGTACATCCGGTGTGAACTCGGTTTGTCTATTTGGCGCTTACGCGGTTTGTGTCAACGCGGTTTGTATCTCTATTGTGAACTCGGTTTGTCTCTTGGCACATACGCGGTTTGTATATCCGGTGTGAACTCGGTTTGTCTATTTGGCGTATACGCGGTTTGTGTCTTTGGTGTGAACTCGGTTTGTCTCTTTAGCGCACACGCGGTTTGTGTCTCCTGTGTGAACTCGGTTTGTCTCTTAGGCACATACGCGGTTTGTGTCTACGCTGTTTGTCTAGGCGGTTTGTGTCTTGGTGATTTTAGAAATTCCCGCGAAAGATTCGATTTCTCGGTTAAATCACAAGATCAGTAAAATCCCGTAGTTACTATGGCTACCACATCAAGTACATCATCAGATGATATTCAAGCAGCAGGATCTGACACTCGTCCACCTATGCTAGATAGGACGGATTATGAGTCTTGGGCACAACGAATTAGACTTTACTGCTTGGGAAAAGATAATGGTGTTAACATTCTTAAGTCAATTGACGAAGGACCTTATCAGATGGGTACCACCAGAGACGTTGTTACAACTGGTGAAGATGGTACTGTAACTTGGGGCATCGACAGACCTAGAAACTACAATGATCTTAATGAAGAAGAAAAGAAGAGGTATGATGCCGATATTAGAGCCTCCAACATAGTTATTCAAGGTCTTCCAAAGGATGTATACAAGCTCATCAATTTTAACACTGAAGCCAAGGCTGTGTGGGACAACGTTAAAATGTTGTTGGCAGGGTCAGAACTCACAAAGGAAGATCGTGAGTCACAGCTGTATGATGAGTTCGAGCATTTCAAAATGAACCCAGGAGAAAATGTCACAGATTACTATGTGAGATTTCATAAGTTGGTGAATGATATGAGGATGATCAGAATGACTATGCCCAACATCCAACTTAACTCAAAGTTTGTGAACAACATGACTCCGGAATGGGACAGATTTGTTACTGCCGTCAAACTCAACAAAGGTTTAAGGGAGACTAACTATGAACAGCTGTATGCTTACCTGCAACAACATGAGAAGCATGCTGCCTATGATCGGGTGCTGAGAGAAAAGTTGAATCCTTCAACTACGAATGACCCACTGGCTTTCATGACAAATGTACAACCAACAATCCAATCATCACCCAATCCAAGCTATCACCAACTTCACTCACAAGTACCTGCTATGAGTTCACAACTTGACTCAGGCTACTCTCAGACCGACAAAATGATTGACAACCTCACCAATCAAGTATCTCTACTGGTTCAACAGTTTCAAGCATCACTCCCTCAGACCAACAATCAGTTAAGGAATTCTTCCAACCCACGCAATCTAGCAATGGTGGAGGACGGGAAAATTGTGGTCCAGAATGTGCAAGGGAGAGCTGGCAGAAACATGGGTCGAGGTTATGGGCAGAACAGAGCAGGGAATGCCAATCAGGGGCAAGGGAAACAGATCAAGTGTTATAATTGTGGGGGGCTTGGACACATTGCTAGAAACTGCAATCAACCTAAACGTCCTCAGAACTCAGATTACTTCAAAGACAAGATGCTGTTAATGCAAGCTCAAGAAAATGGTGCTGTATTGGATGAGGAAGAGTTATTGTTCTTGGCAGGAGATGGAGGAAATACTTTTGATGAAGATGTGGATGAGAAGCCTGTTCAGGATCTGGCACTTAATGATCCTAACATCTTCAAGGCAGATGACTGTGATGCATTTGACTCTGATGTGGATGATGAACCTACTGCTCAAACAATCTTCATGGCTAACTTGTCTTCCCTGGCCTCATCTCGTCAAGCTGGTTCTTCTAATGCATCCGTGATTTCTGAGGTACTAAAAATTTATGACACATATAATATTGTCGAGGGACATCAGATTCCCGAAGAAGTACATCAGGCAGTTGTTTCTGACTCAAGTGATGTTGATATGGAAAATAGCAATATTGTCTCATATGAACAGTATTTGAATAGCAACAACTCGCCTGATGTACCAAATGGTGAATCCTTTGTCAATAATGATGTGTGTGCTATGAGTAATGCATGTGCCTTAGATAATGCAAGTAATGTAGATAATGCTTGTGTGTACCATGAGAACCAATTGCCTGTCCCTGATAATAACTTGATCACTAGACTTAACATCTATAAAGAACAAGTTGCTATGTATGAACAGCGTGCTAAGTTTGAACTTAATGATCGTGAGCAGAAATTAGAGGGTCAAATGAATACACTTATTAAAGAGTCTAGAGTGCGAGAAGAAACATTAAAAATAGAGTTAAGTTCTTTGAAAAGTCAGCTAGAACAGTCTGACAAACAGAAACAGGATGCACAAAAGTGTGTAACAACACTTAAGCAAGAATTCAAACAAAAAGAAACAACTCTTTTAAATGATTTCTCTAAACTCAAGACGCTAAAAAATAAGCTTGAAGATAAGTTGTACACACAAAATCAAACCATACAAACTGCTCAAATGATTCATAAGCACAGAAAGTTGAGTGATAAGCATAGTAAAATCATGATAGGTGAACCAAATTCAACCATCCTTAAGGGTATGCAAGTACTTCAACCAGCCCTATATGATGGTAATGTGATGATTAAGCCTATTCATGACCAACCTGAGCATATCTACACTGATGAAGAGGATGAGTTAAGTGATAAAACGAGGGAAAAAATGAATGAGAAAATGAGGGATCCCGAATGCATAGCCAGACGAATAATAATCAAACCCCATGATTATTATGAGGAAAATCGTTTGACTGTGTTTGCTCCTCAAACGAAGTTAACACCTGAGCAGATATTTTGGAAACAAGATAATGAAACACTTAAGGTAGAAAAACTTAAGGCCAACACCCCCCTCATTAGAAAAGTTGCGTCCATAACGATGTATCCTCCCAATACACCTAGGAATTTGGTGCCTTTGTCTCTTCCCACTGAATGCAAAACCTTTATTAGCTTATATGTGCTTTGGCAACTGTTTGCTGATTTCGATAAAACATGTAAGAAGAGAATCACACCCACTGGCATTACTGAGGGGGAAAGGTGTTTTGAACATGCAAAAAGGTGTTACTTAACTGAGGTCATGCCATTCTTTAAACTACTTAAAGAACACTTTGAAGGGTTGCAAACTGCCCTTAAAGCCGAAATAAATGAAATGAAAGTAGTGTTTAAAGATATGGAAAATGAGGTGAATGAACATGCAATAGAACTTAAGAGTCGAGAGATTGAAAGAAAAAACATACTCATTACTAATGACAACTTGATTGCTAAATGTATTGCACAAGATGTATTTTACACTGTCACTGATTCTGCATTGTCTGCTTGTCAATTTAATGAGTATGCTATTGCGTTAAATGTCACCCAGAATCGTGTTGTTGAGCTTGAGGGGGAGAATTTGAAATTGCTTGAAAAAATTCAAAATGATGACCATGATAACATGGTTAAACGTTTTTCAAAACTAGAAGTTGATTATCTGAATTTGCAACTCAAACATCAACACTTAGAAGAAAAATGCAAAATATCAAATGTCAAGACATCCTCGGATGCTCCTGAGTTTGATACTTATTTTGAATTAAGCAAACGAGATGAGACAATTCAAGCTCACACGAACACGATTCGACTGCTGAGGGCCCAAATTGCCCAATTGAAATCCAACAAGTGTGAAGTATATGGCACCAATAAACCTTCGTCTTCAGATTCTCAGAATTTTCAATATCAAAACACCATAAATAAGTTACATTATGAAAATGAGTGTTATCGAGAAGAAAATTCAAAGGTTAAACAACATTTCAAAGAGTTATATGATTCTATTAAAGTTACAAGAAGCAATCATAATGATCAAATAACCTCTTTGACAAATGAAATTGAGAATCTTAAGGCTCGGGTGAAAGGTAAAATGCCATGCACCACTTGTAACTGTGATACACCAAAGGCTAATGATTGTAAAAAGTATGATGTTGATGTTGGGCGTATTCCGTTTAAGATTAGAAATAACAGCCTTGCCCATCAAACATATCTAGATCATCTTAGAGAAGGTCTTGACTCACTTCGTGAGGTAGTTGAAGAGGATAGGAATGATAAGCCACTTGATCAAGCAGTTGTCTATGCATGCAAACTCACGAAAAGGATTTAGGAAAACTTAGAATATGCCATAGGCTCAATTCCTAAGTTCAGAGGCCATAGAGATAGATTTGTTGCATCATCATCTAATGTGGTGAACAAGTATGTAGCCTTTGACCTACCACCCAAAACATCAGAACCCAACACATCATTATCAAGAAGGCATGAGGCAGAAAAACAAACTAATGTTACCTTCGATGCTTCTACAGGAGTAAAAAGTGACACCCAAGCTAGCGGGTCAAGGTCTAGAGGAAATGAAAGAAAGGATATGACTGCGCCAGCTAAGAATGATCACTTGAAGAATGTAGAAGCTCAACCTAGGAACAATAAGTTTACAATGAGTAGGATGAATCGTGTTGATTCTAGTATCAAAAGTACTGTAATTAATTCGAATTCTAATGCTATCTGTAAAACTTGCGACAATTGTTTAATTTCTGCTAATCATGATGAATGTGTTGTGTCTTTTCTGATGTCTTCTGCATCATCCCATGTTAAGAATGGTAGGATAACTAAAGCATGCAAAAAGGTTTGGAAAGCAACAGGAAAAACATTTGCTAGCATAGGCTATCAATGGAGACCCACTGGAAGGAAATTCAATTTAGGAAAACAGTGCACGTTACCTAAAATGAATAAGCATAAAATTGTAAAAGTTAAGGAATGGAGACCCACTGGAAGGAAATTCAATTTAGAATCACAATGCCCTCCATCTAGGTCTTGTCCTGTCTCAGGTTCTGTCTCCACAGAAAAGATAGTAGCATCTGTGAAATCTGTAGTTCCTGAATATGTGTATGCTGACCAAATGGACCCCAATTGCACTTGGGGATCCACATTTTTCAGTTATCCATTGTTGTCTGGTTTCAAATGCAGGTCGTACAAATCGTCCTGTGGTATTTGGACTCAGGCTGCTCAAAACATATGACTGGAGATCGCTCACGGCTCAAGAACTTCGTGAAAAAGTTTATCGGGACAGTTAGATTTGGGAACGACCACTTTGGTGCTATTATGGGTTATGGAGATTATGTGTTTGGTAATAGTGTAATCTCAAGGGTATATTATGTGGAAGGACTAGGACACAATCTGTTTTCTGTGGGTCAATTTTGTGATTCAGATCTGGAAGTGGCTTTCAGAAAGCATACATGTTTCGTCAGAGAATTGGATGGTTTAGATCTCCTCAAGGGCAGTCGGGGCACCAATCTATACACCATTTCAATTGAAGAAATGTTGAAGTCCTCTCCCATATGCTTGCTCTCTAAAGCCTCTAAAACAAAATCATGGCTGTGGCATCGTCGTCTGAACCACTTGAACTTCGGTACCATAAATAATCTTTCCCGTAAAGATCTTGTTAGAGGGATGCCCAGACTGAAATATGAGAAAGATCATCTCTGCTCTGCATGTCAACTGGGTAAAAGCAAGAAACAAACCCACAAGCCTAAAACCGTCAACACCAACTTGGAAGTTCTTCACACCCTCCACATGGACTTGTGCGGTCCAATGAGAATACAAACCATAAATGGAAAGAAGTATGTTCTGGTGATAGTAGATGATTATTCTCGGTTCACATGGGTAAAGTTTTTGAGAACCAAGGACGAAACTCCAGAGGTTATCATTAAACTGATAAAACAGCTGCAAGTAAGGCTAGATAAAACTGTCAGAATCATTCGCACAGATAATGGTACTGAGTTTGTTAACCAACAACTCCGTAATTTCTATGAAAGTATTGGCATCACGCATCAGAAAAGTATCCCTCGCACTCCTCAACAGAACGGGGTGGTTGAACGAAGGAACCGTACTCTGGTGGAGGCTGCAAGAACCATGCTTATATTTTCAAAGACACCGATGTTTCTCTGGGCAGAAGCTATAGCAACAGCATGTTACACTCAAAACCGATCCCTAATTCATCCGGTTCATGAGAAGACTCCCTTCGAGTTACTTCATAACAAGAAACCAGATCTTTCCTTTCTGCGTGTGTTTGGTGCTCTTTGCTATCCAACTAATGATAGTCAAGACTTGGGAAAGTTAAGAGCTAAAGCAGATATAGGTATTTTCGTTGGATACGCACCTGACAGTAAAGGGTATCGAATCTACAATAAAAGGACCCGTAAAATCATGGAAACCATTCATGTTACGTTCGATGAGCTGAGTGAGCTACCTGTTTCAGGACAAATCAGTTCTGGACCCGATCTTCACCTTTTGTCTCCTGGACCCATTAGTTCAGGACTTGTACAGAATTCCACGCATGCAGATTCTTATGTGCCTCCTACATGTGAGGAGTTGAAGAAGTTATTTGATCCTATGTTTGATGAATACTTTGAGCCAACGAATGGAACCATCCCGAGTGAACCAGATACAATTCCTATGGATGAGGTTCAAGCCCCACAAGGCTCAGAAGGCCCTGCAGCTTCAGTATCAGTCAGTCACAATGCTCCTCCTGCCAGTCAATCGCCTTCGACATCAAACACTCAAACTTCTCCAGTAATGCAAGAATCTTCAGATAATAATCCTTTGGGAGTTAATCCTTTTGCTCCTGTTGAAGAGGCTCCTTTTGAAAACATATTTGCTCCTGAACATTCATCAGACACATTCTTACCTGAGGAACACAGCACTGCTACATCTGTTCATAACCATCAACCTCACGATCATCTCAGGAAATGGACCAGTGATCATCCAATCGACAACATCATTGGCAATCCCTCACGTCCAGTATCTACACGTAATCAACTAGCCACTGATGCACTATGGTGCTTCTTCAATTCCGTACTGTCTAAAGTCGAACCAAAGGATGCCAAAGAAGCAATGACTAAAGATTGCTGGTTCCAGGCCATGCAGGATGAAATCCATGAATTTGATCGACTTGAAGTTTGGGAATTAGTGCCTCCTCCGGAGCGTGCAATGATCATTGCCTTGAAGTGGATCTTCAAAGTGAAGCTTGACGAGTATGGTGATGTCCTAAAGAACAAGGCACGGCTAGTTGCTAAAGGGTTTAGACAAGAAGAGGGCATTGATTTTGAAGAATCGTTTGCTCCGGTTGCTAGAATTGAAGCCATAAGAATCTTCCTGGCAAATGCTGCGAGTCGTAATATGATAGTCTACCAGATGGATGTCAAAACGGCATTCTTGAATGGTGACTTAAAGGAAGAAGTTTATGTGAGTCAACCTGAGGGATTCGTGGATGCTGAACACCCTACTCATGTTTACCGCTTGAAGAAGGCTCTTTATGGGCTAAAACAGGCGCCAAGGGCATGGTATGATACATTGTCCAAGTTCCTCCTAGCGAACAGATTCTCCAAGGGTGTTGTTGATCCTACACTATTCACCAGGAAATCAAGAAACCATCTACTGCTAGTTCAGATATACGTAGATGATATCATCTTTGCTTCAACAGATCCTGGTGAATGTGATAGTTTCTCAAAGGAGATGAATTCCAAGTTCCAAATGTCCATGATGGGACAAATGTCATTCTTCTTAGGACTACAAGTTTCTCAAAGTCCCGGAGGCATATTCATCAATCAATCCAAATACGCCAACGAGATCCTGAAAAAGTTTGGATTCCATTCAAGTGAACCTGTTGACACCCCCATGGTTGATAGAACGAAGCTGGATGAAGATCCTTCAGGGATTCCAGTTGATATCACACAGTATCGAAGCATGATTGGATCTTTGATGTACATCACGGCTAGCAGACCAGATCTTCTGTTTGCTGTGTGTATGTGTGCTCGGTATCAATCCAGACCAACCAAGAAGCATGTTGAAGCTGTGAAAAGGATCTTCCGATATCTTCAAGGCACAGTTCATATGGGTCTCTGGTATCCTAAGGACACTGCAATGGAGTTAACGGCATACGCAGATGCTGATCATGCGGGTTATCAAGACACTCGTCGAAGTACTTCAGGAGGAGCTCAATTTTTAGGGGAAAAGTTGGTTAGTTGGTCTTCTAAGAAGCAGATGAGTACTTCCATATCATCTACTGAAGCTGAGTACATTGCTATGTCTGCTTGCTGTGCACAAATCCTTTGGATGCGATCACAGCTTTCGGACTATGGATTCTCATACAACAAAATTCCCCTATATTGTGACAACAAAAGCGCCATTGCTCTTTGTTGTAACAATGTTCAGCACTCCAGGTCAAAACACATCGACATCCGGCATCACTTCATCAGGGAACAGGTGGAAAAAGGAATTGTGGAGCTATACTTCGTGAGGACAGAGTTTCAGTTAGCTGACATCTTCACCAAGGCCCTCCCAAGGGAAAGGTTTCAGTTTATTCTCCCACGCCTTGGCATGAAAAGCATGACTCCTGAAACCCTCAAGTGTCTTCAGGAAGAAAAGGAGGAGTAAAGGATTGTCTTCTTATATCCTTGTACATAGTTGTATATATCTTAAATCTAAAAGAAAAATACAAAAATATAAAACCTATAAAAACCATAAAAAAATCGAAAAATCAGAAAATACAAAAAATAGTTCTACCTAGGCATGTCTTCTATTTATCGATAACATTTACGTATCTAGAAATGTCATTCAACAATGGCACGGACTCTTAAATGAAGCTCGAGCAGAAGTTATAATCAGTTAAAACATGTCTAAATGGCTTGCAGTTACTTCATACTGCAACCCGCACTGTACAATGGGGAAAGCATGTCGCCAAAAAGACAGCTGTTTCTCCAACCGGGTGATGTTCACCTGGGCATGGATTACTTTATATCCATGTTCTCCCGACTTGATGTACGTTTCAGTGCATCACTTCGTATATAAGAAGAGAAGTCTTCTTTTCATCAAGATTCTCTATCTTGTTAGATCCCTCAAGAGAGTCTTGATGTTACACAAGGTGGTAAAATGAACTAAATTTTCACAAATGTCCGTCGCTCAATTGAATGACTACAGCTCTTTTAATGGAAAACGGGTCATTAATTGAGGGGGAGCATATTTGTTCAAATTTCCGACACCTTACCAAATTTGTGCAACATCAGCAGTGACACTCTCTCGTTGTTTCAGGGGGAGCATCGTATGCTCCTAAATCAGAATACATTTAAACCTGACCACATTTTCTCCCGAATTTTTTTTCTAAACGCATTTAAATCAATTGGGATCACAAATCTCAAATGGTTTGAAATTTTTGATCGGGGGAGAGAATGTGATTTAAATAGGAAATTCTGATAAAATGTGATGATTTGGCAATTAATGTAAGCTCTCCCATATGTGCTAAACCATTTTGTATATCAAGGCACATATTGAGGGGGAGCAAAATGTTTTGGACATAAAAGCAAGCTCCTCCATAAGTACGAAAATCTTTCTTATATCAATGCATATATTGAGGGGGAGCAAATGGTTTTACAAAACAATGGATTATGGCATCGCATGTGGCTGTGACTCAGAATTAACAAAAGAATTGACGAAACTTGAATTGTCATCAATCGAAAGGATACGTCTTGGCCGGGTAATAATTTCAAGCTGGTCTAACCAGTGATGTAAGCGTGTCTCGAAAAAGATGTATCTGAGTAGAGTGTACCGTTTCGAGAAACTTTCTATGGACTTGACCAGGACGGGTAATAATTTCAAGCTGGTCTAACCAGTGATGTAAGCGTGTCTCGAATCGGTCATGTTCACTGAAAGTGGATCAATTCAAAAAGTGCGAGCTCTACCTAACATGTGCAAATTTATAAAACAATCAACCGAGCACATGTTGAGAGGGAGGATTTGAAAAATATAAAACTCTCAAGTGTTTGCAAAAATGTGTTTCAGAATCATGAACACTTTGAGAGATTTTTTCAAAGATTTGGTTTATGGCAATCGTGGAAGTACACCAAATACCGACCATTTTAATTAATGCATGGAGTTATAAGGATGGTTAGGTTAGGCTCAAGTTCCCACGATCCTGCCAGAGCCGGAGGGATCTACCCAGGGACAATCCACTAGTTAGTGTAGAAGTCCTTAGGTATGATTAAAAAGGAGAAAAGTGAATGAGGGAAAAGTGCCGACTGAGATGGAGCTAGTACTGGAACAAACCCAACAAGGTACTAGTAAGGAAGTCTCGGTAAGCACTGAAGGGGTTGAGGAATGAAAAAGAATTGTAAAGATAAAGGGTGAAAAGAAATAGCCCTCCTTACAACTTAGGCAGAAACCGGGTCAATACATATGCTGTCAGAATCACTTAGTTGATTGCTGGCATTGAAGACAAAGTATCATGGACCCAGTGATACGCTGCACAACCCTCCCTAGCCACTCAAGGTCCCTCAAAGGATTCTTGTTTCAATTGTCACGGAGTTCAATACATTCCTATCATCTCTCTCACTCCGAGTTAGATGATATTGAAAAGGTGGCAGTCCTCTCCAGCCTCCGCTCACTAAATCAAAACGCACTATCGAGTCTAGAGCCCCGAGATACAGAATAAGATCTCATAGGGACACGAATTATTTCTACACTGGTTGTTCAACATTAAGGACACCAGTTGTAATATCATGAGTCCTACGCAGATCATAGCAATCTGCCAGAACATTTATGAGGGAACTTACTTATGTAATTCTCAATGATTGAATGGAAATTCCTGCCAGGGTCAACATCAAGCAGCCCTGAAAGCAGGTCACTTCGGTAATTCCTCGTGGATTACGCTTAGTGGTTGCGGCGGTTTCAACCGGTCTACAGTCGTGGAGTGATCTCCAGCGACTCACCTAATCGTTGATTTACTACGGTAAAATCTTAAAAAGCCCTCTGTGGGTTTTCGATTAGGAACGGTCTTGGTAAGGATTAGAGAGAGTTTTCACACTATGATGTTGACTATCTCGAAGTCCAAACTTGTAAGTACCGGTCGAATTATTGCTAACTGTCGTATGCAGGAACTTCTGGCGATTGTAGCAGTGGAATGCTGTAGCTGGTAGCTGTTGTAGCTGGTTGCAGAAAAGATGCCAATCCATCACCACATGTTCACACTACATCATCATCAAAGAAGTCATGATCATCCTAGACGACCTTCAACACAGCTTCTGCCAACTCTGATGCTGAAGATCATGACCCCATATCGTGTGAGCATGTAGGCTCTAAGTTTATTTCATCACATGGAGTATTAATACTGAAAGATGACTTGGAGACTCAAGTGGGATGATACGTTCAGAGATTCTTCAAAGTTCATCCAAGACAAAAGAGAAGTCATCTTCAGATCACTGACGTTTGCACAGCAATCTATTACATTGAAGATTCAATGAGTACGAGCTATGATGTCAAGATCCAAGGAAGAAGTGCTGAATCTCAGAACATTACTTCTGGGGTGACCTCCCTTAGGGGGAGATTGTTAGGAATATGAATATTCAGCAGAAGACTCGGTCACCCCGAGTATTTATTAGATCATCATAGCTCGTAGGATTATCTGTAATATTATCAGTAGCTTAATATTATTAGTATTAGTATTAGTAGTATCTATATTTGTGGGGTGGGTCGGGGCTTTCCCCACTGTCAGCTCGCTCCACAGTCCACTAGGGACGTAATATGTAGTAGTATATATACCCCTTCCCACACATGGGAAGGGTTGGACCTTTGAAGCTAATATTACACAAGTTTCTTTCTCTCACTAAAAGGCTCCCACTTCTCTCTAGAATTCTTACATAGTTCGATCCAAACAAGCCTCACACAAGTGATTCTTGCATTGTGAATACCCTACAATACTGATACTGCTAGTTTTGATAAGTCAAAAATAGAGTGCTATAACTGCCACATGATGGGTCACTTCTCAAGAGATTGTAGAAGGCCAAGGCAGCAAGATAGCAAGTAGAAAGGTTTTGGAAGCACATCCAAAACAAGGGAGGTTTCTGAGCCAAACTCAAAGGCTATGGTAGCTATTGATAGGCTAGGTTTTGATTGGAGTTTCATGGCTGATGAAGAAGAAGACTCTTCACAAATGGGACTCATGGCTTTTTCTACTACTGAGGTACAATCTCATAAAGCTTGTTCAAATGCTTGTACTGCTCTTAAAGAATTACAAACTTTAATCAAACATTATGATGAACAAACGAAAGAGCTAAGCAAAACTCATCAAAACTACATTAATTATAAGTGTGGTTTGGAATCAACAGAAAAGCAGATCTTATACTACAAAGAAAATGAACTTGCTTTTTCTGATGACAAAGCTCTCCTAAGACAGGACATATTCTTTAAAGATGCTGAAATTAAGCTTTTAAGAGAGGCTTTTGATAGGGTCAAAAAGGAAAATGGAAACATTCACTTGACTACACAGACACTAGAACATGCTTCTAGAGGTGTGACCAACATGATAGAATGTCAAGTGATTAATAGAGCTAAGTCAGGAGTAGGATATAAGAGTGTCCCACCTCCATAAAGAGGTATCCCTAAACCCCCAGGGATTGACCTAGAAAATTCAGGTGTCCCTGAATTTCAACAACCTGAACTACAATATGGTGTACAGCCAAAGACCAAGCTAGTTGTTGATGAACCTAAGAAAGTAACTGAAAGTTTAAGTAGAACTTTACTTCCTGAGGACAAGGTGTCCTCTGATAGAAGATCGGATAGTGTAGTCATTGAAGACTGGGTATCTGATGATGAAGAAGATGAACAGGTTATGTCTAAACCTAAAGTAGTTAAGAAAGCAGGAACAAGGGTTCCTAAAGTGATCAAAAAGGATACTGTTAAGCCTAGATCAAACATTAAACATGTTAGGCAACCAGTTAAATATTGTGAACAATATAGATCCACTAGCAAGCCCAGAGGTAACCAAAGAAATTGAAATGGCCTCAAGTCTAACCAATTAGGTGATGACTTTTTCTTTTATAATTAAGCTTGTTACACATGTGGTAGTTTTGATCATCTTGCAGCTTTCTGTAACAAATGGGTATTTGGGTATGAAAACAATAGGATGAATTTCAAAAGGCAAACTCCTCAAACTCACTTTCACTCTAAGTCTAAGAGAACAAAACCCAGAGCAGTTACCAAAGCAGTTTCTGCTGCTAGACCATTCATGACTGTTAACCCAAGACCAACAGTTAAATATGCAAAATCTTTTTATACAAATGCATCAAAGACTGTTCAAAGGCCCATTAAAACAAAAGCAGTGGTCCAAAAACAAGTTTGGAAAATTAAGGGAACAATTACAAAGCTAGCAGTTTCTGCTGCTAAGCATGTAGTTCATTCTGCTGCTAGGGAAAACAGGGCAAATGCTGTTAAGGCCTCAGCATGTTGGATTCTTAAATCCAATGTTGCATCAACTGTTCTTAAGAGATTAAATTTCATTGATGCAAGAGGCAGATCCAAGTCAGTAATGGCTTGGGTCCCCAAAAGAAACTAATACTTCTCATTTCTGTGTAGGAACATTCAATTGATAAACAAGAGGATCAAGGATACTCAGATAGTGGATGTTCAAGGCACATGACAGGCAACAAGTCTTATCTCTCAGAATTTCAATCAATAGATGGAGGCTATGTTACCTTTGGAGGAGGTGTTGGTGGCAAAATTTCCGGTAAAGGTACCATTAAAACTGGAAATTTAGATTTTGAAGATGTGTACTATGTACAAGAGCTAAATTATAATCTTTTTAGTGTCTCACAAATGTGTGACAAAAAGAAAAAAGTTATTTTCTGTGACACTGAATGTCTTGTACTTTCTCCTGATTTTAAGATGCCTGATGAAAGTCAAGTGCTTCTTTAAATTCCTAGAAAGGGCAATATGTACAGTGTAGACATGAAGAACATTGTTCCTAAAAAAGATTTAACTTGTCTTGTTGCAAAGGCCACATTGGATGAATCAATGTTATGGAATAGGAGGCTTGGTCATATTAATTTAAAAACCATAAATCAGATTGTTAAGAATGGTTTGGTAAGAGGTTTACCTCAAAAACGATTTGAAAATGATCAAACATGCATTGCTTGTCCTAAAGGCAAACAACACAAAGCCACTTGTAAGCCCAAGCTTTTTAACTCTATCAATCAATCATTGTTTATGCATCATATGGACTTGTTTGGTCCTACAAATGTTAGAAGTATGCAACATAAGAGATATTGTCTAGTTATTACTGATGACTATAGCAGATTTACATGGGTTTTCTTTTTAGCTACTAAGGATGAGACACCTAGCATCCTTAAGACTTTCATTACTGAGATAGAAAACCTAGTAGATAAAAGAGTAAAAGTCATTAGATGTGATAATGGGACAGAGTTCAAAAATAGAGTTATGGATGAATTCTGCAAAGAAAAGGGTACTAGGAGAGAATTTAGTGTTGCTAGAACTCCACAACAGAATGGAGTTGCTGAAAGGAAAAATAGAACACTAATAGAAGCTGCTAGAACTATGTTAGGTGATTCTAAGCTACCTATAACTTTTTGGGCTGAAGCAGTCAACACTGCTTGCTATGTCCAGAATAGAGTTTTAGTTGTTAACCCTCACAATAAGACATCATATGAACTTTTTAGAGGTAGAACTCCTGTAATAGGATTTCTTAGACCTTTTGGATGTCATGTGACAATTCTCAATACCTTAGACCATCTTGGAAAGTTTGACGGCAAAGCAGATGAAGGTTTCTTAGCTGGATATTCTTTCAATAGTAAACCATTTAGAGTATACAACTTAAGAACTAAGAAAGTAGAGGAAAACCAACATGTGGAATTTTTAGAGCATAAATCCAATGTAGTAGGTGAAGGTCCGAATTGGCTATTTGATCTAGATTCATTAACCTATTTTGTGAATTATGTGCCTGTTTTTGTAGAAACTAATGATTTTTCAGGTCCACAAACAACAAATGAGGCAAGGTTAGACAAGGAGACAAATCAAGATCATATATGGATGCCAATAAGTACCAGTGTGGTTTCAACTTCAACAAATGATGAATCTTCTTCTGGTAAAGCTAAAGAAGATGTTGAAAGTGAACACAAGGAAGATGGAACAAAGGAACAACAAAATGTTTCTGCTGATGATAGTGCTGCTAAGACAGAGCATTCTACTGCTAGGCTAAATTTTTCTGCTGCTAGGCCAAATGATACTACTGCTGGCCCTTCAGACTCAAATGAAGCAGATTTCTAAGATAATGAGGTGGATTTGAGCAATATCACTCCTAACTATCAAGTTCCTTCAACCCCACGCACAAGGATTCACAAAGTCCACTCCCTAGAAAATGTAATTGGAGATGTACAATCAGGTGTGAAGACAAGACAAAAACTGATGTCTTCAGACCAACAAGGGCTTCTTGAAGCCCTTTATGCTTCAAAGCAGCATGAGTTTTCAAACTCTTGCTTGTTTGTATGTTTTCTTTCACAAGATGAACCAAAGAACATTCTGAAAGCCTTAGATGATTCAAGCTAGGTAGAAGCTATGCAAGAGGAGCTTCTTCAGTTCAAGATTCAGAAGGTATGGATGCTAGTTGATTTACCTAAGGATGCAAAGGTAATTGGCACTAGATGGGTTTTTAAGAATAAAAGGGATGAAAGGGGAATCGTGATTAGGAATCAGGCTAGATTAGTAGCCCAAGGGTACACACAACAAGAAGGGATAGAATATGATGAGGTTTTTGCTCCAGTAGCAAGACTTGAGGAAATTAGGCTTTTCTTAGCTTATGCTTCATTTTTAGGCTTCACAGTTTACCAAATGGATGTCAAGAGTGCATTTTTATACGGCACTATTGAAGAAGAGGTGTATGTCTCACAACCTCCAAGGTTCATTGATCCTGATCATCTAGACAAAGTGTACAGAGTTGTAAAAGCTCTATATGGCCTTCATCAGGCACCAAGAGCTTGGTATGAAACACTGGCTTCCTATTTAAAAGAAAATGGATTTCAAAGAGGAAAGATTGAGCAGACACTTTTCATCAAAGAGCACAAGAAGGATCTTCTGTTAGTGCAGGTGTATGTGGATGACATTATCTTTGGGTCTATAAGGAAGGAGATGTGTTTGGAGTTCGAGAAGCTTATGCATGATAAGTTTCAGATGAGTTCCATAAGGGAACTTACATTCTTTTTGGTTTTGCAAGTTAAACAGTCATATGAAGGCATATTTATTAGTCAAGATAAGTATGTTGCTGAGATACTAAGGAAGTTCAACTTTGCTGATTCAAAAATGGCAAGCACACCTATGGACTCTGAGAAGCCTCTTCCAAAAGATTTAGATGGAGAAAATGTGGATGTACACACATACAGATCTATGATAGGATCTTTGATGTATCTCACATCATCAAGACCTGACATCAAGTTCTCTGTTTGTGCTTGTGCAAGATTTCAAGTAACTCCAAAGGTTTCTCATTTAACAGCAGTCAAGAGAATTTTTAGATATCTCAAGGGTCAACCTAGGTTGGGTCTATGGTATTCTAGAGAGTCACCTTTTGACTTGGTAACATTTTCGGATAGTGATTATACACTTAATCCCTTCAAAATGGTTGAAAGCAGTATGGTTTTTCATAATAAAATCAAGTACATACTGCTAAGGCAAAAGTTTCTTAAAAGGATTTTCAAAGAGACTCACAAAAACCATCACATGATGGACCATGAGTCAAATTCCCCATGAATTACCTCTCATAGGAGTTAACACACCTAGAAGTGATGAGGGCAGCAAATTAAACTCTTAAGGAATTGATGGCTACATGTACAACATTGTCTGATAATGTTGGGAACACGTTTTGTATTATTCAAGTATTGATCATATTGTATTAAGGTTGCTTAGGCCTTTAGGTTTGTTATTAGGCCCAGCCCGTGTAGAAGGCCCATGGGCTGTGTCGTTTATTTAGTTTATCATGTTTATTTATGTATTTTTAGAGTAATTAGGGCTACAAGCCCAAGTGCATGTAAAACTATAAATACCCCCTCCCACCTTAGGGAGAGGGGTTGGTTGATGAAGTTTAATCATTTTGTTATTAGTGTGTTTATCATCTCCCATCCTCTCTTTCTCTCTCTAGCTTTCTCTCTCTAGATCTAGTAGGTAATTAGTGGTTAATTAGTGGTAGCTTAATTCATAAAAGTGTAAAACATCAAGTGGTATCATTCGCCAAGGGGTAATCTAGGTTGTTAGAAGGTTAGATCTAAGAAAAAACAAAGAAATCCGTATCTTTAGCATCATCAGACAACTCACTGTTCATCAGAGATCTTCAGTCGAACGAGTGTTTCTATCGAACGAGTGGGTGATCGAACAAGCAAGTCAGTCGAACGAGCAAGGTGATCGAAGGAGCATTCAACCGAACGAGCAAAAGGGTAGTCGAGTTAGACTTACTCTTCCAATTGATCGAACGAACAAGTTGATCGAACGAGCATTTTGATCGAACGACCAAACTTGATCGAACCATCACATTTGATCGAACAATCAAATCTGATCGAACGAACAACTTTGATCGAACCATCAAAACTGATCGAACGAAACACTTGATCGAACAAGTAACATTGATCGAAGGACTCATATTGATCGAAGGAACCAACTCATCGAAGGAACCAACTCATCGAAGGACTCTACCTGATCGAAGGACCATTGTCTGTCGAAGGAACTAGCGTATCGAAGGACCTACCTGATCGAAGGATACATACTGATCGAAGGAACTAGCTTATCGAAGGACCTACCTGATCGAAGGAACAAGTCTGTCGAAGGAAGTTACCTAATCGAACTAGGATATTTTCTTGGATTTCTTACGTGACTAATCGAGTTTCTAATCTTTCAACAACAACCGTCTTTATCCTTTAAAGATCCTTAACCGTCTCAAGCTACTACACGATGTCTCAACCACCACACTTTAATTACTACTACCAACTACAACAGTATCCTCAACAACAGCAATACTCTCAACAACAACAACAATTTCCTCACCAATATCAACAACACCATGCATATGTGCAACAACATCAA
Organism: Artemisia tridentata subsp. tridentata; assembly: GCA_021014915.2. Lineage (NCBI taxonomy): Eukaryota > Viridiplantae > Streptophyta > Magnoliopsida > Asterales > Asteraceae > Artemisia > Artemisia tridentata. The sequence goes on along the minus strand of CP139509.1, from coordinate 297,433,118 downwards.
TTTGTTCCTCTACCACAACTATCCCCACAACAAATAATGCAACAAAATTACCTTCAGAATAATCCTTCAGTGTCCAGGGAACCTCATTGGTTTCATAAGATGTGTGAAGCTATAAGTAGTCAGCAATCTCGTCATGAGGCTGGAAATCAAGATACTCCACCCATGTTAACACCTGGAAACTATGTGCAGTGGGCAAGTAGGTTTCTCCGATTCATTGAACTCCGCAAACCCCATGGACCGTATTTGAAGCATGTCATCACTGTGGGGCCCTTTCCCGAACCAGTAATTGTTGTTCCAGCAACTCCTGAAAGAGAAGAAACATTTACTCCCGTTGCTGTTTCTAGCTATACAGCCGAACAAGCCTTACAACAAGAAGCAAATGGAATGGCAATGGCATTCATCCTTCAGGGAATTCCAAATCCCATCTATCGAAGTGTTGATGCTCAGAAGACTGCAAAGGACATGTGGGAGCATGTGCATCTTCCGATGGAAGGAACAGAGCTCAATCAGGAAGACCTTGAATCTAAATTATACATGGAATTCAACAATTTTGTTATCGAACCAGGAGAAACAATCGAATCATACTACCACCATTTCACCAATGTTGTTAATGACCTTGATCGTCATGACATGAAGTTTCCAAGGATTGCAATCAACTCCAAATTTCTGGGATGCCTAGGTCCTGAATGGCAGAAATATGCAACATTTGTTAGGCAATCAAAGAAGATTGGTGAGATCAAATATGGATTGATTTATGATTTTCTCAAACAACATCAATCAGAGGTGGACAAAGAAGTAGCAGCAAGAGGAGGTTTCATACCCGGACCACAACCTAACTCGCTTGCACTAATGGCTCAACCAAACTTTTCTCTACCTTCTCAGGAATTTGGAAACTCATCTTATCAACCAAGCTTTCAACCTCAAAACCAACTTGTCCCATATAAAGCACCATCTCAACAATCCGGCAACCAAATGGTAACATATAACAACACTGACTCCAAATTTTACACAAACAATGAATATGATGAAGAAGAAGATGCTTTCAATTCCCTCAATGAAGCATTTGGGTTGATTGCTAAAGCATTTGGAAAATTCACAAACAAATCAAACAACCGCCTTCGCTCATCTTCAAACACAAGGAATCAGGCAGTTGTTAATGATGGTCGGGTAGAAATTCAGAACAGATCATCAGGAAGGTTTGGTTCAGGGAACAGAGGAGGATATGGGTCACAAAGGTTTCAAGCTGGAGAACAAAGGTTTCAGTCTGGGGGTAATAGGAATTATATGGGGGCAGATCAGAACAGGAATCAATTGAATGGAAAGGAATCAAAAGGCATTGCAAATACTTCAATCACATGCTACAACTGTGGAGGGAATGGTCATATGGCTACTGCATGTCCAAAGCCTCGTAATATGGGCAGTGCATATCACAAAGAAGCTCTCTTGATGGCACTTAAGGATGAGAAAGCAAGCTTAATGAATGTGAAAGAAAAAAGCTTCATGGCAAATGCAGAGTCAGATGATGATATGGAAGATCTTGAGGCAAACGCAGCTGTAATGCTCATGGCAAATATGCAGGAAATGAATATGTCTGAGACAGGCCCGGTCTACGATACTGACGGTCTTTCTCAGGTACATGATCCACATTGTTTACTACATGAGATTGCTTCACCTTCCGCATCTTCATTCTCAAGTGAAAATTCTGTTCAAAATGATTCACCATTCTCATCTTTTTTAGATAATCAAATCAACACTGATATATCATTTGATGATGATAGAACAGTTGTCTCATTTGATGATCCAAATAGAAGATGACAATCATGATCAGATTGAACAAAATGAGCATTTGACTAATCAAGATTCGGAGCATCAGGCCTTGATAATGTTCACCCAATCACAAATAGAGAAGTGCAATGAAATTAATCAGACCTTAAAAGCCAAAATTGCAGTACTATCTCGGGACAATGAGTGCTATAAACAACAACTTTCTGGATACCAAAAACAAGAAAAACGTGAACAATGTTTTGGAATCGCTTTCCAAAAAGAATATGTCAAAGTTCAAGATTTGCAAAACCAAGTACGTGAATTAACCGATTCTAAGGCTGAGCTTCTCTCTCAAAAAGAAAAGGATCAATTTGAATTCAAAAAACAAATTGATTCCTTAAATTCTGAGCTGTTAAAAACTCAATCTGAGCTTTCAACTTCTCAAAATCAACTTCTTGAGGAAAAGCAAGCCAGCAGCAAACGTTTTGATTCATATCTTGAGGATATCGTCACCTTGGAAGCACAAATTAAAGAATTTCAAAAAATTGTGTATAAAAATGGTGAATCCATCACTCAAATGGAACAACTAACGGTAAAACCAAATCCGAAAGGACACGGATTTGCCCTTGGTAGCGATTACCCACGTAGTCTCTCAAAAGCACTCAGTAACCATCCCAAGATATACAATGCAGAACTATTGTTTGATGATACCTTTGAACGTGTTGTTATATATGGTAATGATGAGGAAATTGATGATCTTGAACGTCCAAACAAGTTTGAGAGTCGATCAAAAAGAAATCTTTCAATCGGAGATCCTTCAAAAGCAAGAGATTTTTCAAAACAGGATTATGATTACAACGCAAGACCTCATATAAGCAAATCATTTGTGCCACCAAAAGATAAACCAAAACAAACGTTGTTAAAAACCTACATGAATACCTCTTCTTCAGTGAATTCTGTGTCCCAAACAGATGCACAAATTACAGATTCTTTGACAAAGGAAGATGTTAATCCAGAAATGCCTACAGCTTTTAAAACTCTTAAATATTTTGAGACATTTATGGAGGACATCAAATTTTTAGAAAACGAAATTGAGTTTAACTCAAAAATCACCGTCTCCGCTTTTTTCTCTCCTATGGAGAAAGAAAAGCGAGAGGTTCTTCAAATCAAAATTTTACCTCACGTCAATCATCTGAAAAAATGTGCAACTCAATGGGAAGAGGATTTACAGACATAAATGGTATCTATGAAGGACATTTTCAAAGCAAAAGACGTCATAATTCATAAACAAAATCTTCAAAAACAATATTTGAAAAATGAAGTTGATCGACTCTTGCAAAATGTTCTTAGTTGTGACGTTGTTTCTGTGTTGATGAATGCACTTTATGAATCTGGTAATGAGTGTCTTATGAAAAATCATGCTGTTGATAAAGAGATGTTGCAAATAGAAATTGAGAATCTAGTGAAAGAGAATGAGAACTCTCTCAAATTAAGAATGATGTGGAAACTAAAGTTTTCAAACTTCAGAAAAGGCTTGACTGGTGTCAAAGCCAAAGTGCCAAATTTCAAATTGAACTCCAAAATCAAAAAATGTCTTCGTCTTTTCAAAACAGTCATGACCCAAAAGGTCAAGACTTGAGTGAAATCGATGTTTTATGACATAAAATGTTTGAGTACGAAAAAGAAATCGATGAGATTATTCAAAACAGAAATGAAACAGTTTACCTCAACAGACGTTTGGATTCACAAAATCAAGAGTTACGACACATCATTGTTGATTTGAGTAAGAAACTCAAAGTTTTAGAAACAGGCAAAACCAAAGTTCATAAGATTGTACCAAGGATGCAAAAAGTAGACAGCGCACCTAAGAATGCATCATCAAAGACAACCACTAATGCTCTTACTTCACCTTCCACAGGATTAGTTGACACATCTAAGGGTAGAAGATCAAAGACCACAAAGAGACCAAAGAAGACTAGTATCTGGCTACCTAAGAGTGGAACATCTAAGAGTGGAGAAGTAGAAGTTAATGCATCTAGTGAGAATAAGAAGCATGTTATGTCCAAAATAGAATCTAGCTTGGTTAAGTGTAATTCTACAAAAGATGTAATGAATGCTGAATCTTTAATAGTTATGAATGATGTTAATGCTTCTTGTGTGTTTTGTCATACTAGTATCTTATCTGGTAATCATCAAAAATGTGTTGCTAAAACTTTGCTGAAGAGAAAAGCGAAACAAAATAGTGGTCTCTCTAAGCCTAACACAGTTGCCAAATCAATTTTAGGGAATCCACCACTAGAAGTTTCAAAGCAGACCATAGTTGCACATATAGCAAATCCCAAAAAGAACAAAACACCTAGCACATTCCTTAGGAAGAAAGCAGAAAGTAGTAGGAAATGGCAACGTTGGCTAGAGAACACAGCAAACTTTAAATGGGTACCTAGGATACTTAAATCATGTGTTTCTAACCCAACGGGTCCAACCGTTACTCCATCTGTTTCTACTAATTGTGATGCAGGTGGTTCAAATCGTTCTATGGATTGTTGATAGCGGCTGTTCCCGACACATGACCGGCAATCTCAAACTTCTCCAAAACTTCATTGCAAAGTTTATAGGAACGGTCAGGTTCGGGAATGACCACTTCGCCGCAATCATGGGTTATGGCGACTATGTCAACGGGAACATCGAAATAAGTCGTGTGTACTATGTTGAAGGTCTGGGTCACAATTTATTCTCGTTTGGTCAATTCTGCGATGGAGACTTAGAAGTAGCATTTAGGGAGAAAACCTGCTTTATTCGTGATCTTCAGGGAAATGATCTGATGAAAGGAAAACGGGGAACTAGTCTTTACACCATCTCCTTTGAAGGAATGACAGCTTCGACTCCTATATGTTTACTCTTCAAGGCTCATCCCACGAAAGCATGGTTATGGCATAAACGATTGTCTCATCTCAATTTCAAAACCATGACCGACCTGGCAAGGAATAAATTGGTAGATGGTTTACCAAAATTCCGATATGCCAAGGATCATCTGTGTTCTGCATGCGAACAGGGAAAAAGTCACCGAGCTCACTTTCCACCAAAAACAGAACATAGCACAGACCACGTCCTACAACTGCTTCATATGGATTTGTGTGGTCCAATGCGGGTTCAGTCTGTAAATGGGAAAAGATATATTCTGGTAATAGTAGATGACTACTCAAGATGGACATGGGTTTACTTTCTCCGCACAAAAGATCAAGTTCCGTCTATAGTTATCACGTTTCTCACAAAAATTCAAGTGCAAGTTCGCAACACCGTCAGACTCATTCGTACAGACAACGGCACTGAATTCAAAAACCAAATCCTTCGGGAATTTACAGAGAAACATGGGAATGTTCACCAATATTCTATAGCTCGCACTCCTGAACAGAATGGCGTAGTTGAACGACGAAACCGTACACTCGTAGAAGCAGCTAGAACTATGTTGATCAATGCCCAATTGCCAGATTATCTTTGGGCTGAAGTTGTTAACACTGCTTGCTACACTCAGAACCGCGGCATGATCACCAAAAGTCATAAAAAAACTCCATATGAGCTAATACAAGGCAGAAAACCCAATATCAACTATTTTCATGTCTTTGGAGCATTATGTTACCCAAAGAATGATAAAGATGATCTTGGTAAATTGAAGGCAAAAGCAGATATAGGGATATTTGTTGGTTATTGTGAGAACTCCAAGGGATACAGAATTTAGAATCGTCGGACCGGAGACATTCAAGAGACGATACACGTTAATTTTGATGAACTCACAGAAATGGCTTCTGAGCAAGACCGCTTGGAACCCGCACACAACCGTTTGAACTTCCCAGAATCTTCAGCTGAACCATTACCTTTCAAAAGGAAAGATCTGGAAGATCTGTTTGCTCCTATGTTTGATGACAGTTTGGTTAACAGTGCGTCAGAGGCTTCCACAAGTTCCGCTGCTCAACAACTCCTAAATCAAGCACCTGATCCATCAGCATCTACCTCTACAGTAGTTGCTGACGATGCACCACAACCTGAACCATCATCATCAATGGATAAAACACCTCAACCAGCAGTTGAAGATTCTTACCCCATTTCTAACCAAGTTCCAACACCACCAGATTTTGACGGAAATGCCTTTTTCAATCCATTTGCTCCACCCCCAACTATTCCCGAACTAGGAGAATCTTCCTCGAGCAACATGGAACCGTCAAATCTGAATCACAACATTCAACACTACCCATCTACTCATAAATGGACAAGGGATCATCCGTTAGTTAATGTGATTGGCAATCCAGATAACCCAATTATGACACGATAGAAACTCCACACAGACGGTGAAACCTGCATATACGCTCTCACCGTTTGTCAAGCTGAACCGAAAAATATTAAAGAGGCCATGACTTATGACAATTGGATTGAATCAATGCAAGAGGAGTTGGATCAGTTCAAAAGATTGGAAGTCTGGGAACTCGTTGAAAAACCAGATGGAGTTTATGTTGTGGGCTTAAAATGGATTTGGAAAAATAAGCTGGATGCAGAAGGCACGGTTATTCGTAACAAGTCACGGTTGGTTGCTAAAGGGTATAGCCAAGAAGAAGGAATTGACTTCGAGGAATCCTTTGCTCCAGTGGCTAGGCTTGAGGCAGTGAGAATGTTCCTGGCGTATGCGGCTCATAAGAACATCACAGTTTACCAAATGGATGTGAAGACAACATTCCTGAACGGACAACTTCGTGAAGAGGTGTATGTTTCACAACCAGAGGGCTTCGTCGATCCAGAACATCCACAACACGTATACAGGCTTAAGAAAGCCCTCTACGGACTTAAACAAGCCCCGAGGGCATGGTACGATAAACTCTCTGCATTCTTGCTTGCCAATCATTTCACTAAAGGATCTGTGGACCCGACTTTGTTTATACAAAAACACGGGGAGGACATTCTCATCGTATAAATTTATGTAGATGACATCATTTTTGGGTCTATCCATAAAAAGTACTCAAATGCTTTTGCAAAACTTATGAAACAAAACTTTGAGATGTCCATGATCGGTGAACTAAACTTTTTCCTAGGATTACAGGTTCACCAATCACCTCGTGGTATATTCTTGAGTCAGTCTTAATATGCACAAGAGATATTAAAAAAGCATGGCATGACATCTAGTGACACCTATAACACCCCTATGTCCTCCTCATCCCCGAAGCTAGATGCTGACATACATGGGAAACCCACTGATCCTACAAATTATCGTAGCATAATTGGGTCTCTCATGTATCTCACCACTAGCAGACCGGATGTTGTATTTGCCACATACCTGTGTTCACGCTATCAGTCTAACCCAACAGAAAGACATTTATCTGCTGTTAAAAGAATCCTTAGATACATCAAGGGAACCATTCATTTGGGGATCTGGTTTCCAAGGATTCTAGTTTTGCACTAACTGCTTTTTCAGATGCGGATCATGCGGGATGTATTGATACAAGAAAGAGCACATCCAGTGGTGTTCAATTCCTAGGTGATAAGCTGGTGTCCTGGCAGTCAAAGAAGCAAGATTGTACGTCTCTATCATCCACGGAATCAGAATATGTAGCCATGTCTGCTTTTTGTGCTCAAATCATTTGGATGCGATCACAACTGATGGATTATGGTTACCTATTTAACAAAATCCCGATGTACTGTGACTCCAAAGGTGCTATCGCTATCTCGTGCAACATAGTGCAACATTCTAAGTCCAAACACATCGCTCTCAGATATCACTTCATCAAGGAGCATGTGGAGCAAGGTACCATTGAGTTGTATTTCGTGGGAACGGAACACCAATTAGCGGATCTTTTCACGAAAGCCTTACCTCATGATCGTTTTGTGAAACTGGTTCACCAAATTGGAATGAGATGTTTGACTCCTCAAGAACTAACGAACTTCCTCAAGAACAACTAATCAAGTCAAGCTCTCACACTATATTGTACATAATTATTAAAAAAAATAATAATAATAAAAAAAAAAAAAAAATTAGGTGTGCAAAAGTAAATTTTCATCAAAATATGATTTCAATCTTTCAAATTCATTCCGATATTTCAAACATTGATCATATTTTGAGGGGGAGATATTTTTGCACATCGACCATCTTATTTCGTCATCTCTATCTTCTTCATGACCATTATTTGTCTAAGTTGATTAACAGGGCCTTAAAAGAATAATAGATTGGACATAAAGGGTTAAAAGTGTCATCTTATTAAAATTAGGTTAACTTTGGATTTAAATTTAATAGGTAGACTAGTTAGAGGATCAATGTTGTCACAAGTTGAAAGTTGTGTGGGATATTAAAAGGCCAAGTCTGAATCAGTCAAACACACATACAACACACACACCTTTCCCTCTCTTACTCTAAAACCCTCTTTGCCCGCTCTTTCAATCGAACGAACAAGTTTTTTCATCTTCTTTATTTTCTCTTAACATGTAAGCTTCTTAATTCGATTAAGTATGAAACATAACTCTTTATCTGCTTGAAACTGAGAATTAATATCTTTTGCAAGTTAGGGTGTCATTTTTCCAATCGAATTGGGCGTTTCTTGTATGTTTGATTTGAGAATCAATTGAATGAGTATAATCGTGCTTAACAGGGTATAAGTGTTGTGAGTATGAACTGATTGATCGAACGAATGAAAAAGGGAGTGTGTTCTTGATTTAGGGTTCGAATAAATAGGTCGAACGAATGAAAAATTAGACTGGTTGATTTGCAGACTTATTGCTTAATGATTATATGATTGTTGTGGTGATTAAAGTCTCAAGAAGATCATGTTATCTCCGAGTTAGGAGATAACATCCAATTTTGTCGAACGATTCGATTATAGTCGAACGACTCAAACTAGTCGAACGACTAATCCTAGTCGAACGTCTAGTTTAGTCGAACGACTAGGTTAGTCGAACGACTAATCTAATCGAACGACTAATTTAGTCAAACGTCTAGTTTAATCGAACGTCTAGTTAATCGAACGACCTTATAGTCGAACGAACCTAACTAGTCGAACAATCAAACTAGTCGAATGACCAAACTAGTCGAACAACCAAATTAGTCGAACGACCTAATCAGTCGAACGACCAATCTAATCGAACGACCAATCTAATTGAACGACAAATCTAATTGAACGACCAATATTAGTCGAACGATTTCATTTGTCGAACGATTATATGAGTCGAACGATTACACTTATCGAACGACAAAATTACTTGATCGAGTTTCTTTTAATCATACCTTAAGCTAGTCAAACCAAGCATGTAATCGAACCATAAGAGTAGTCGAACCAGAACAGGTTGGCGAACCAGATCAGATTAGTCGAACCATATAGTCGAACCAGATCCTACTAATTGAACCAATGCATTGTTAAAATCTGTCATAGTAAATGCAGCTTAGTGTTTGACTGTTGAATGCAGATTGTTGAGTGTTATGCCTAGATGTGCTCATTTATTATACTTGTGATTTGTCCTTTGCTGTAAATTGCATCTGGGTGTTTGTCTAAGTCAAAGCTAGTATGGTGTATAAAATGAATGTGAATTGTGTTTTTTTGTCATAGCTGATATAATGATTGAGACTTGTGTTTTTTGTCAAAGTTGGTCCAGTAACTGTGCTCAAAATGCTTTATTGTTGGGTATATGCTAAATGCTATATGATTCTATCTGGTTTTGTGTGTACTAAGGATAGTGTCATCATATCATTGTCATCTTCTAACATATATACACTGTGCCCATGGTATTGTTATTGGTGTTTGCAATGAACAGATAATCCATGTCTCGCACCATGTCACAAGCATCCATCAACCGACAACCAAGAAATCCAGAAGGCAAGAAAAGACTTATTGGTTTCTGCAACTCAAGGATTGATTTCAAAAAGTTGAATTGCCATGAAACTTGTCTCATTATCAGGGAAATTCTGGAAAGACACTTCATAAGGGCAACTTTGACAAAAACCGCCAGTGTACCCGAAATCTACCTACACCAGTTCTGGGAATCATTGATCATTAGCGAAGACGAAGAAAGCATGACTGTTACACTAGACAATACAACAATCACCTTCAAAGTTGAAACCCTTAGAACAGTGCTAGATCTTCCAAGAGCAGACACAGGAGGTTTCACAACATTTCAGGAGGATCCCACTCTTGATGAGATGATTAGAACACTCCAACTTATTGGTTATGATGAAACAGAAGTTGAAATGTCTTAAATTTCCAAAGTGGAGAGGAAATATTTTCCACAACCTTGGCAAACATTGTACTCAATAATCATCAACTGCATTACGGGGAAGGCTACTGGGTTGGAGCATCCGAGATTAGAACACCTGCAATTCTTCTGTGGAGTGATCAACCTCAAACACCTAGACTTCGCCAAACTTATCTGGAAAGACATGGTTTTCCTTGGTACCAAATTTCAACAAAGTGAAGATTTAACCCCCATTCCATTTCCAAGATTTACAAAACTTCTAATTTCACGCTCCATGCGAAATCACTCTGAGCTTAAACGTCCTTCAACTGAGAAAATGCATACTGAAGCACGAGACCGTATTTTCACCAAAGTTCTAAGCTACTCTTCAATTCAAGGGGCAAGAATTCCATCAAATCTGCTAAGTGAAGAACTCATGAACACAGAAGCTTACCAGAAATATGATGAGGCAGTAAAGGCTGAAATGGTGGGAGGGAAACCAAAAGAAACAAAATCACCAAAGAGAAAATCTCAAGTTATCCCAGCTAGAGCCAAAACTTCTCGATCAAAGAAATCTGAGGTAACTCAGAAAAAGAAAGTAGTCGCTAAACCGTCTTCAAAGATGCAACTCAGGGATGAAACAGATGTTGATAACGATGAAGAAGAAGAAAGATTGGATCTAGAGAAAGGGAAAGGTGCTGAGAAATTCAAGTCTGCTTTAGCTACATCAGATAAGAGTCTACAACCTGGAAGAGGAAAATCAATCAAGTTCAATTCTCCTCGATTCTCTCCCATCCGAGAAACCCCAACTGAAAAAGAAGAGAGCAGAGCATTAAAGAAGACTAGAAAAGAAAGCTTACAGAAACAGGCTGAGGAAGAAAAGAGACGAGCAAAACTAGGAAGAGGAGAATCTGCATCACATATGGTGGAACAATCAGAAGGATCAGAGGACCTTAAATCTACAACTCTTAGAAGTTCTGAAGAAGGTAGTGAAGGTTCTGATGCACATGATCAATCAGCTTCTGGTTCTGAAATTGAAGAAGGAAAAGATGATGAAGATGATAATGATGAAGAAGATGATGGTAATGAAGATGATGACGATGATGAAGATGAAAAAGCATATACAGACGATGATGGAAATGGTAAAGAAAGTGAGAAGGATTCACAGGAACAACAAGGCGAAACAAACGCACCTCCATCAATACCCCCATCATCTGTGGGTCAGACCACAGTAGATTACAATGAGATGAAACAAAAGGTTCAAGCACTCGAGAATAAGATGAAACAAAAAGTACAAGTACTCGAAGATAAGATGACAGAGAAATTTGAGACTGAAGATAAAGTACATGAAGAGATATATCAAAAGATCAAAGAAGTTAAAAACAAAGCAACAAAGACAACTGAAGAAGTCAGTTCTCAAATAAACACAGAAGTCAAAGAGCATCTTGAAGAGTCCATTCCCAAAATAATCAAACAATACGTTTAGAAGGACCTGGAAAAGATAGTTGCAAATATGGTCAAAACTACACCATTCGCACTCAAGACAGTGCCACAAAAACCATCCAGATTAGAAAGCAAAAGAATGATGTTAAAAGAGTTAGAAAATGATCCCAAAGAAGCAAAACTTCGGGAAGCACTCAGGGAATCCATCAGAGAAGAAGAAGAGGCAGTCGTTGTACCAACAGAAACATGCAAGCCCGTCAAACCAACCAAATGACACCATGATGATGAACCGGATACTCACGGAAAGAAAAAGAGAAAGCCTTCGTCTTCAACAGGTCGGGCTTCCACAACACCCTCTTCTGGCACAACAAAGAAAAGCAGTCAAACAACATTTGTTCCTCTTGGAGGCGGAGCATTTGAAGCAACAGAAACCTTTGATGATCCAAGCTCTGATCACGAAAATCCAATTGCTCCAATTCAAATCCAAGAAGTAGTTGTTCCTTCTGCAACTGTTAAAGATGTTCCATTACCTGAGTGGGTCGATTCATCAGCTCCCAAGTATGATTGGTTTGATCAAATGGTTGATGCTTATTCTGACGATGAAAATGCTAAACCAGTGGAAGGATCAGTTGTAGACTTTGCCAAACGATTGAAAAAGGTGATGAAAGTCCAGCATTTGGGTCTGAAAGACGTCATCAGAGTTCGAAAAAGTGGATTCACGGAATTTGCAACTGTCTCAACAACGGAGCTGGAATTCGAGTACAACATTGAGCAAGTAGCAAGAGCCTTGAACGAAAACATCAAATCGATGCAAGAACAATCATCTGTAGATCCGTTATCTCATCGTGACTACACACAACCGTTACCACTCATTGGACCACCACACAACCTCAAGTTACCCACAGCATACTTCTTCAACAAAGATTTAGACTACCTCATCTACGGCAATACAAACTCTGAGAAAAGATATGCCACATCAATCACCAAATACCCAGCGGCTAGGTATGCCTTAGAAGGTTTGGAAGAACAAATCAACAATCTTTGGAGCAGAAAGGTACAAAAGTATAATGAAGATGCTGTTTTTGGGATTCATCATTGGCCAAATATGCGGAGGTTGTACTACAAGTTTATGATGGCCAAGAGAACATCAAAAGACGAGGTATGGAGCAGGCATCGGATTCTATCTATTGTCAATGCTGAAACTGAACCCATGTATGGATACAACTTTCTGATGAAGATCATAGTTAGACGAAGTAATGATAAGGAGTATGTATTCACCGAAGCTGATTATCCTCGCCTTAATCCCAATGATATCGAGGACATGTATCTACTGAAAATTCAGGGAAAACTAGAACACCTCCCTGGACAGCTTCAGTACAATATCATCAACTCGCTTCTCATTTTCATCCATAACATTGTGATCAGACAACGGGTTGAAGACGTTCATCTAGGAGTTGAAAGTTATCAAACCAAGCTAAATCTCACCAAGCCAGACTTCGTACCAGAAAGTCTTCATGATCAGTAGCCATACACTTTCGGGTACAAACCATTTGGAGTATACTATTATAGAAGGAGAGCTGGTATAAGATTTATGGGTTTCGAAGATCTTCGCAAGTTCAGTGAACCAACCATCCAACAAGTCAAATCTGAACTTGAGAAGATCTTAAAGGACGAGAAGTTGGCTAAAGATTTGAATTGGGGCGGGAATGAGAAAAGACAAGCAAGGAAGTTCGTGAAAAGGATAGAGAAGAAGATTAAGTTTCAGGAGCAGATGCGTTGGTTGGAAAGTTATGTTGGAGGTCGGGCGAAAATTCCTAACATTCTCATGTTTTGCCGTCCTGAGTAATGAACACTGGTACTAATTCATTGTTTGTTCATTTAATCATCATCTCATCTATATTTGATCATTATTACGGCTTGTACACACATAGCAGTGTACAACCCGGACCCCAAAGAAAGGACCCTGAGGTACGCTTCAGTGCCTCAATCCTGAAAAAGGAGCGAAAGCTTCTTACTTATGAGCAGAATTAAAACCAGACTGTTTTCTAAAGTTTTTCAAACATTCTGCTCATAAGGACAAGTACTCCCTTGTTAAGGGGGAGTATTTGAAAAATCTTTGTTCCAAATCTACAAACGTTCTTGACATTCTTCCACAAACACCTCAAAAAGAGCATATTTTAATAAAAAGTTTGTCAAAAACAACATAATTATGCTATTTTTGAGGGGGAGAATGAAAATGTGATTAAAATATGGTGGAAGCAACGATGATATCTCATGAGTATAAGACTCAAGAATTGACCATCGAATTAACGATAACAACAGTCAGTAGTCGAAAGGACATATCCTGGACGGGTAATAATTTCAAGCCAGTTTATCTGGTGATGTAAACGTGTCTCGCAATGGATATGTCTGAGTAGAATGTACCAATTTCGAGTATAAGACTCAAGAATTGACCCTCGAATTGACGATAACAACAGTCAGTAGTCGAAAGGAAATATCCTGGACGAGTAATAATTTCAAGCCAGTTTATCTGGTGATGTAAACGTGTCTCGCAATGGATATGTCTGAGTAGAATGTACCAATTTCGAGCGATGATCTTTGAATCTGATCTGGACGGGTAATAATTTCAAGCCAGTCCAACTGGTGATGTAAGCGTGTCTCGTGATGATCAGGTTCACTGAAAATCAATCAATTCAAAAAAGTGCCAACTCTTCCCGACATGTGCAGATTTTACTTTAACGAATATGAGCACATGTTAAGGGGGAGTTCTTCTGAAAATAAAAAAAACTCTCAAAGTGTTAACAAAATGTGTTTTACAATCATAAACACTTTGAGAGATTTTCAAATGGTTTGGTTTATGGCATCATTAGGATAGTCATGGAGTTATAAGGTGACTAAGGTTAGGGAAAAACCGTCCTATGATCCGCCAGAGCCGGAGGGATCTACCCAAGGACAATACCAATAGTTTAGAACTAGAAAGTCCTAGGTATGATATTAAAAAGGAGAAAAATGAATGAAAGGAGAAAGAAGGGGTTGAAGAATTAAAAAGAAAAGTAAAGAAAAGGGTGAAAAGAAATAGCCCTCCATTTGTTCAACCTTAGGGCAGACACCGGGTTCAATTCATAATCTACTGGTTGATGAGCATCACCGGTATTGAAGACTAAAGACGTCATGGACCCAGTGACGCACTAATAAACCTTCTAAGCCACTCAAGTGTCTCTCAAAAGACATTTGTTTCATTCACACGGAGAACCCTTCATAATCTATCGACCTCTCATTACGAGAGTGTTGATATTGAAAAGGAGGCAATCTGCTCCACGCCTCCGACGACCAAAAAAATGTGCACTAATTGAGTCTAGAGCCATGAGATTCATAAAAGATCTCTTAGGTACACTTAGTATTACTCTACTGTTCTACATCATGGGCAGCAGATGTAAAATTAAGAAAGTGTCCTTCGCAGATCTTAGCAATCTGCCGAGAACATTCATGAGAGAAGTCACAATTGTGATTATCAATGATTGAATGGAAATCCTGCTAGAGCAACATCAAACAACTTTGACAGCAGGTCACTTCGGTAACTCCTTATGGGTTATACTTAGTGTTTGCTCCAAACGGTCTACAGTCGTGGGGTGATCTCCAGCGACTCACTGAATCGTGGGTGCACTTCGGTGTGTCCGTGTTATCCCTTTCGGGGGAATCCGGTTCAGAACGGTCTGGGTTAGGATTTGAGAAAGTCTTCACACTATGCTGTTGACGATCTCAAGTCTGAGCCTATAAGTACCGGTTGGTTCGTGCTGCTGCTGCGGAGGAGCTTGGAGACCTGGAGTTCAACCACCATCAAGACTCCATCATGCTCATATCCCAAAGAGAAGTTCTCACAAAGACTCAGAAATATCAAAAAGTTCAGAATTGTTAAAGAAAAGTCTAAAGATTCAAGTACTACAACCTTTCTCAAAGTTAAAGATTGAAGAAGTGAGAACAAGTTGAAGAACCAAAGTCAAAAGATATATGAGCATGGTGGAGAAGACGTGAAGACCTCAGAAGCAAAGATCGTTGGAGAACGGCAGATTACTACCATATCGTATCACATCACTATCAAGAACAAAGAACAAAGATTTTGAAGACGTGAAAGCCAAAAGAAGCAAAGACGACGTCAAGCAACCTTGATGACCAATACTTAGGGGGAGATTGTTGGGAACACGTTTTGTATTATTCAAGTATTGATCATATTGTATTAAGGTTGCTTAGGCCTTTAGGTTTGTTATTAGGCCCAGCCCGTGTAGAAGGCCCATGGGCTGTGTCGTTTATTTAGTTTATCATGTTTATTTATGTATTTTTAGAGTAATTAGGGCTACAAGCCCAAGTGCATGTAAAACTATAAATACCCCCTCCCACCTTAGGGAGAGGGGTTGGTTGATGAAGTTTAATCATTTTGTTATTAGTGTGTGTTTATCATCTCCCATCCTCTCTTTCTCTCTCTAGATCTAGTAGGTAATTAGTGGTTAATTAGTGGTAGCTTAATTCATAAAAGTGTAAAACATCAGATAACATGTTTTGATGGATAGCTCAGATGATGGAGAGAAATATTTTGGTACATAGTGAGAGATCTTCCAAACAGGGGGTGATAAAATGTTATTTGCATCTCAGGGGAGGTAATATCTCAGGAGAAGAAATAAAGCCCAAGGAAGGAAGATTATCCAATGAAAGGGAGGAAAAGACAAGAGCATACAAGATGATGACATGGAGGTTGAAAATGACAAGAACAGAGCTTATTCTGGAGTATCATATTCAGAAGGGATGAAGCATTCCAAAGGAGAAAGTTCTATCTAGGTCAAACGAAGAAAAGTTTCAATTTCAGTTCACCACGTTTGTTCATCACTTGCAAAGGCATGCTGATAGATGATTTCACTTGTTGAAACAAGCATCCAAGATACACAGAATCATTGCCTCTTATAATTCCTCCATCCAAGGAAATTGCACCATCTTTTAGGTCTTTAGAGCCTGAAGATGTGTATTGATATTTTTAAAGTCAAAGAACAGAAAGCAGATGAGTTACTGAGAAAGATATTTAATCTTGAAGAACAGAAGTGTTTGAAAGATCTTCACAATCCATAATTTAATTCAGAAACATGTTGAAAAGGATTCACATGTTTAGGGGAGGATTGTTGGGAATTAAATATTCAAGAAGTTTAATATCGGGTTCTACTCAAAGAAATACTCTAAGTATGATTCTGCTACTAGAGCATTTGATTCTGCTGCTAGCGTTAACATTCTACTGCTGAGTGATTCTGCTGCTAGCGTTATGATTCTGCTACTGGTGAAGAACTTTCTGCTGCTGAGTGGATAAGTTTGAAAAGATATTATGTGTATTAAAGTCAACAATATACGGTAGCGTTACCCCATGTGATAAGTCATTATGTTATATTCTCAAAACAAGTTGTAAACATAGATACATGTTGTATCTTAATGACTGACACTCTCAAAGCAAGCGTTCGATTAGACTTGACAATATTATAAAGATCTTTCTTATTTTATAAAAGAAAGATCTTAGACTAAATATTCATAAGTGACATAATAGTGTGTGAATTATTAAGTTCTTAGAAAATAACTCTCAAGAACATAGAACAAATATCACAAGTCATAGAAAACATAAGATTCAAGGTCTTTGTAACCCTAGTGATAGTGAAGATCACTCTTATTATCTTGAATAATATTGAATCGTTTGGTGATAACATTGCATGTTCTTTGTTCTATATATACAAGCATAACTATTCCATTTCCACAACACAAATAACCTTCTAAGTGTGATTAAGTAAATTCCGCGTACTTGATCATATTAACTCAACTTATCACATACACAAAGAAACAAAGGTTTAACCACCTTCTAGTGTATCGATCGAATCCCCCTGTCAATAACCCTGATACCCTATTCAATTCATCGAAGGTTACCTTGAGCTTTATTCCACCAGGGTTGCCATAATTCATGCGAAACTTAAATAGCCTGGTTATGCCTCTCTTAGCTAGTATCCAATCTGATTGGTTGGTTCCAGGCGCATGTAGATCTTCATCATCAGAATACTTTTCGGATTCATATTCTAAGTTGTTATCATCATGTTCATTATCAATAGGAAGCAAAAGATGATTATCAACAATGGGTTGAATTTCCATAACTCTTGAACAACAATCGGTAAAACAAAATGATTCTGGCTTGGAGAGTAATGGTGAAAGAAGATTTGATTTATGTGTTTTCTTTGCAGTCTTTTTTTTAGGAGAGAAAAGAGGGTATAGGAAGAATATGAATCGTACCTTATTCTTGGTAACTGCTTGAAATTAAGTGATTTCAAAATTTTGGATGAAAATTTTGGCTCCAAATTCTAATTTCAAAATAACAATTGAATTATTTAAAAAATTGTCCTTAATTTGAACCTCTTAAGTAAAGCATAAACTTGAAAAAATAAAAATTTTGGCTCCAAATGTTATATATCATTATCTTAATCACAAATCATCAACCAAGATCTAGAACCAAGATCATGAACACAAACTTCGTATCGAATCAAGAACTCAAATTTACACAATTACACCAAGATCATGAACACAAACTGATACTATTTAACACAAACTGCTACCATTAAATCATAATTAAACCAACATGAAATCAAGAATACAAACTACTACCATTAAATAAATATGTGCAATCATCAAATCAACAACAGAAACTGCTACCATTAAATCTAACTGTGCAATCATCACATCAAGATCACAAATTGCTACCATTTAACAAACCAAAATACTATCATTATAGTTATAAAATAGATACAGTTAAACTACTAATTACCAGTTATTGTACCATTAATAATTAAATTTAACCAAATTAAATGTCAGAACTACTACTACCATATTAAAGTACCAAATACCATTTACAAAACACAAAAGCTGTTAATGGATATCCTAAACCCTTAAACCATCTTCTTACACGGCAGTCCCAAGACAATATCCTGAGTAAATTTCTTTTTGTGTGCCTTTTCAACTGGTATTTGAGAGGATTGAGTTTTGGGAGTAGCTTGAGAGGATTCAGCTTTGTCATTTACCTACAAGTTGAACGAGTATAATGGATTAAGTCTGGAGAATGTCATAAAAGTAGCGAAACAACATTTATTAAATGGACCATACCTCATCACCAGATTCTTCATCACTAGAGAAATAAAAAGGGCTCTTTCTCTTCCAATCTGCGTTTTCCCATACCTCCTAATAGTTCAACATACCATGTGTTTCAAAAAAATTAATTAATGGTATAAAGGTATACAACTTTAGCCACAAACACATAACAACTTTAGTATACCTTGTTGGAAATAATTTTGAATTTGGACCTAGGGATTTTTGCCTTTGAACCTGTTAAAGCATAAACTTGAATAAATTAAAAATTCTCACAGCTTTACATTCAACAATAAATTCACACAGCTTTATATTAGAATCGGTAACAACCCCAAACATCACCATTTGTACATCAAAAGCCTGTTACTAATTTTTGTACAATGAATCATCAACTGATATGTGAAAACATTGAAAAACATACCTTTGTTGTTATTTGGATTCATTGTTTGCGTGTTTGTGTTTGCTAGAAGAATGTGTGTTTTGATTAGGGTTTATTGATTATTGTGTGTTTACAATTGATCGGGTAAAGGGATTAATTGCCGGTTGAATATTGAAGTGGTGGTTTGGTTTAACTATGACATGGCAAGAGGTGTAAAAAAAAGAAAAAAAAGGCTAATGGTGCTGACGTGGCGGTGAAAACCGGCTATAGCCGGTAACTAGGGATGGCAACGGTTCAGGTTCGGGGCGGGTTTTAGTGTACCCGTGCCCGAACCCGTTTATAATATACCCGTACCCGCCCCATATCCCACCGGATACCCGATTAATATTATCCATCGGTTTTTCGGGTTTCCCCGCGGGTATCGGTTATCCGTAATTAATAGTTAAAGAAAATGAATATCGTATCAAATGATTTAACGCAACGTACTCAGCACGATATTCACCAAAAAATTCAAATGCGCAAGAGGTTTCAAAAGTTAATCATTCTCATTTCCAAAAATAATCTCGTTTTAGCCTTTTAAAAGGGTTTGGTATCATCATTCGTTTAACAGTAGAGAACACGGACTCACGAGTAGTCACTCCAAAATAAACGAATAACCGAATAGTTGAGAAGAGTATTGACGATAACTCGAGTCGAGACGAGGTGACGAAAACAAGTCAAAGAGATAACTAACAACAAACATATCAAATAAGATGAGTCGATTGGTAATCGTCGGTATTTTCCCATAATCCCATTTATTAGTACAAGGTATACTCGTTTTATGATTTAAAACAAGTTTGGACTTACGACAAAATTAATCTTTGGAAATAACAACATTTCGCCATGACCCTTTCATTTATCGAACGTTTCCAAGTCAAAAGACTTTATTGAAAATCAATTTCCCAAGTTATTTATAATATAACGAGTATTTATATAAATCCTAAACCCTAAACCCTAAACTCTAAACCCTAAACGCTAAACCAATCCGTAACTCAAACAATAACCAAACGAATAGTCTAATAAATCCAAATATGTTAGTGTACGGGTAGCATGTCTCGAATAGTCTAATAGCCCTCGTGTGTTCCGTTTTTATCCCAAATGTCACACGCAAGGTTTTCAAAATCGGGATCCTACTTAAGATCATATGGTAAAGATCGGGATCCTATAACATCTTAAGCTTTTAAAGATCCTTTGTAAGATCCAGATCATTTTTGCTTGGCAGTATCATAAAATTGTAAGATCCTAAGATCAGGATCGGGATCCTGACAACCATGGTCTCACGCACACTTCTAATTTCCTTACTTCGTTGTTAACCAAATTTAATAACAAATATCTCTACAACTTTTAATTTAACAATTGTTTTTATTTCTTTCTTTTATTTTGTCCAAGTCGAGTCAATATCAAGTCGCAACAAATGAGTTACTATTTCCTTTCGAGTCACAGTCAAACATTTATTCCCTCGGGTCAATAATAGTGAACCCATCCCAAATCATCCCAAACATCACAAACAACTAGTTGGAAATATTGAGTTTGGAAGTTTATTATTCACAAAGCATGAGATACAACTAGTTGTTGCATCAACTCATTGTACATGGAAAGTCAATACTTGGTAAAAGGAAATTGGAGACTTTTTCGTACAACTTCAATTCACAGTTTACTTTTGGCACGCGCCTTTGGTCCCTTTTCCCACCTAAAGTCTTGGGAACCATTTATCTACCTCTCCAGCCTATTTATACCTATCGATTAAATACCAAAGAACACACACAAACACATATATCCCTTTCAATTCAAAGAAAACTTCACCAATGACAGCAAATAATGGTAACTTTCAAAATGATGCAGAAGAGTACGAGTTCGTGTTAAACAAGTATTTGCTATTTGACGCAGTGTTTGATCATTTCGGGTATGAACCCGTTGCAGAATATGGGTCGTATAGGCAGGTAGATACGTGGATGAGGAGTACAATTTTGAACTGGCTGCATGCGCAAGAATTTTACTGGGATGAGGTTTTGGGAGTGAATGAGGTGGAGGAGGAGGAACAAGATAAAGAGGAGGAGGAACAAGATGAAGAGGATGAGGAGGAGCAACAGGCTGCGGAGGTGGCTCAAGGTGAGGTGGTGCAACAAAATGAAAAGGATCAGCAGCAAAATGTGGTGGTGCATCAAAACCAGGGGGAGCAGCAAGATGGGTTGTTTGAAGACCCTTATAATCTAGAAAAGAGGATTAGCGATCATGAAATTATGTTTAAACGACTCGAGGAAAGGAAGAAGTGGAAGGAAAGTAGGGAAGAGAGCTCTGGTTCTAACAAGTTGGTGTGAAATAGAGTGAAGCAGTTTATGATGATGGTGTTTTTATGTTTATAGTATGTTTAGTATTTAGGTTGGATAATTAGATGTATGGTTGTAGCTTTTAAAAAATATCAATGAAATATTTGATGTTTAATTAATTGTTTATGGTTGCTTGTGAATGTTTGATATAAGGAAGTCAACAAACCAAAATTTGCATAAGGGTAAGTGGTGAAAAGAATACTTTTATGGGAAAATTGAGTTCATACTACTAAGAAAAAGTTTTTGTACAAAGTTTGTAATGCTAGGCAAACGTTTGTACTGCTAGCGTAAAACTTTGTACTGCTGGGTAGCCGTTAGTACTGTTTGGGTTTTAACCGTAGTTTATTTATAGCCGTTGGGGTAATTTTTGTCAATTACTTCGCTTAAGGGTTTCATAAATTGGATAATTCTCTTTCTTTATATAATTTATACGATTTCTTCAAACTAAAGAAACAATTTATTGAAGTCGGTCCAATCATAACCCAACACTCTAATCAAGCATTTAATCAATTTTCATGGCAAATTTAGAGTTTTGTGATACACATAACCAGGTTGCATTCTTGGAGAAACTAGAAGGGAGTCAAGACTTCCATCAGATAGTAGATTTCTAAACACTACCCACATCAGGTATGCTCTTACAATCAATCCTACTATATATGTCTCTCAAATCAAACAGTTTTGGCAGACTGTTACTACCAATACATTTGAGAATGGAGACAAAGAGTTAATTGCAACAGTTGATGGAAAAACAATAACTATTACGGAGGCATCTATTAGGAGGCATCTCCATTTAGCAGATGAAAATGGTATTAGTTCTTTGCCTAATACTGAAATTTTTCATCACCTTTCCAGAATGGGGTATGACACATCTTCTCAAATTCTGACTTTTCAAAAAAGATGTTTTGCCCCACAATGGAGATTCGTCATACATACCATCCTTCATTGTTTAAGTCCAAAGAAAACCTCATGGGAGCAATTCAGTAGCAATATTGCAACTGCTCGCATTTGTTTAGCAACAAACAGGACTTTTAACTTTTCAAAATTAATTTTTTATGGTATGGTGAAAAATGTGGATAACAAATAGAAGTTTTTAATGTATCCAAGGTTTATTCAAACGGTTTTGAATTTAAGGAAAAGTTTGCTTCTATCTCATAAAATTGTTTATCCAACTCTTTGCCTTACTCAAAAAAATTTCAGTAACATGAGCATGGCTTCTAGGAGGTTTAATGGGATAGTAGTTCCACTTTTTGAAACAATGTTGGTTCAAAATCAAAACATTCAGGGTGAAGGATCAACAAGCCCAGTTGAGTCCCATCACACACCCACAGGTTAATATGGTTCTCAATTAGCCTCACAACCAACTTCAACACACCTGGAAATGCCCCATGATTCACCTCTCCCAGGAGGTAACACACCTGGAAGCGATGAGGGCAGAGTGTCACTAAAGGAATTGATGGATATTTGTACCAAATTGACTCAAAGGGTGACTGGCTTGGAGAAAGAACTCAAGGAGACAAAGCAGTTGTATAGTACTGCTTACATGATTGTTCAGCTGCCTGACTCTTTTTGGTGAGAAAGTAATCCAATGTGTATCTTGAGTATACATCTACAATAACTAGAGAATATTTCTCGCGATGGATAGATGTTGATACATAATCTGGCGCGGGCTGGATTCGACGACTCTCCCTGGGCCGTTCGTCGTCTTCTCGAGCCCTGAGTAGACCTGTTCAACAAAGAGAATCCGTTAGGAGTAGACCCGAGGCCATAGCCCCGGGATCCACCTCCGACGGTCAAGTTAGTATTGGTGCGATATAGGTTGATTAGGGTTAGGTTTAGAGTAACCTGTTGAAGATCGTTGTCTGATGATGTAAAGATGGGGATTCCAGCCGTGTATTTATAGGGCATGGATTAGGGTTTAGGTGTAGAGCGGGCCGCTGTCTACCGGGCCTGGCCCATTCCTGGTCCAGTCCAGACTATACGTCCACAAGCCCCCCAAGTTTAGTATGACATAGTGCGTGGCTATGTTATGCTAGACTTAAGTTCTTGTTCATGGCCTCGTAGGCCCATGTGTGCGCAACTCAGGTATGCACATGGACCATACCGCGCAGCCCAAATGCGACAGTGCGCCCTGGGTCTGTGGCGCAGTGCGTGGTGACCATGTTGGCGCGCTCTTGTTGGCGCGACCTTGATTGTGAGAGTTTCACAATAGTGAAGGTGGATTCCGTATGCTGCATCCTGGGTAAGGGCGTACCTTTTGTACCAGTAGCGGTGCAGCATGGTGCGACAGAAGACGTGCTTCTATGGCAGAAGTGCGCGCTGTGCGCGACAAAGATGTGCGTTGTGCGCAGACAAGGAGGTGCGCGCTGTGTGCAACAAGGAGGTGCTTCCAAATATACCTGCGTGACGCGTACGGAAACAGTGGTATTATATACCCTGGTAGCCCCCCAAGTTTGATGGTGCTACTCGTGTAGGAGCATTAAACTTACTTATCCAAATCCTGAAAAACACTTAATGCAAATATTAGAAGTATATGCCGCGAATCGCAACATATAAAATGTAATGAAATAAAAATTAGCGCATAGCATATATATAGCACGTAGCATGTAAAATTAACACATAAGAGAAGTAGTAGTACGAATTACACCTAGCGTGAGGTTTTACAAACTACATAAAAGAAGTAGCACGTAGCTAATCTGCGAACGCAGTACGCTCATGATCGTTTTCTTTTTTATTATAATAAAAACAATGGCGCGGATGGATGTACCATGACCGCGACTAGTAGTTTCAATCGCACGTACAGACGCAGATGGATGTATCGTGACCGCATAGACTCTAACGTTTGTGGATGATCGCAGATGACCACGGCTTTTGTCCAGTGCGCTCATGGCGATTGACTAGCATCGTGGTGCCTGTACGTGACAGTGCGCTCATGGCGCCGATCTGCGAAGATGTCCGAACGCATGGCCTAACGCGGGTAGATTTATCGTGACTGCGTTGTTCGCGGCTAAAAGATATAGTAGGTCCGATCGTGCGGACTTAGTGCGTTATAGATAAAATCGTGTTTACCAAGTTAAAAGATTTACATAAAATCTTCTATTTAAAAGATAGCATATCTTACCGCAATAAAATCGCATGTACGATAATAAATAATAAGATACCTTTTTCAATGATGTACGAATCGTAATAAATAATAAGATACCTTTTTGACCAATCAAATCAAAGTATGTCTCACGTTTAATTGCATGTCGATTTGTAATTAATGATGTCGCATGACAAAACTTGCTGACCAATCAAATATGCAAACAGTGAACTACGCATACTATGGGATATCTTTTAATTGCCAATTTAAAAAATCATAATACCGGCTTTTGAACTCGATGGTTGCTTTCCGGTGATGTGAGATCACGAAACTTGTCGGGTCTCACGGATGGCGCCAACTTGTTGATACAAAATCTGGCGCGGACTGGATTAGACGACTCTCCCTGGGCCGTTAGTCGCCTTCTCGAGCCCTGAGTAGACCTGTTCAACAAAGAGAATCCGTTAGGAGTGGACCCGAGGCCGTAGCCCCGGGATCCACCTCTGACGGTCAAGTTAGTATTGGTGCGATATAGGTTGATTAGGGTTAGGTTTAGAGTAACCTGTTGAAGATCGTTGTATGATGATGTAAAGATGGGGATTCCAGCCGTGTATTTATAGGGCATGGATTAGGGTTTAGGCGTAGAGTGAGCCGCTGTCTGCCGGGCCTGGCCCATTCCTGGTCCAGTCCAGACTATACGTCCACAATAGACATTGGACTGTCAGGTCCAAATAGATCCATATGTAGGAGATGAAGGCAGCTTTTGATTTAAAAGTTTTTTTTTTTTTTTTTTTTTTTTTTTTTTTTTTTTTTTTTTTTTTTGTGGTTTTAAAGGATGCTCTGTGATGTTTTCCTTTTTCACAAGCTGAGCTTGGTTTATCCTTTGAAAATACAAATGATGGTAAGCCAAGAACTTTGTTTTGTTTTGCAAGGATGTTTATGTTTTTGAAGTTTATATGGGAAAGTCTTTTGTGCCAAAGCCAATTTAGAGTCTCAGTGGCTTTTACAAGTAGACAAGTCCCATTCTGAGTGAGTGTTGACATATCCAACACATAAACATCCTCTCTTCTTGGTGTTATAAGAACTACTTCCTTTTTAGAATTGAAGATGGTGCCTTCCTTATCATCAAACTGAACTATGTACTTAGCATCACATAGTTAACTGACACTGATAAGAATGTACTTAAGACTATTAACATAAGCTATTCTTTTAAAAACTATACCACTACAGTTTACTAAACCATAACCTTCAGTGAGACATGATGAGTTATCAGCAAATACCACCTTGGGTCCTTGTTCTTTCACATATTTGCGCAGATACTCCTTTACACCAGTCATACTCCTTGAACATCCATTGTCTAGATGCCAGACTGGTTCCCTAGCATGTCTCTGCATAAATAGTAAACAATGTTAGTTTTTCTTGTGAACCCACTTTCTGGTGGGCTTGGGTTTGTTGGTCTTTTTCAAAAGTGCAATTGATTCATGGTCAGTGGTTGAATGGATAGTGCTTCTACATACTTTGCATTTGGAGGTAGAAGAGGATTCAGTGGACTGTGAAAAACTTATTGTGATTCCTCTTCTAGGTTGAATGACCTTGTCATGTCCCGAGACATCATGAGAGGGATCTCTACAGATATCACAACAAGGATACATGAGACAGTCATTAGGAAGATGGTCATTGAATCCACAGTGTGGACAAGGTTGATAAGGCTTAGCCTTCAGTCTCTGAGATTGCTTGGATGATGAAGCATACTTAAAAGCTTGAACTTTTTAGTTTGCTGCAACATTCATTGTGACTGTGTGGGATTTGTGATCAGAGGTTCTGTGATCTTCCTTCTTGCATATCATGCAAAAGAGGATTCTATAGCAATCATCAGTGGAATGATTTGTGTAATTTCATAGCTCACATCTCTGTTGAGGTTTAGGTGTGGATTTTGGTTTGGAGGAGCTTGAGGAAGCTGGTATGGGTTCCTTAACTTTGGTATAAAGGTGGTTTTTCAGATGATTTTAATTTTTCACTCAGCTTCCTAACAAGTTCAGCTAACTTATCATATTTTGAGTCAGTGTTGTCTGTTTTTACTTCTGATGAACTCAAATAAGTACATTTTATTACCATCATTTACCCTATTTATTTGACTTGTTTTATTATATTATCTGTGAGAATTGATACGTTAATGTTTACTTTTGTAATTCTCAGGTAAAAACAAGTACTATGTGAAACTTGGCGATTTTGGACTAATTATGGAGCAAAACAAGCAAGAAGTTAAGAGTCTACTAAAATGTACAAGATCAAGACCATTCTGCTCCAGATACGCCGCATCCTACTTATTATATACGGCGCATCACTATCAAGATTTCACAAGTTATAATCCAAGACGGCAAAGGACATGCGCCGCATACAAGAATGGAGTTACACCGCATCTTCTGGCGGTGTACGAATATTCCTGAATATATTAATCTTGGACCCCACGCGAAGTTAAGTCAATGCGCCGCATCTACTTATTCAATGCGCCGCATCTAACCCTCAGACAGAAACTATAAATACCCCAAAGTCAGACGAATTTAGAGGGTCGATTCTACACAACAAGACCGAAGACCGAAGAAACCCTAGGCCGAATTCAGACGAAGTAGAAGCACAAGACACACCCTAAACGAAGATACAAGAGCTGTAAGAAGGTCCTGCATGTATTCAATTCATTAAGTAGTTTTGTTTTATTGTATTAGTACACTTTAATTCATCAGGATTGATGGCCCGATTCCATGTGACTACGGAAAACCATGGGCACCCCTTAAAATTGCTTTCCCATTAACTAAAGTTTATATGTTGATGTCTTTGGTGACTTTTATTAGTGCATTGATAACCTCTGTGTCTAGCTGAGCATTGATCGGGTCGCCATGCCTCTGTCCTCGCCTATTTATTTTATTGCCTATGCATTCTATCGTCTGTAGAAAAGTAGGAAGAAAAGGTAAGTAGGATAGACATAAGTAATCATTAAGGGTTTACTCGCCGATAAGATTAGAGCCAACGAGAAAGGGTTAATTACATACACTTCATATAAAACTAGCAATAAAACAAGTGACAAGCTACTTAACTATCAGGACAGGTCTTCTTATTGTCTCAAGTATCTATCTGTGTACGTGTGTGCTAATCGCTGATTCGTGCCTATTAGTTTAGTTTATATTTAATCATAACCAAACCGTGCCAGTCTCTCAGGCTGAAACCCCCTTGCGTTAGATTAGTTGTATAGCTAACTTAAGATATTAAAATACTGATTAGAATAACTAGATAATACGTTCCACTCTTAGTGATCGACACTCTACTTACCATTACATTCATACTGACCGGGTACACTGCTCGTTAAAGTGTGTGTTATATTGATAAGTCGGCTAAATATAAATTTAAAACTTGAATACTGCTAAAACCACAACGACATCACGCGTGCACCAAGTCATTGGGGCCGCTACTGTGGATATAAATAATTAGAGCAATACACACGCACACATCAAGTTTTTGGCGCCATTGCCGGGGAGTGAATTGTTATTATCTGTTAATTTCATTAGTATTTAGTTAGGTTTTTCTTTTTAATTTTTATTCTAACCACTAACTCCGTTGTATATTAGATAAATTGCATTCATTGTATTATTTGCATATTTTCTGTTTTTGTGTGTTTAATTTTTGTTTCTTTTTGCTTGTTTTTATTTTTGTTTTTATTTTTTTTCTGTTTTTTTGCATTCTGCTATCGTTGTACTGAGCTAATTCAAACGATACGGCGCATCTATTTTCATAGATACGGCGTATTGCGTTTAATTTTTATAAAATACAACGCGTTTAATAAATTCGAGTACGACGCATCTTTCCCCAAGATACGGCGTATTCTGTTTTTATAATAAAAAAAAAAATTCTAAGCGATAACGCCATACGACGCATCTGTTTTAACAGATATGGCGTATTTATTATTTTAATTAAAAATAGTCTTTCGAATTATTAAACAGATACGACGCATCGATTTTTGTTGATACGGCGCATCTTCTGAAACACGGCGCATTAGCTTTTGTTAATACGACGAATTTAATTTGATACATATAGTTGATTTTTGATATTCACTTTGATCGTTCCACTACTCTCGTGCGCAAGTTGGTTTACTTTCAGGATAAATGATGGCTTAAGCATCACTATGGAAGATTACATTCTGAACCTAACCAAGATATACTAGCTGGAGTAATCAAACCGTTGACGACTGGAAGGTTATAATAAGACGACAAGAGTGGAGGAAAACTCAGTACTGGTAACACTGAGCATCTTAAAACTCTTGAAATACAATTCCAGGTATCCTTTACAGTCATTCATCTAATCTTAAGAAGAGCTCTCTCTTATACCTCTCCCGAATGTTTGACGATAAAAGTAAATTTCCTTTGCTTTAATCTAGCTATTACATGTTCATATCTGAAAAGAAAATTTCTGAGAAACAAGTTACTAAAAAACGAAAATTGCGTGCTAAACACTGATATAGACTTGTTTTCTTATAAATTACCTAAATGCAAAAAACACAGAATTCCACAACGAAAGTTGTGTTCTTCAGAAATTGATTTATGTAATACCTCTGGTTGAAATTATAGTCTCAATTTTGTAAACTTAAAACGATATTTGTTCCTAACCTCAGAATAAATCATTATCCACTAAGCAATGAGATTATAATCATTAATAAAACGTATATGCCTATTACCCTTACTTTGAATTTATATTTATCATATGGTGTACCGTTTTACCCAATTTTATGTATAAGGAAAAGCGTTGCGGAGGCCAAGGTACGTTCCCTATTTAAATTTTGTTTACTGGAACAACAATACGGCGGATCCAACATTCTAAGCGCCGTATCTCTAACTAATTAAAACCTATTGACCAGTCAACAATTTTAGATAGATACGGCGCATGTTAATTATGAGATACGGCGCATCTATCTGCCCTATAAATACGAAAGGGATGCGCCGGATCTCACTTTCTTACCCAAAAACACACACAGTTAAGAACACACACACACAGTCAAAAATCAACCCTCGAATCCGAGCTTTCTTATCAAATCAAAGCTTCTGCTCCTAATCCTAATCGTAATCTAAGGTAATTATTTCATTTAATTTTGTTTAATTTAAAAATTTGGGCTTATGCAATACTTCGGTTAGGACTAGGAAGATTTTAGGGAATTGATTAAGACTTGCATTAGATGATTTCCCCCGTATTTAACTTGCATAAATCATTGAATTTCTGGACTAATTTGATTTGAATGTAAATTAGGGTTTTGAATTTGATTTTGAATTTTAGTGGGAAAATGGATTGGTGGTGGTGTAATAAACTTTTAGAACTTTTATAATGGGTAAATGGAACTGTGATGTTAAGTGAGAGTTTACGTCACGGGTCCGAATTCTTGGAAAGCGTGCCTGACCCATTTATTTTATACTGATATGCTTTTAGATGCGGCGCATCTAGGTTAATTGATGCGGCGTAACGATCTATTTCCAATTTAATAAAACTCTATATACGCCGTATTACTTAATCTAGATACGACGCATCTCCATACGCCGTATTCTATTGTGCTTGCTTCGCATCTCTTATATTTCGCAGATACGCCGCACTGATTTATCAGTTGCGCCGTATCTACCATATTTACAGACTGTTTTCTAATCTTGAAGATTTATTGCAGATGGCACTACCCGAAGCTGCTAACAGACATCCATGGCTCCGCTTTGAGACTTTTGGACTTACTCCTTATACATTGGATGAGTATTTGAGGAGGCTTAGAGCTATTTACTTTAGGAGGATCTTCAGGGTCTCGGTTCTTGGTTTTGCGGATATTGGGTTGATAGATGGGGGTAACGCAGCTGATAGTTTACACGATAGACTGGAGATGGTTATTAGAGATGATGATGATGAGGTCCTATTCAGGTCGTACGCTTAGGAGAGGATGTTTAGGATAGATGAGCCTCTGGTTAGGGAGCTTATGTTGGAGTTTTTCAGTACAGTTCACTATAGAGAGGGTGATATGGGATTGGATACTGCTGATACCCTTGTGTTCAGGTTGGGAGGAGAATTTAGGCATATGTCGATGAGACAGTTCATTTTGGCTATGGGCTTGCATACGGTGGAGGAGATTGAGTCTGATGGTTTTGCTAGGTATTGGGATGAGAGTTTGAGAGTGGTTCCTGATAGGGGGTTGCTAGGAGACTACTGGGAGAGGATCTCTTCAGGGGGTGATTCCACCACGGGCACCCCATCTTATACGTTGATCAGGGAGCCCATGAGGAGGTTATGCCACAGGATGATCGCGCTGACCATTGCGGGGAGGGGTCAGTCACCTGAGAAGGTGACTACTCTTGACCTCTTCCTTCTGAGGAGAATGGACGAGGGGTTGATGGTGAACATCCCCCACTTTTTGGCTCATTTCCTCCACAGAGGAGCGTTGGGTAGAGATCGTAGGAGCCAAATGACGGGAGGCCATTTTGTATCTAGACTAGCCCGTCATTTTGGCGTAATCGGTGATGAGATCCCTGCCGGCCTGGAGGTTGAGGTGACTAGCCTGCCGGTTATTGGGCAGGATTATTTGGTTAGGTTGGGGATCTGTGAGATGATTATGGGAGGTTACTTTTGGGTGGCGTTGGGGCCCGCGAGACCAGCAGAGGTAGAGGTGGAGCAGGGAGATCCTCAGGGAGCTCCGGCTGCTGCTCCAGCCCAGGAGGAGGCACCAGCACCCCAGCCACCGGTTGTACGCACTGTGGGGCAGAGAGTTGAGCTAGTTGAGGGGGAGGTTAGAGCTCTGAGGGACGTTGTTGATGGTATGAGGGCCGACCTCACTGTGGTGATGAGGGATGTAGGTTGGCTTGTGAGGAGTATGAGTCGGATTATGGATCATCAGGGGATGAGTCATACTCTCCCAGACGGGACTGAGGTTAGAGCCATGGCCACATACTCCCGCAGGGTCAGACAGAGGACCGATGGTGCCAGCACTTTCGAGGCTCAGCCGACTACTCGAGATGACCCCCCAGCTACTTGATTTGATATTTTTATTGACATTTTTCCTTGTATATTATATTCTTTTAGGACTGTACTAATTATTACTACCATGTTTATATTTAATGTTTCAGTTTATATTTCCATTGATGCTTTATTAAGACTGGCATTCAGTTCAGCATGAGTAACCGAGAGAACCCGAGAGATATACCAAGGAGAACATGAATTTTATACCAGACTGTACCATTCTGGTTATTAACCGTATGCGCCGCATCCAGTAACACAGATGCGACGCATCCTATCTTTTATTTTTCTAGTATTTTATTTTTCTTTATTTCGTATTTATTCCAGGCTCGATACGGCGTATCTTCTTCCATAAGATACGGCGTATCGACTGACATGATGATTTTCAATTTAATTTTTTAAGTTTTATTTTTACTAACTACTAATGTATTATGCAAGTTTGAACTTTCTTAACTCAGGTGTGTTAAAGTCTTAATGGTATTATAGATTCCTGCATTTCCTGTGGATACATCAAATATGAAGCTTAAACGTTATCATCCACAAGGAAGTTGATTTTTGCTCTTATACAAATAATCGAGGATCATACCGAGCAAATCTCAGGGGAGTTTTTCTGTTCTAATTCTTTTTATTTTCCAGTTTTTAACCTTTGATACAAACAACGAGGACGTTGTTTAACTTAAGTGGGGGGATTGGAGAATTAGAACACTTACTTGTCCTAAACTTTTTCAAAATATGCTTAAAATGTGCTTAATATATCAAAATTTAAAATTTTTAGCATGATTTTGTTTAAAGTCTAAATTACATTGCTGCACACATAACATTATTTTCAAAAATTGTGAACTTTTCAAAATTCACAAATCTATGAGTGTGCCGGTGACTTGTAAACTTTAGAACTTGGCTTGTATACTATTCGAGACCACCATAATGAGTATTATTGATATAATTGGAATGACTTGTCTAAATTGGTAAATTTCTAGGATTACACCCAAATAGCCTTTATATGTTATGTGATATTAACTAACTACACTGCTTAGTTAACCCCCGTATAAACCTTTTGTTACTCTCACTTTTAGAGTAAGATACTCCTAGAAAAACACTCAGAGCCATTCCTTTCGTTTCTTACACCTTTGTTATAATGTTTCGTTACACCCTTACACCTTAGCCTACCCTGTAGATTAAAATCTGTGGTTGGTTAATAGCTTTAGGCAAAGTGTGTTTCCTTACATTACCTGTGTTCGCGTACGTAATTCATTATCTATGGTTAGGTCGGGAAATTGCACAATGCAATTGGAGTGAAAGTAAATATTGTATATCTTTGAGTTTGTTTTTCGTGTGTTTACTACTTTCACTATTACCGTTATTTCTGAAGTCATGAAAAGTATGGAAAAATTATCTAGAGTTATCGTTATAGTGATGTGGTGAAATTTTACACATCTATGTTTATGTTTCAAAAAAAAAAAAAAAAAAAAAAAAAAAAAAAAAAAAAAAAAAAAAAAAAAATCTAAAAAATAGAAAAGAAAAAGAAAGAAAAAGTTGGATGTTTGTTTAAACAACTTATGTAAAGTTTTGTTTTAAGTGGTCGATATCACCACTAGTTGTTGTATATTATATTTATGGATTGAATGGGAGTTGGCCGTTATGGGAACGCCAACTAAGGTTATTCTTTGATTGAGATCATGTTGAGTATAATTTGTGTCTACCTAAAGCGTGTGTTTCAAGTGTTAAAGTGTGAGTTATTCAATGATATGAGTCTTATTCATGGGATGGTTGGGAAAGCAATTTACCACACTAAGGATTTTTAATTTATCTGTTTTGTTTATTTTTCATTTTACACCAATTTATATCCCAAATATTATCCATACCCTATATTATTCTTTATCCAAACCTTTGATTTATTGAGATTAGGGATTTGAGCAATCTTAAGTATCGTAGTCGTGGATTCGGCTATGTATTTATGATTTTCTCACCCTTTTTGATATAATATTATTGGTAAAGATTACTTGGTCCTATCTTTAGCCTATTCGAGTTAAGGATTTGAGCAATTGCAAGTATCGTGTTCGTGGATTCGATCATGTATTTGTGATTTTGTCGCCTTTTCTGGAATTTGAGATCGATAGAGATTAAGAAGAATGATTAACCCTTAACTAACAAACCCTTTTTACCGCTTTGGACTTCTTATTCCTTGGCTTTAGTGGAGGAGATGCGTATACTTGCCAAGCTTATGATAGAATATTCGTCACGACTGGACAGTTAAATGATTATATTTGCTTTTATCAAAATATTTTATTTTATTCTAATTCGTTAAGTGTTTGGTTGTGTGATTATGACAAAATGAATACATGCTTAAATATAAAAATAAATCCTAATATCTTTTAGGATACATTTTCATAAGATTAATTCTAAGGTTTACTTGGGGACAAGTAAAGTTCAAGTGGGGGGATATTTGATGAACTCAAATAAGTACATTTTATTACCATCATTTATCCTATTTATTTGACTTGTTTTATTATATTATCTGTGAGAATTGATACGTTAATGTTTACTTTTGCAATTCTCAGGTAAAAACAAGTACTATGTGAAACTTGGCGATTTTGGACTAATTATGGAGCAAAACAAGCAAGAAGTTAAGAGTCTACTGAAATGTACAAGATCAAGACCATTCTACTCCAGATACGCCGCGTCCTACTTATTATATACGGCGCATCACTATCAAGATTTTACAAGTTATAATCCAAGACGGCAAAGGACATGCGCCGCATACAAGAATGGAGTTACGCCGCATCTTCTGGCGGTGTACGAATATTCCTGAATATATTAATCTTGGACCCCACGCGAAGTTAAGTCAATGCGCCGCATCTACTTATTCAATGCGCCGCATCTAACCCTCAGACAGAAACTATAAATACCCCAAAGTCAGACGAATTTAGAGGGTCGATTCTACACAACAAGACCGAAGACCGAAGAAACCCTAGGCCGAATTCAGACGAAGTAGCAGCACAAGACACACCCTAAACGAAGATACAAGAGCTGTAAGAAGGTCCTGCATGTATTCAATTCATTAAGTAGTTTTTTTTTATTGTATTAGTACACTTTAATTCATCAGGACTGATGGGCCGATTCCATGTGACTACGGAAAACCATGGGCACCCCTTAAAATTGCTTTCCCATTAATTAAAGTTTATATGTTGATGTCTTTGGTGACTTTTATTAGTGCATTGATAACCTCTGTGTCTAGCTGAGCATTGATCGGGTCGCCATGCCTCTGTCCTCGCCTATTTATTTTATCGCCTATGCATTCTATCTTCTGTAGAAAAGTAGGAAGAAAAGGTAAGTAGGATAGACATAAGTAATCATTAAGGGTTTACTCGCCGATAAGATTAGAGCCAACGAGAAAGGGTTAATTACATACACTTCATATAAAACTAGCAATAAGACAAGTGACAAGCTACTTAACTATCAGGACAGGTCTTCTTATTGTCTCAAGTATCTATCTGTGTACGTGTGTGCTAATTACTGATTCGTGCCTATTAGTTTAGTTTATATTTAATCATAACCAAACCGTGCCAGTCTCTCAGGCTGAAACCCCCTTGCGTTAGATTAGGTTGTATAGCTAACTTAAGATATTAAAATACTGATTAGAATAACTAGATAATACGTTCCACTCTTAGTGATCGACACTCTACTTACCATTATATTCATACTGACTGGGTACACTGCTTGTTAAAGTGTGTGTTATATTCATAAGTCAGCTAAATATAAATTTAAAACTTGAATACTGCTAAAACCACAACAACATCACGCGTGCACCAAGTCTTTGGGGCCGCTACCGTAGATATAAATAATTAGAGCAATACACACGCACACATCAACTTCAGTAGGTACTGAAGGTGTGGAGGTTTCAGTAGGAACTGAGACTACTTTGTTTGGTACAGTGGTGGGTCTTTTCAGGATTGTTCTTCCCAATCTTGATTTCTCCTTTGGAGAGTGTTGTTGGTACACTAAGGGTGTTAGGTCTGAACTAGGTGCAGCTCCCTAAAGGACTTTCAAAGGAGGAAGTGTTGTTTGAGATTCTGATTCAGACTCAGTTACAGACTCAGTTTGACTGGGTTCATCAGTGACTCCAAGCATACTTTTGATAGCCTGACTTTCAGGTTCCAAAATTTTCTCAATGTTGAAGTTAGGTAACTTGCTGCCTGGGTTAACTCTTTCAACCCAGTCATTGGATTTTGGTTTCATCGCCTTTTCAAAGGGTATGCTAGTAGGCGAGATGGCTTTTTTACTATGACTCTCACTAGAGGATTCAGTGAGTTGATCTTCTCCTAGTATTCTCTTTTTAGTATTAGGAGTGAGATTGTGTATAGACTCATAGACTCTAGGATTCTTAGTTGTCCAGCTTTCAATAGTAGCCTTTTCTTTCTTAAGTTCTTCTTGAAGAGCATGGTTTTGTTTCACAAGTTCAGAGTTTTGAATTTGAAGTGTAACAGCTTCAAGTTTGGCTTGTTTTAAAGCAAGAAGTTCATCTCTACACTTATTTAATTCAAAACCAAGTTTGTTATATTTTGAAAACAGATTTAACCTTTTCTCTTCAACATACTTAAGATCAACATTAATGTAGTTTAAATAAGATTTCCAATCAGAATCATCATCCATAGATAGTAAAACATTTACTGTAACCACCGGCAAATTTCCACTATATTAATCTAATACTCATCCAATTTCTACGTCTAAACTTTTTTTTTTTTAAGATTAAACGTTACTAGTTTATCGTATCACAATAAACTAATTTGACGTAACTTACATTCCCAATAAAAATACTTTATATTTATTTCAAGTAAACATTCTTCAACTTTTATTTACCACTTTACATTAATTCGTTAAACTACGATTATTAAACATTTAAACTAAACGTTTGCTATTTATTAAAGTTTTCATGAAACCCTGATTTAATATAAATATAATTTTACACAACTAACTTATAAATACTAAAGTACAACATTTTATATCTAGAGTACAAGTCTTTAAAGCACAAAACCTTCACTTTATTTTATTTAATTTTACAACTCTAAAGTACAATATTTAAAGCTTACTTTATAAGTCTTTAATGTAATAATCTTAAAAATATATTTATTTCATCTCGCGACCAAGTAACCAAACAAGGATTGCACCTCGCATATTTCAGGTTTATTCGTAAATATTTAATACCAATTATTATTACATTTTTATTAAATTATATTACTTTTAGTAACGATCACAAAAGTTTAATCGTATGACTTTTACTCACGACCAGCACAATATTAGGATAAGTCCATATATTTTATGAAACATTTGCCACTTTGTTATTTTTATTTTTATTTTTATATTGTACTCTTTACGTAATACGAATACTCAAACCTATTAGATTTTATTAACGTATCCGCTCTCCGTTAAATTTATCACACATCTAATATAATTAGTGGGAGTATATTGATAAATTTTGACATTTTTATAAACGTTATATTTTTACGTTACCCGGTTTTAAGTTTCGTGACTTAAGGACTTAACGTTAGTAATTACCGGGATCAAACTATATCTTAAACTAATAGTATGTGTCTTAAAATTGTGCCACCTAAACTATTTTCCATGCATATATATGTGTAGCTAATATTTGCCATAAGATTCTATTTCATAAAAAATGCTTCTACGTATTCAAGATACCAAACCTTCAAATATATACCTACGTGTACCATAAATTCTCCATATGTTCAATATATATGTGTACGTGTATTAGTAAGTGCCATAAGGAATCTATGTCTTCAAATTAAGCCATGCATGCAATGTATAACAATATAGACATGTATCATTTTTGTACCATGCATACATTTCACTCTCATTTCCTATATATATATATATATATATATATATATATATATATATATATATATATATATATATATATATATATATATATATATATATATATACTCGTATGAAAACAAATATACAAACACATTTACACTTAAGAATTTTCAAGCATTCTCCTTTCTCTCTTTTGCCGAGAGCTCCAAGAAAGACCAGGAATAAACTTCCTCATTCATTTACTCTTTCACATATTCAACCCCATTCGCTCTTTGTTCACTGCCGAAGGAAGAAAAGAAGAAAGATGAATTTGCTAGGATTTTGGTTCGAACACAAGTTCAAGACGGGTGTTCCTTGCTCTCTTTAGTTCTCATCTCGCCACCCATTCCTTCGTATCTCATCACCACCTATCTGGTGTCGTAAGCTTCTTTCAACTCGTTTCTTAACTGTTATATTACTCTTCATTCGACCATGCATCATGATCATAACTACGTTTTAAATTCATTCGTACATCTTCTTTTATTTCATTTTTCTTGTAACCCACATGCTCCCATTATCTCATATCTCCTTACGTTTAATATAGACGCCACCCTGAAGGTTGGCTAGGGAACATGAAATATAATTTATAACAATGAATAGAACTAGTAACGTCGACTAGAAAATCTCTTGACCCTAAGCTCGTAAAGTCTCTTTTTAAAATCTCATCTAAATCACTACATAGAACTTGTTTTTATTGAACGTATAATAAATTGGGCTTTTAACAGCCCACTAAGCCATTTTGATTAAGCCATCTAATAAGCACTTGAAGACTATTTTTAAAATCCCATTATAAGCCCAAGTCAAGGCCCAAAGTCCTTTCTAGCCCAACAAACCGTTTATCCTTAACGGGCCATAAACATTTTTTTTAAAAGCCCATTAAGCCAAAATAAGCTATATTCTGAAATAAGTGGTTTAAATAAGTTGTAATAAGCTTAATAAAGTTTTAGAAATTTTTAGAATATTTTTCCAATCATTTTTGTGAAAAAGGGACTAAACTTGCAACGCGGTTGCACGTTAAAGGACTAAAACTGTCATTTTGAAAGATAGGGATTGAAACTGTTAAAACAGTAAGTTGAGGGTAGAAATGGAATAAATAGTAACTCTAAGTCATAAAAAGTCATTTTTAAATTAGTTGGACTGAATGTGTAAATATTTTATAAGCCAAGGACTAATTTTGCAAATCACATTCGGCTAGGATTAAAAACGTAACTTTCAACTATTTAAAAATCCCAAACTATTATTTTTATAACTTAAGGGTATAAATTGATCAATTATTAAATACAAGGCCTTAGAATGTTATTATTTAAAGCTTTTGAACTAAAATGAAATATATATTTTATTAAGGACTATTTTTGCAAACTAAACCCCGCCAGGGTAGAAATTGTAAAAGAAGGATGAGTACAAGGACCAATCTATAAAATAAACTCATGCGTAATCATTTCATATTTTTCAATCCACATCTCATTCACGTGCATATTTTTACGATGCATTCTATATTAAACTAATAACATTTATTTTTATATAATGAATTTAACGAGTTTGACATTGACGTTATATTTATACAAAACAAAACACGTTTTTACTAATAACTCAATTGTTTTCCAAACCACTTTTGAAGAAACGACATTCATGATTTAAATGACATAAAAGCAAGATGATATTAAATATAATATTATTTTTGAACTTCAAATATTTTAAGCATATCATTCATTCTCATCATGAACCACTTCATCACCCGATATTCGTATTAGGCCAAACCCTCAAATTCTCAGACTTCCTTATTTATATTCACCTAGGTTGCGTGCCGGAGACGTTTATCAACTCTATTTAACTTTGTTTTCATCCATACTATAAAGGTGAGTTCATAGTCCCACTTTTCTTTATATATTTTCCAAACTTATGGGGAGATACATGCTACTAAACTGAACACAAGTATTTTCTGTATGCTTTCATGATTATTATTGCCTAAGTTAACTGCTGCCTATATATTTTAAAAAGTCCCTCATATCATGCACCATTAGTCACCTGCTGGGTGAGCGCGAATATAGTGAATAGATCTATTGGCCTGACGACCCATTTATACTAGCCGGATGGATATCCTTAGTGGTAGCCGGATATGCAAATGCATTATATTTGAAATCTATAAAGAGTTTTTGGCAAACTCCCACTCAGGGGCAAACTACTATCATTTTAATTATGTTAGTAAGACTGGAAACTGTTAACGCATTGCGTGTCATGAGGCTTAGTGCAATATACCGAACTGTGATATAACTGATTTCTTCTTACTTAGCTTGTGTTCAAACTGATTATAAGTTTAAACGGTATGGATTCACTCAACCTTTGTGTTGACTTTTTAGCATGTTTATCTCAGGTCTATAATGAGCGAGGATGGCATGGAAAGGCACGGATACCGATAGAAGGCTAATTATCATTCGAAACTTATTAAATAAACTGTAAACCTACTGGGACCTCATTTTGTAAACTCTGATATTTATAAAAATTTGAATGATAAATCTTTTAAAACGACTCCATTAGAGATCGTTTTCTATTACTATAACTGTTGTACTGTCGAGTAACACCGAGCTTGAATTCCGCTGCGTATCACGAAATTGGGGGTGTTACAAATTGGTATCAGAGCTTATAGTTATAGAGAAACAGGTCTAATTAAGACCTAAACTATAACTGCTTTTCACAAAAATATTTTATAGCCTTTTGCTGTCCGTGCCTTCCATCCTCCAGACGATTATGTGACTTTTAGGTAATTTATGCTTTATTATATTGATATATATACGACATACTTCTGATCACTTTATATAAATAAATATACCTGCATATGCCTATTCTAAGGCATCACGACTTAATTGTATTTCCTCGAACATGTACCTACTTCTACATTTTGTAATCTACGAAATCTTCTAAGATATTGTGGTTTGCACAATTCTTGTTCCATATACGTTAAATATATATACTCACCAAACTATTTTTACTATGTCAATTTTCCTTGATTATCTTACTCTCATCTCAACGGATGATTGTAAATACTCCTTCCGTACCCTCACTAGAATACCTTGTAACTCATCGGTCAAGTACGAATGTTGAGTCAGAAATTCTTAAGTAGGCTGATTTACAATGTTTTTATTTGAATGGATTGGGACGCCTTTTTATTCAAATAAAGAAATTATGAATCACCGAACCATAAGTTTATACTCCGTTATTTACATTGTTTGGGACGCCTCTCTATGTAAATAATGAATTATAAACAAGTGGGCTTATTTATATCTAAAAGGACATTAGTATGAATTCAAAAATCTCTAAAATTCATAAAACGTAAACTTTATTTACATTAGAATCCACGAATATTAATACATAGCGATACAATTAACATAATAACACAATAGCAAGACTAGATCTTCTTCACTTTTATTAAGGATTACTAGCCGTTATTTTCCTATTCACGACCGTTACCTTTTACTATTCATAGCCGTTGGGAATTACTATTCCTGACCGTTGATTTTTACTATTCATCGTACTATGGAAGCTTAAATTTAAAAAAATTTCCTACATTCACCAAGTTCTCTTCCGAAACCTTCATTGTTAAAATTCGTTATTTAAAAATTTCCTTGTTACACGTATTTTATAAACTCATACTTAAAAAAATAACAATTTTTATTCAAAAATAAAAATTTTCTTAAGATTATATGACCTATGGAACAACATTTTTCATATTATAAAACAATAAATTATAATTTATAAAGTTTTCACAAGTAAAACCACCTTTCATTTTCATCACTTAAACACCTAACACAGATCGAATCCCGGGACGGGATTCCGTTAAGGGGGTGAGACTATAACCACCGGTAAATTTCCACTATATTAATCTAATACTCATCCAATTTCTATGTCTAAACTTTTTTTTTTTTTTTTTTTTTTTTTTTTTTAAGATTAAACGTTACCAGTTTATCGTATCACAATAAACTGATTTGACGTAACTTACATTCCCAATAAAAATACTTTATATTTATTTCAAGTAAACATTCTTCAACTTTTATTTACCACTTTACATTAATTCGTTAAACTACGATTATTAAACATTTAAACTAAACGTTTGCTATTTATTAAAGTTTTCATGAAACCCTGATTTAATATAAATATAATTTTACACAACTAACTTATAAATACTAAAGTACAACATTTTATATCTAGAGTACAAGTCTTTAAAGCACAAGACCTTCACTTTATTTTATTTAATTTTACAACTCTAAAGTACAATATTTAAAGCTTACTTTACAAGTCTTTAATGTAATAAGCTTAAAAATATATTTATTTCATCTCGCGACCAAGTAACCAAACAAGGATTGCACCTCGCATATTTCAGGTTTATTCGTAAATATTTAATACCAATTATTATTACGTTTTTATTAAATTATATTACTTTTAGTAACGATCACAAAAGTTTAATCGTATGAATTTTACTCACGACCAGCACAATATTAGGATAAGTCCATATATTTTATGAAACATTTGCCACTTTGTTATTTTTTATTTTTATTTTTATATTGTACTCTTTACGTAATACGAATACTCAAACCTATTAGATTTTATTAACGTATCCGCTCTCCGTTAAATTTATCACACATCTAATATAATTAGTGGGAGTATATTGATAAATTTTGACATTTTTATAAACGTTATATTTTTACGTTACCCGATTTTAAGTTTCGTGAATTAAGGACTTAACGTTAGTAATTACCGGGATCAAACTATATCTTAAACTAATAGTATGTGTCTTAAAATTGTGCCACCTAAACTATTTTCCATGCATATATATGTGTAGCTAATATTTGCCATAAGATTCTATTTCATAAAAAATGCTTCTACGTATTCAAGATACCAAACCTTCAAATATATACCTACGTGTACCATAAATTCTCCATATGTTCAATATATATGTGTACGTGTATTAGTAAGTGCCATAAGGAATCTATGTCTTCAAATTAAGCCATGCATGCAATGTATAACAATATAGACATGTATCATTTTTGTACCATGCATACATTTCACTCTCATTTCCTATATATATATATATATATGTACTCGTATGAAAACAAATATACAAACACATTTACACTTAAGAATTTTCAAGCATTCTCCTTTCTCTCTTTTGCCGAGAGCTCCAAGAAAGACCAGGAATAAACTTCCTCATTCATTTACTCTTTCACATATTCAACCCCATTCGCTCTTTGTTCACTGCCGAAGGAAGAAAATAAGAAAGATGAATCTGCTAGGATTTTGGTTCGAACACAAGTTCAAGACGGGTGTTCCTTGCTCTCTTTAGTTCTCATCTCGCCACCCCTTCCTTCGTATCTCATCACCACCTATCTGGTGTCGTAAGCTTCTTTCAACTCGTTTCTTAACTGTTATATTACTCTTCATTCGACCATGCATCATGATCATAACTACGTTTTAAATTCATTCGTACATCTTCTTTTATTTCATTTTTCTTGTAACCCACATGCTCCCATTATCTCATATCTCCTTACGTTTAATATAGACGCCACCCTGAAGGTTGGCTAGGGAACATGAAATATAATTTATAACAATGAATAGAACTAGTAACGTCGACTAGAAAATCTCTTGACCCTAAGCTCGTAAAGTCTCTTTTTAAAATCTCATCTAAATCACTACATAGAACTTGTTTTCATTGAACGTATAATAAATTGGGCTTTTAACAGCCCACTAATCCATTTTAAATAAGCCATCTAATAAGCACTTGAAGACTATTTTTAAAATCCCATTATAAGCCCAAGTCAAGGCCCAAAGTCCTTTTTAGCCTAACAAACCGTTTATCCTAAACGGGCCATAAACGTTTTTTTTTTAAAGCCCATTAAGCCAAAATAAGCTATATTCTGAAATAAGTGGTTTAAATAAGTTGTAATAAGCTTAATAAAGTTTTAGAAATTTTTAGAATATTTTTCCAATCATTTTTGTGAAAAAGGGACTAAACTTGCAACGTGGTTGCACGTTAAAGAACTAAAACTGTCATTTTGAAAGATAGGGATTGAAACTGTTAAAACAGTAAGTTGGAGGTAGAAATGGAATAAATAGTAACTCTAAGTCATAAAAAGTCATTTTTAAATTAGTTGGACTGAATGTGTAAATATTTTATAAGCCAAGGACTAATTTTGCAAATCACATTCGGCTAGGATTAAAAACGTAACTTTCAACTATTTAAAAATCCCAAACTATTATTTTTATAACTTGAGGGTATAAATTGGTCAATTATTAAATACAAGGCCTTAGAATGTTATTATTTAAATCTTTTGAACTAAAATGAAATATATATTTTATTAAGGACTATTTTTGCAAACTAAACCCCGCTAGGGTAGAAATTGTAAAAGAAGGATTAGTACAAGTACCAAACT
Source organism: Artemisia tridentata subsp. tridentata (assembly GCA_021014915.2). Taxonomy (NCBI): domain Eukaryota; kingdom Viridiplantae; phylum Streptophyta; class Magnoliopsida; order Asterales; family Asteraceae; genus Artemisia; species Artemisia tridentata. The sequence continues at coordinate 297,389,420 of CP139509.1, read as the reverse complement.
ATAAAATAAACTCATGCATAATCATTTCATATTTTTCAATCCACATCTCATTCACGTGCATATTTTTACGATGCATTCTATATTAAACGAATAACAAATATTCTTATATAATGAATTTAACGAGTTTGACATTGACATTATATTTATACAAAACAAAACACGTTTTTACTAATAACTCAATTGTTTTCCAAACCACTTTTGAAGAAACTACATTCATGATTTAAATGACATAAAAGCAAGATGATATTAAATATAATATTATTTTTGAACTTCAAGCATTTTAAGCATGTCATTCATTCTCATCACGAACCACTTCATCATCTGATATTCGTATTAGGCCAAAACCGTCAAATTCTCAGACTTCCTTATTTATATTCACCTAGGTTGAGTGCCGGAGACGTTTATCAACTCTATTTAACTTTGTTTTTGATCTAGACTGTCAAGGTGAGTTCATAGTCCCACTTTTCTTTATATGTTTTCCAAACTTGTGGGGAGATACATGGTACTAAACCGAACACAAATTTTTTTCTGTATGCTTTCCTGATTTTTATTGCCTAAGTTAACTGTTGCCTATATATTTTAAAAAGTCCCTCATATCATGCACCATTAGTCACCTGCTGGGTGAGCGCGAATATAGTGAATAGATCTATTGGCCTGACGACCCATTTGTACTAGCCGGATGGATATCCTTAGTGGTAGCCGGATATGCAAATGCATTATATTTGAAATCTATAAAGAGTTTTTGGCAAACTCCCACTCGGGGGTAAACTACTATCATTTTAATTATGTTAGTAAGACTGGAAACTGTTAACGCATTGCGTGTCATGAGGCTTAGTGCAATATACCGAACTGTGATATAACTGATTTCTTCTTACTTAGCTTGTGTTCAAACAGATTATAACTTTAAACGCTATGTATTCACTCAACCTTTGTGTTGACTTTTTAGCATGTTTATCTCAGGTCTATAATGAGCGAGGATGACACGGAAAAGCACGGATACCGATAGAAGGCTAATTATCATTCGAAACTTATTAAATAAACTGTAAACCTACAGGGACCTCATTTTGTAAACTCTGATATTTATAAAAATTCGAATGATAAATCTTTTAAAACGACTCCATTAGAGATCGTTTTCTATTACTCTAACTGTTGTACTGTCGAGTAACACCCAGCTTGAATTCCGCTGCGTATCACGAAATTCGGGGTGTTACATTTACCTTTCTCATGGTGATGTTGACCCACTCTCCATTTTTGGCATGACTTTTTCCAACGGCCAGCTTATCATCTTCTGAAAGTGCCATCAGTGCACTGACATGAACTTTTTCATCATCTGAGGATATAGCCGCTTCATCCCAATCCAAAGTTTCAGCTACAAGCCCTTTGTTTTTAGCCTGAGTAGGTTTAGTGGTTTGTGATGACTGAGAGTTTGAGGTGACTGCCTCAAGAAGTGCAAGTTTGGCTTTAGCTTTTCTATATTTAGCTTCAAAATCTTTTGGAGAATTTTGCTCAGTTTTGTTTTGAAAATGCTGAGTAGGCTGAAGCATTTTTGCTTGAAACTTGCCAGTTCCTTCAGAAGAACTGTTTCCAGAAAAATTGTATGAGGGTTCTGAGGTTGTTTTAGAGAAACAATCTTTTGAAAAATGACCCTTTTTGCCACATTTAAAACAATCAGTGTTTTCATTTTGCTTTTGCATTTAAAAGATTTTGTTTCTTTTGATAAAACGTTTTGAGTTAGCAAGGAGTGCCCTTTCTTGAAATTCAATTTATAAATCATTAAGGTACTCCTCACTAGTTCTCTCATCAGCCTCATCATCTGAATTTTCTTGGAAATCCTGCGCAACACCATTAGAATAGAAAGCAGTGGATATGGGTGCAATAGTCAGGGCCTTTTTGGTCTCTTGAGTCCTTTTTGAATCAAGGTATCTCCTAGAGATTAAGTTTTCTTCATAGACAAACTTTCCATAGATTTCAGGGAGCTCAAGATTTTGAATGTGATTAGCATTTCTCAGACCCTGAGAGAAGTTTAACAACTTCTCAAGGAGACTGTTGACAAAGACAACATTGATTTCATGCTTAGACAGGGTGACACCATCATTGGTCAGTTCATTGAGAATGGTTTTGTAATCGGTGTAGGTCTGAGAGAGACTTTCAGAGTCTTTGGCCCTGAAAGTGTTAGACTAAAGTATCATGTCCATGATCCTATTTTCCTTGGTATCTTAGGGACCTTCAAAGCTGTAAACCAAGTCAGTCCAAGTCTGTTTGGCAGTTGGACAGTTAATGACTGATTCCATTATATCGTCAGGAAGACATGATATAATGATGATTTTCAGGCGTTGGTCTTGATTGACCACCCTTCTCTTATCAGGAGTCTATTGAGCTTCAGACTTGGGTAAACCTTCAGCAATTTTAGGGATAAATGGACCTTCATTAATACACTTAAAGTAATAAGGTTACATTCCTGTTAAGTAGCAAATCATGCTCTTTTTCCACTTATTAAATTTGCCAACTTCAAGTCGGGGAGCAGTAGAAGTATAGCTTCCTCCCTTTTTACCAACTAGTTGTGGTACATCACTTTCAACCATGGTAGGATCTTGATTATAAAAACTTTAAGCACTCTGTTATTAAAAAGTTTTATAAACCAGAGGCTCTGATACCACTTGTTAAATACTCTGTTCCATGGCTAAGTAATGCAATGAAAATACTCTGTTAAAAGAAAACTGATGATATCAAATAACAACATTTTATTCGCAACATTTATCGTACGTTTATTGCTTGTTTATATTAATTTATATGAGAATTGATACTTAATCGCTTACTTTTGTAAATCTTAGTTAGAAATAAGCATTTGGTGAAAGTTAGCTATTTTAGACGTAAATCGGAGCAAAATGGATCAAGTTGGAAAAGTCTACTGAAATGAAGGAAGATACGCCGTATCATTCTAGACAGATACGCCGTATATCAAGACTTGGACAATTACGAAGACCATTGCCTGACTTTGAAGCATACGCCGTATGGATTTATCTCATGCGCCATATATGAAACCTTGGTCAACGTAAGAAGATCTGACTTATTTTACTCCAGATACGCCGCATGACATTCCAGAGATGCGGCGTATCAATCTGAAGACTTCACCAGAAATCCAAGATATTGAAGACATGCATACACCGTATAAAGAGTGAAGGTGCGCCGTATCATATGGCGGTGTACGAATATTCCAGAATATAATAATCTTGGACCCGATGCGAAGTTATCTAGATACGGCGTATCGAACATACTAGATACGCCGTATTGACGCTGTTTCCAGAATGTATATATATCCCATTTGACTTCCAAATACGAGGAGGAAGCAACCACACACAAAAGGCGAAGTCTGACCACACAAGATAGAACCAGAAGGACGGATTCTGAGCAATAAGAAGGTCCTGCTAGTGCATTAATTCATAGGAAGATTCGCTTAATTTGTATTAGTACTCTTTTAATCATTGAGTTAGCGTGTTTTTCACTGTTTGATCGCACTTAATTGTTCCCATCTTTTATAAAGAATATATGATGTTTTATTGGATACTTATACGTATGTTTTGATTACTGTATTAGTTTATCGAGCCTTGTCTGCTATTTGGCTCACACAATTACTTTATTAACATCGTTTGCATGATTAATGTAAGCCCTTAAGGGTTAATTAATACATAAACTTTTTGGAGTTTGATATAACTCCATGGATCGTTTAGAGCACTAGGGATAACAATAACAAAGACAATAAGATGCACAGCAGAATAAGTAAGAACAATGTTATTGTATAAGGTTTCTTCATCATCATCTCTAACAACTACAATTACAAACTAACAGCCCCAATACTACGTGATCAAGTGTAGTACGGTTACTAATCTAACAGGGATCAATGATCCTTGAGGCTGAACAAAACATAAACTAAACCCTAGTCTAGGCGTTTACAAAACCTACGCCCTAGATACACACACACACCTTTTAGTCGACTACATCTTGTCTAGACTTAAATAAAAACCATGCCCCTTATATCTCTTTATATAATAGAGACATCTAGGGTTTACATAATACAATAAGGAAACTAATTATTCTTCTAAGAATCTTCTAAATCCTCCATCTTTTTTGTAGTTTCTATTCTTGTCATTATAAGTCCTTTATGTTTCATTCTTCATGTTTTGTGTCATCAAATCTATAAAACCCAACAATCTTCCCCTATTTGATGATTACAAAACATACACGTTCTTGTACGAACTTCTTAATCATTAAGGTGGACTTTATGCGGATTTCTGATTAATCGTGACAGGATTAGTCCGTTGAGAAGACTTAATACCCAAAATCTAGATGTTTAGACTTGATGTAGACATTGGCGAGATATACGCATACAAGTAAGCACCCACTGAGAGAGAATAGATTTAGTAATCATCATATATAACTAAGCAATTGGCGAACATATCCTCCTTACTATCGTCTCGACCTCTTACCTGTATGTGAAAAACTATAAGGAGGGTTGAATAGTTTTACGTCTTTTTAATTTTATTTTGAAAACCTTTGTTTACTTTTTAAAACTTTGATTCGATCTTATGTGAATTCAACTGTTGAACAATATGAACAAATACAAGTAAATCTAAATTAACAATGCAAGTAAGGTAATGAAATGAAATAAAGGATAGAGATAGAAAGATCAAACCACAACACACGAATTTATAGTGGTTCGGCTACAAGGACACCTTCCTTGCCCTACTCCACTCCTCGAGTCACCTACTCGAGAGTTCACTTCACTATGTCAACAAACTCCCTTGTGGCGGAGAAACCTTACACACTTTTGCTTACACCAATTTAACGACACAAAGCTAGATGTCGAGTTCTAATCGTAGCTAGAACCAATCTCACAACTTTTACACAACTTCTTCACTACTTCTTCACAACTTCTTCACGACGGCTTCACAACTTCTTCACGGATACTTCACGACTTCTTCACTACGGCTTCACAACTTCTACACTACTTCTTTACAACACCACTACTTACTTACACTTTGATCTACTTATTACAACTACACAACACCTTATCAAATACTTTACACAACTACAAAACAATATGAATTAAACTACAATACTTCTTCTCTAGTTGTTGAAGGAGTATTCTTCTTTTGCACTTGGATGGTAGAAGCTTGGATCACTTTAGAAACCAATGCTTAAGAATATATGATCAAAGGATTTAGAAAGGATTTAGAAAGATATAAGAAGAGATTTAGAACAGAAGGTTTGGGGTGCAAAAGGTGAAGAAAAAGTCCAGGAATGAACCAGTATTTATAGGCAAAGCTGGGGAGGAGCGTGGCCGGTCCCCTTAATTAGGGTGCCGGTCCCCTTAATTATTAAGGGGGCCGCCTGCTTAATTAAGGGGGCCGCCCCTTATATCCGTTGCCCAGCTTTGTCTTTTTGTGGGGAAGGTTTTTCTGGAACATTTTTGCCATTTTTGGTTGAAAATTTGAATTCATAAATTTATTATGGATTAAACATTTTTCTTTAATTTCCAAAAATGATTTTGTAAAAGATATAAAATGTTTGTGTCATTTTATAAAAAATCTATTGATTAAGAAAAAGTTCCTTTGATCATATAATGCATTAGGCATTTGTTTATTCATACTGATATGTGTCTAAATACACATATATTTACCTTGTTCAAACCCACATAAACAGCCAAAAATGCTATGAAAAGTCAAATAATACATAAAATATCATAAAAAGTGTTTTTATATGACTCAGGAACAAAAAGATTGAAAACAAGTGAAAAACGAACAAAGTTTGCATAATTATCATTTTCAGTCCCTGAAGTTTCACAAATTGACAAAACTAGTCCCTGGTTATTCAAAACATGTTAAATATCATCAAAGGTCCTTGGGGATTCATAAGTTGTCAAGATTAGTCCTTTAAGGTTCAAGTTTGCAAAATTACAACTTTGGTCCCCCAAGTTTGAAAAATGTCAATATTAGTCCCCGGGTGTTTTAAAATGGAAAATTATGTTTTATGCCCTTGTACTATTCACATTTGGCAAGAAATACCCTTGTGATAACTTTGGAAATATTACACTATCAACCCCTTAAAAATCCAAAATTACAAAAATGGTCCTTGTTTAACTAACCAAAATCCGGATCCAACACTATACCCTTTTAATAAACCCAACCCAATAAAAATAACCCAACCCTTTTATCACTACCCAACCCAACCCTTAAATAAACCCAGCCAAGCCCAAATCCAATCCCACATAACCCGGCCCATCCTTTTTGCTAAAATATCCCAGGGTCAAACTTTAGTTTGACCCGTCTCCTTCCCTCCCACTCTCACAGACACAAAACCATACCACACTCACCCATGGTTTTCTCTGCCAAACCACCCCACCATCCACCTTATCCTGACAATCCATCACCCCCTCATCTTAGCTACTTCCTTACACCACCACATGCTCAGAACACGCCAAAATTCCCACATGTCCATTTTTCCCGCCAAAATGCTATCCAATGGTCAAGATGATTTTAATTCAATCAAATGGTGGGGATTAGTTCGGAATTCATCAAGGAATCATTTTGGAGTACTATAAAAGGAAGAGAAGCAACAAGAAATAAAGTGTCATTAGTTTTAGGACCAAAAAGTAGTGTAAGAAGTAGTTAATGTTTAATTCAGTTCCAAATTAGGTTTTTATTATCAATTCCAGTTTGTTTCAAGGAACTTGTACTAATTTATTCCTGTATTGTACTGATTTCACCAATGTAATGAATTTCAAGTTTTCATGTTTCCTGGTTAATTCGTATCATGTCAGTAGCTATTAGAATCCATCACAAACAGTTCCCAACCCTTTCTATAAGCTTATATAAGCTTTATATAGCTTTTTATACGTTTATTTTAGATTAGATCATTAATATTCAAGAATTTGAAGAAAAGTCAAAAAGTCAACATAAGCTCTAAATAAGCTGTTCAGGTGATTAGCTGTTCTGGAAAGGATAAGCTGAGAGGTGTTTAAGCTTGGTAGTGACATACCAAGCATGGTTCTTATCAGTTTCAGCTGTTTCATACCCATATCAGTTGTGAGCTTATTTTCTCAATTTTTTGCTTTATTTTCATTCCACTGTACTAGTGCTTTTATTTAGCTTATTATTGTTATTATATGTTCATTGCTAGTTTGTGATCATATTTCATCAATAATTTCAGTAGTTTAATAGCTTTTTCTTTATTTTGCTAAAAAATCATATAAAAGCCAAAAACAGTCAATACTAGTATAGCTTTTTAGATTGCTTTATTCTGTGTTATAAGTTGTTAATCATAGTTAGAATAAGTTAGATAATCTATTAAAACTAGTATTCATAACTTAGAACTGCCTGTGCTAGTTTTAAAATCCACACAATCACCCTTAAAGGGGTGTTTGGTTCTAAGTAGTCAAACAGTCAAACTACTAGTTACTGTTACATTACCATAAGTCCAACTTTGTTCCAGTCAAAATAAGCCATAATAAGCTCTTTCCAAGTTCAAAGTAGTCAATTAGTTCAATATAGCAGTTCTTAGCAGCCCTTGTTCATTTCAGACCTCAGAAAAGTCATATAAGCCATAAGCTGACTCTGGCTTATTTCAGGTTCATATTTGCAGTTCTCAGGTTGTTCTAAGTCCATATTCAGTGTTCAGTAGAAACCCATAGGACTGTATCTTAGTTTCACCCATAATCAGTATGAACTTAGTATAGCAGTCCTTATTGCAGTTTTCATAGTTTTTTGCAATCTTTGGGATTTTCTAGTGATCTCATATTTAGTCAGAAATAGCTGTAACTTTAGATTATTAATATTCCCCAGCTCAACTAGCTTTAGTATTTTTTATCTGATTTTTGGAGTAGCTTTTAATAGCTTTTAGAGAGCTTGAAGTAAGGCAGTTTTGCCCTGCTCACCTAGTGTATCAGCAGACTGTTAGGCTAGGGCAGTGGATATCAGTGCTTATTGCCCCCCCCCCTAGTGCTTATTTTTAGGTCTCATTAGCTCATTTGGTCCTCCTAGGTTGATTAGTTCACTGTAGTTCCACCCTAGCTTCTTAATAAGCCTTTACAGCCCACTAGAATAGCTATTAAGCTTTTGTTTTTCTTATTTCCCCACTGTCAGTCCTTATCAGCCCTTATTTCCAGCTTATTTGTGTTTTCTAAAAACATTTCCTTTTCAAAAGTTTCTTAAAATTACTAGCTTAATCAGTTTTTAAAAAAAATAAAAAAAAATAAAAGGTTTAAGAAAAAGTAAGGTCAGTAGGATTCGAACCTGGGTTGTCAGGTTCATAACTAAGCTACCTTACCACTGCACTAGCCCCTTTTGTTGTTAAAACTCTGTTTCCAGTTTTATTTAAACTTGTTCATTTTCTTTTTAATTTAGCTTAATATCTGTTTTGCTTATTTACTGCTTTTTCCAATAAGCTGACACCTTCTTTATAATTTTCTTAGCTCAGTAATCTTATTAAGTAATTATATAAAAAGTTTTAGATTTTTATTAATAGTTTTAATATTTTTAATCTTTTAATTAGTTTAAAATAGTAATTAAATCATAATAAATAGAATTTTAATCAGAAAAATATAAATCTTTTTTTACATAATTTTTTTTGTCATTTATAATCTAGGAAAAATATAATTATATTATTAGACCTTAAGAAAAACGAAAACAGAAAAAAGTGATAGCTTCTATTTAATAGAATTTATCTTTTTAAATTTTAATTAAGCAAATTTCATTTTTATAATTTTATTAGCTTTTTTCATCTTATAATATTTTTAGAAAAAGTTTTAGATTTTTCTTTGTCCATTTAGTATTTTTTATAAATTTAAATAGTTTAATAAGTAATTAAATAATAAATAATTAATAATAATTAAATAAAAAATGTAAAAAATTATAATTTAAGTTTTTAAATAAGTTTTAAGTCATTTTACATTTTTAGGTTTTAAATTTCATAAATTTTATAATATTTCAGTTTTTGTCCCATTTTAGATTTCCTGTTACGCGTTTTCTTAATTTAATTCGCGTTTAATTATCTTGTGTATATTTGTTTTAATTTGTTATTTAGAATTGTTAAATAAAGCAAAATCAAAAAAATCTAATCATCAATCACTATAATCCAAAGTTTTTCACCGTTTTCCATCCACACCTCGTTGGGAAACGACCCAGGTGATCACTTGCCTGGTTTCACACTACACACGAGTATTCGTCTGAGGCTGTTTATATTTTATCATTTATTATGGTTGACCATTCACAAGTGGTTGACTTGTGTGATAGAGAAATAAAAGATAACTAGTTTGGGAGGAATCAAATTTTGGCGCCGCTGCCGGGGAGGTTGTGCTGCGACTATTGTGTAGAGTTTTAGCGATTAGTGTTTTGAGATCCTTCTTCTAGAAGTTCATATTTCCCAAAAAACCATATAAAATACAAAAATATTTTTCTTTTCTTTTCTATATATATTATTATTATTATTATTATCATATAAAAAATAAAAACACCAAAAACATTTTCCGTTTTCTTTGTTTAATAATAACAAACAATAAAATATTACCATCGAGAACCAAGACAGAGTACTACCTAACTGGGGGTACGACCATAATAAGTTCCCAAACCAAAGATTAAAACTTGCCTTTGTGTCGCTTGCGAATTCGGCTCACCTTTGATTGATAAACAAACTCTAACGGAGGTTCTAGGATAGTCTGACATTAAATTGTCGGACTGAAAGAAGCGGGTTTTTAAGGAGCATTAATTGCCCACCTTTGCTTCTCCGCCACTCTGTGCGTTTTTCAGTCAGAGAGCTACCGTACGCTGGTTGATTTAAGGTTTAAGTTCCTTGTGTTATGCTTTGATCTTGTTGAAAAAAAAAAAAAAAATTGAAAAAAACCAAAAACCAAAAATATTCATCTTTACCCTCTTACCCTTTTTGATTCTCTATCCCTTTACCCTCGATCCGTTTGATTATATCTTCTTAAACCCTCCTTAATATTTAATTCTCATGTCGTCGCGAGACTATCACTGTTGTAATTGTAAAGGTCCGCTGGATGATAATAATCGTTGTTCCAAGTGTAAGTGTGAGAAGTGTGGAGAGTATGCACCAGAAGGATTTTGTCATTGGTGTGAAGTAGCCCGTAACAGAGAGCTTAATTGCATTATTAATTCCATCAAATTTCCCGAACACCCTCCACAACCTCAGCCATCTTCACCCACTCAGCTTAATTGTTGTATGTGTGAAAATCCGTTGGGGGATGATTCACAGTGTAAGCAATGTTTTTGCACTTATCAGCCATTCACACTTGATTATCCAGATTTTCACAACGATTTCAGTACCCCTTCTCAGGATTCATTTTGGCAAGAGCCGTGTTATCAAAACTTTGATGATACATCATTTCAAAATATGCCAAATGATCCTTGTGAATATTGTGGAGGTCCACACCCAAGTTTTGATTGTCAAGCAGGAAATACATCTGTTTATGAACAAGATCCATGTAATCAAAACTTCGGGTATGACCAATATCCATATGATTCACAGAATCAGTTACAGCAAATGTATTGTTGCGAGTACTGTGGTGGTCCACATTATGAATCCGATTGTCAAACAAGGTCCCCGCTTGTCTATGAGCATGTCCCTTGTAACAATTACGACTATTCTTGTCATGACCAACCTCCACAGTATCAAATGATTCAACCTCAGCCATCTCCTTTTGAAAAATCTTTTGAAAATGTATCCCAAAAACTCCAAAATATGATGGATGCACTTAATGATTTGGCTGTTAAAAATACCCAAGAAGATCATCAGAAAACCATTGGAGAGCTTTTAGCTGAAGAAGAACAAACAGCTAGAATGAGTTCCAATTATCGTCGAACTTTCATTTACGATGACGATGATGATGATTCTATGTGCGAAGGTTGTGAGAATTCATCAGCTGCAATTACACCTGTCCAGAAAAGGCAGGAAGACAAGACTATTGCAGAATTGCTAGCCGACGAACAGATGAAAGCCATTTATGCTAGCAATATTGATAAGGAAGGCGACGAGGAGAGTATTATTCCTTTGGGTGGCATCATTTCTCAACTCCCTCAGTCTATTTCAATCCCATCATTCTTTCCAGCTTTGGACCCCAAAGACTCTCTTATTATGGGGGATGAGCATATTAGCACTATTCCTGAAAAGGAATCAGACGAATTCATAAAGTCTAGTGCTGAAAACCTTGTCCCAATCCCAAGTAAGTCCGAGGGTATTTCTGATGATATGTGTGATTTGCCTCTTCTTGACATTTCACATGATCGTGTTGAGATGTTTTCCAATTCTGACGATGATTATACTTCAAGTAATGATGATTCTTTATTTTGTGAGGACATCGATTATGTTGAAGAATTTCCTTCTGAGCCAGTCAGCTTAGAAGAAGAGAATGATGAAGAAATTGACACTGAAATCAAAGATGAAGCTCTTCGAGCAACATTATTGACTGTCAATCTTCTCATTTCTAAAATTGAGGCTTTCAAAGAAAAATCCATTTCATCTCCTATCCCCATAAAGGATAGTGACCTGTTTTCCGATGATTCTATTCCGGAATATGAATCATTTGCCTTTGAGGAGTTCTCCAGTGAACTCACTCATATCATATCTCCGCCGGAGTATGATAACTTTTACCTTGATCTTGACAAAGAAAATCTTTATGTCTCGGAGGGAAATATTCTCAACACTGAGAATTTGATTGATATCACAATCCCATCCCTCCCACCCTTGAATTGTCTTGATCAGCTGAGCTTAAATGATGAGATTCATGATACTGAAATCATGAATTCTCCTTCTACTGATGATGAGTTAGTCATGATTTTTATCATGACTTTCTTTCTTTTCTTCACCTACACGGTGACTTCTCCTGTTCTTCACTCCTTAGGGAATGAAGACACTATCTTTGATCCCGGCATTTTCATTTATCATTTGTGAGCCGGATCTGTGTATATCTCATCGGAGTGGAACTTTCAAGAACTTCAGTTTTTATCCAAACATTTTGAATGAAAGTCCGATGGAGATGGTTTCTTCCACTTGCTTCCCCATGAACAAATGAATGCGGGGTCGAGTCAAGCTAGCGACTCGGGAATCAAAAACAGTAGCAAAATATGGGTTTTCACCCATGTCTCACCTTAGTGTGGGGGAGATGCCCCACCTGTTGTAAATATGTATATGTAAAAAAAAAAAAAAAAAAAAAAAAAGTATATAAAATAATGGCTATTAAGTATTTCCCTTTCACGTTCTAAGTGTTGGTTTAACAGCCGTACTTTGAATATTGAGGGCAATATCAGTTCTAATGTGGGGAATTCTAGCGAATTTGATAAATACCATCTAGTACCCATTTAGCCAAATTTTAAATATTTTCTCACTTAGAACGCAATAAATGGTTATCAGTCCGCCATGTCTAACCCACATAAGGATTGGCTAATCCGAGAGCAAACGGCTCTTGGTAAAGATATCTCAAATCCGTTGATGGCTTACAATTTGCCGAAAATTGTTGGTATTCGACTCACCATATCTTCATAAGTGAAGAGTTGGCTAGCCCGCAAGTTATGGCTTGTGGTTAAGGCAGTGAAATCCATAATTGGTAATCACTCACCAAAGATATATTGATAATTATCTAAGAGTTGGCTAGTCCAGAAGCAAACGGCTTTTGGTAAAGACAAATCAAATCCGTTTACAGCTGATGATTTGCTCAAAATCATTTGGTTATCAGTGTACCAAAGTTCTTACTTGAACTGAAACATTTGGCTACTCCAGAAGTGATGGCTTTTGGTAAAGAGATAAAATCCATTAAATTTTCATAAAAGATTGCTAGGGACTAGCAATAGTTTAGTGTGGGGGATTTGATATGTGTCTAAATACACATATATTTACCTTGTTCAAACCCACATAAACAGCCAAAAATGCTTTGAAAAGTCAAATAATACAGAAAATATCATAAAAAGTGTTTTTATATGACTCAGGAACAAAAAGATTGAAAACAAGTGAAAAACGAACAAAGTTTGCATAATTGTCATTTTCAGTCCCTGAAGTTTCACAAATTGACAGAACTAGTCCCTGGTTATTCAAAACATGTTAAATATCATCAAAGGTCCTTGGGGATTCATAAGTTGTCAAGATTAGTCCTTTAAGGTTCAAATTTGCAAAATTACAACTTTGGTCCCCCAAGTTTGAAAAATGTCAATATTAGTCCCCGGGTGTTTTAAAGTGGAAAATTATGTTTTATGCCCTTGTACTATTCACATTTGGCAAGAAATACCCTTGTGATAACTTTGGAAATATTACACTATCAACCCCTTAAAAATCCAAAATTACAAAAATGGTCCTTGTTTAACTAACCAAAATCCGGATCCAACACTATACCCTTTTAATAAACCCAACCCAATAATAATATTACCCAACCCTTTTATCACTACCCAACCCAACCCTTAAATAAACCCAGCCAAGCCCAAATCCAATCCCACATAACCCGGCCCATCCTTTTTGCTAAAATATCCCAGGGTCAAACTTTAGTTTGACCCGTCTCCTTCCCTCCCACTCTCACAGACACAAAACCATACCACACTCACCCATGGTTTTCTTTGCCAAACCACCCCACCATCCACCTTATCCTGACAATCCATCACCCCCTCATCTTAGCTACTTCCTTACACCACCACATGCTCAGAACACGCCAAAATTCCCACATGTCCATTTTTCCCGCCAAAATGCTATCCAATGGTCAAGATGATTTTAATTCAATCAAATGGTGGGGATTAGTTCGGAATTCATCAAGGAATCATTTTGGAGTACTATAAAAGGAAGAGAAGCAACAAGAAATAAAGTGTCATTAGTTTTAGGACCAAAAAGTAGTGTAAGAAGTAGTTAATGTTTAATTCAGTTCCAAATTAGGTTTTTATTATCAATTCCAGTTTGTTTCAAGGAACTTGTACTAATTTATTCCTGTATTGTACTGATTTCACCAATGTAATGAATTTCAAGTTTTCATGTTTCCTGGTTAATTCGTATCATGTCAGTAGCTATTAGAATCCATCACAAACAGTTCCCAACCTTTTCTATAAGCTTATATAAGCTTTATATAGCTTTTTATAAGTTTATTTTAGATTAGATCATTAATATTCAAGAATTTGAAGAAAAGTCAAAAAGTCAACATAAGCTCTAAATAGCTGTTCAGGTGATTAGCTGTTCTGGAAAGGATAAGCTGAGAGGTGTTTAAGCTTGGTAGTGACATACCAAGCCTGGTTCTTATCAATTTCAGCTGTTTCATACCCATATCAGTTGTGAGCTTATTTTCTCAATTTTTTGCTTTATTTTCATTCCACTGTACTAGTGCTTTTATTTAGCTTATTATTGTTATTATATGTTCATTGCTAGTTTGTGATCATATTTCTTCAATAATCTCAGTAGTTTAATAGCTTTTTCTTTATTTTGCTAAAAAATCATATAAAAGCCAAAAACAGTCAATACTAGTATAGCTTTTTAGATTGCTTTATTCTGTGTTATAAGTTGTTAATCTTAGTTAGAATAAGTTAGATAATCTATTAAAACTAGTATTTATAACTTAGAACTGCCTGTGCTAGTTTAAAATCCACACAGTCACCCTTAAAGGGGTGTTTGGTTCTAAGTAGTCAAACAGTCAAACTACTAGTTACTGTTACATTACCATAAGTCCAACTTTGTTCCAGTCAAAATAAGCCATAATAAGCTCTTTCCAAGTTCAAAGTAGTCAATTAGTTCAATATAGCAGTTCTTAGCAGCCCTTGTTCATTTCAGACCTCAGAAAAGTCATATAAGCCATAAGCTGACTCTGGCTTATTTCAGGTTCATATTTGCAGTTCTCAGGTTGTTCTAATTCCATATTTAGTGTTCAGTAGAAACCCATAGGACTGTATCTTAGTTTCACCCATAATCAGTATGAACTTAGTATAGCAGTCCTTATTGCAATTTTCATAGTTTTTTGCAATCTTTGGGATTTTCTAGTGATCTCATATTTAGTCAGAAATAGCTGTAACTTTAGATTATTAATATTCCCCAGCTCAACTAGCTTTAGTATTTTTTATCTGATTTTTGGAGTAGCTTTTAATAGCTTTTAGAGAGCTTGAAGTAAGGCAGTTTTGCCCTGCTCACCTAGTGTATCAGCAGACTGTTAGGCTAGGGCAGTGGATATCAGTGCTTATTGCCCCCCCTAGTGCTTATTTTTAGGTCTCATTAGCTCATTTGGTCCTCCTAGGTTGATTAGTTCACTGTAGTTCCACCCTAGCTTCTTAATAAGCCTTTACAGCCCACTAGAATAGCTATTAAGCTTTTGTTTTTCTTATTTCCCCACTGTCAGTCCTTATCAGCCCTTATTTCCAGCTTATTTGTGTTTTCTAAAAACATTTCCTTTTCAAAAGTTTCTTAAAATTACTAGCTTAATCAGTTTTTAAAATAAATAAAAAAAAATAAAAGGTTTAAGAAAAAGTAAGGTCAGTAGGATTCGAACCTGGGTTGTCAGGTTCATAACTAAGCTACCTTACCACTGCACTAGCCCCTTTTGTTGTTAAAACTCTGTTTCCAGTTTTATTTAAAGTTGTTCATTTTCTTTTTAATTTAGCTTAATATCTGTTTTGCTTATTTACTGCTTTTTCCAATAAGTTGACACCTTCTTTATAATTTTCTTAGCTCAGTAATCTTATTAAGTAATTATATAAAAAGTTTTAGATTTTTATTAATAGTTTTAATATTTTTAATCTTTTAATTAGTTTAAAATAGTAATTCAATCATAATAAATAGAATTTTAATCAGAAAAATATAAATCTTTTTTACATAATTTTCTTTTGTCATTTATAATCTAGGAAAAATATAATTATATTATTAGACCTTAAGAAAAACGAAAACAGAAAAATAGTGATAGCTTCTATTTAATAGAATTTATCTTTTTAAATTTTAATTAAGCAAATTTCATTTTTTATAATTTTCTTAGCTTCTTTTCATCTTATAATATTTTTAGAAAAAGTTTTAGATTTTTCTTTGTCCATTTAGTATTTTTTATAAATTTAAATAGTTTAATAAGTAATTAAAATAATAAATAATTAATAATAATTAAATAAAAAGTGTAAAAAATTATAATTTAAGTTTTTAAATAAGTTTTAAGTCATTTTACATTTTTAGGTTTTAAATTTCATAAATTTTATAATATTTCAGTTTTTGTCCCATTTTAGATTTCCTGTTACGCGTTTTCTTAATTTAATTCGCGTTTAATTATCTTGTGTATATTTGTTTTAATTTGTTATTTAGAATTGTTAAATAAAGTAAAATCAAAAGAAATCTAAATCATCAATCACTCTAATCCAAAGCTTTTCACAGTTTTCCATTCACACCTCGTTGGGAAACGACCCAGGTGATCACTTGCCTGGTTTCACACTACACACGAGTATTCGTTCTGAGGCTGTTTATATTTTATCATTTATTACGGTTGACAATTCACAAGTGGTTGACTTGTGTGATAGAGAAATAAAAGATAACTAGTTTGGGAGGAATCACATACCTTAAGTGATTAAGTTGTTAAAATAGATATTTACAACTAAATACTTGATTACGTCATAATCTTTCGTTTAATGATTTTACATTTTGTGATTATCAAAACGTAGATATATCGAAAAATATTAATAACGTGTTTAGGCATTATTTATATCAACAATCTCCCCCTTTTTGATGATTACAAAATCTAAACTCATTAAATTAAAAATTAATTTTTAGACAAGTATTTAGTGAGTTTATATCTACTTCTCCCCCTTTTTGTAGAATCAAAAAGGTATGGCCGACGAGGTGCGTGTGTGACGAATGCTCCCCCTTGATGTGTGCTCCCCCTCGTTTGAGGGCACCAAGGAGTCGAGGTATGGAATGCTTGCAAAAAAAATATTAGAAGTACAAGTATATATATATAGTAAAAGGAAAAAATAAAATGAGCAAGCATATTGAAGACAAACATTCATTAAATAGAAATGTTGTGTATAAAGACACAACCATACAAGAGTACATCATAATTAATTCATACATCAACTAGCAAGTAATGCAACCAAGCATACTACATGATCATACAAAGAGTACATGAGCTTTCATTGAGCTTGCAAACAAAATGGTGGAAAAATCATTATTTGTTAAGCATTGCATATGCTTAATTTGGAGAAAATGAAGGCGGTGGTGGTGAAATAGGTGAAGATGGTAGAGGTGGTGGTGGAGGTGGATTGGTTAGCATGTGTTCAATACATGAAAACATGTATTGCATTTCATCTCTAAGACCAAAGATGATGGTTCGGTTGTGGATACAACAAAGGCAAGTATCCCCATGGGCTTCAAGTAAACCCCAAGGTACGGGATTGACAAAGAATGGTGGTGTGATTGGTGAGGATGAGAAATGAGCATCAAGAGGTGTGATTGGTGAAAGGGAAATAGCAAGTTCGGTGGATGGAGGTTCTTGAGTGGGAGGTGGTGGTGCCATTTGTGGTGATGATAAGTGTGAGTTTATGTAATCATTGATGGATGAGGATGAAGGTATGGAAGAAGAGGATGTGCCATGAGTGGAAGGTGTTTTGGATGGTGCATTGGGTGCACTAGGAGATGAGCATTGAGGTGGTGGTGATGGAGTGGTGTTTTCTTCTTGAGTTAGATCAATGAAGAGTTGTTTAGGGGGTATGATGACAATCTTTTGTTTCTTTGAAGTCTTAGAGATGGAGGTTTTTGGTGATAACATGGTGGATTAGGATGGTGTTTGATGGAGGTGAAGAGTGATGAAATGAGGAGTTATCATTTGGAGGGAATTTATAATGTGAAAACATGGTTGGTTTAGGTAAGTTTTTGAAGTTTTGTAGTAATATTCCAAGATCAGTTGGGTTATTAAGAGAAATGGTAGCTGGGACTAGAGAAAGGGGTCACAAGATGCAAAAGGAAACAGTAAAATTTACTGTCCAGATGGCCGGTCCCCTTAATTGTAGGCCGGCCCCCTTAAATATTAAGGGGACCGCCTAGTAAAATTAAGGGGGCCGCCCATATGGTGTTTTCCCAGGCGACCAAAAATAAAAATAAAAAATTCCAGAAAAGGGTTAATTTTTTTTTTGTTATTTTTTTAAGTGTGTATTTGCAGCAAGCTCTATTTGGAACATATACACTAAGAATGATCAAATAGTAACATAAACATATTAAATAATCATGCATACATGTAAACTATCATAAGCATATCATAAAGCAAGCATACCAATAACATGAATCTAGTAGCAAGGTCCTAACATGATAATAGTTAAAATCCTAACATAATCCAAGATACAAGAAAATAACAAGATAAATGTCAAGTATATCCGAATATATCGGATCAATAACACCACACATAATTGTCTAATAAGATAAAATCATTGTTCAAATAAGCTCACACTAACATCTCTATTTCTTCTTCCCGAGTATCTTCCTGAAAGCTTTTCCGATAGACTTGAATCCACCTCGAACCTCCTGATGCATTTGTTGAGTAGTGTTGAGCAATGAGGTTTGTCGTTCAAAAAGGAGCTGATCGGTTTGTTGGGAAGCAAGAGGAACTTGATAGTCGGTATTGTTGATATAAATAATGCCTAAACACGTTATTAATATTTTTTTCGATATCTCTACGTTTTGATAATCACAAAATGTAAAATCATTAAACGAAAGATTATGACGTAAACAAGTATTTAGTTGTAAATATCTATTTTAACAACCCAATTACTTAAGGTATGAATAAATAAATGCTTAATGCATTATATGATCAAAAGAACTTTTTCTTAATCACTAAACTTTTTATAAAATGTCACAAACATTTTATATCTTTTAGAAAAACATTTTTGGTATTAAATAAATATGTTTAATCTAGTATAAATTTATGAATTCAAATTTTCAACCAAAGATGGCAAAAATGTTCCAGAAAAACCTTCCCCACAAAAAGACAAATCTGAGCAACGTTCAGGAAGGGCGGCCCCCTTAATTATACTAGGCGGTCCCCTTAATTTTAAAGGGGCCGGCCACCTATTTAAGGGGACCGCCCCGCTCCTTTAGGTTCTCAGATTTGCCTATAAATACTAGTTCATCTCTGGACTTTTTCCTCACCTTTTGCACCCCAAACCTTTTGTTCTAAATCTCTTCTCATCTTTCTAAATCCTTTCTAAAATCCTTTGATCATATATTCTTAAGCATTGGTTTCTAAGTGATCCAAGCTTCCACCATCAAAGTGCAAAAGAAGAATACTCCTTCAACTAGAGAAGAAGTATTGTAGTTCAACTCATATCATTTTGTAGTTGTGTAAAGTGTTTGATAAAGTGTTGTATAGTTGTGATAAGTAGATCTAAGTGTAAGTAAGTAGTTGTGTTGTAAAGAAGTAGTGTAGAAGTTGTGAAGCCGTCGTGAAGAAGTCGTGAAGTAGCAGTGAAGAAGTTGTGAAGCCGGTGTGAAGAAGTTGTGAAGAAGTTGTGAATAAGTTGTGTAGAAGTTGTGAGATTGGTTCTAGCTACGATTAGAACTCGACATTTAGCTTTGTGTCGTTAAACCGGTGTAAGCGAAAGTTGTGTAAGGTTTCTCCGCCATAAGGGAGTTTGTTGACATAGTGAAGTGAACTCTCGAGTAGGTGGCTCGAGGAGTGGAGTAGGGCAAGGAAGGTTTCCTTGTAGCCGAACCACTAAAAATCTTCGTGTTGTGGTTTGATCTTTCCATCCCTATCTTTCATTTCATTTCATTTACTTTACTTGCATTGTTTATCTATATTTATTTATATTTGTTCATATTGATCAAGACTTGAATTCACATAAGATCGAATCGAAGTTTTTTTTTTTAAAAAATAAACAAAAAGTTTTCATAAATTAAAAAGACGTAAAACTATTCAACCCCCCCTTCTAGTTTTCCACAATTGGTATCAGGAGCCAGGTCAAACAAGATTTTTAAAATAAACTGTATTTTAAAACTTGAAATGATCTATGGAATCTGAAAAATATTTAGAAGGGCAATCTATGCAAAGACCACCACTATTTGAAAGTGATGGATTTCTTTATTGGAAAAATTGATTCGAAACTTATGTGAAATCAAAAGATCTAGATCTTTGGCATGTTATTACTAATGGTGATATTTTATCTATTCAAAATAATCCGAAAACTAAAAAGGATGAAATAGTACCTTTTGAAAAACAAAATGATGATTTAAAAAGAAAACTTGCTAAAAATAATGAAGCAAAATTGGTTATTTATAATGCATTACCACGTAAAGAATACGAAAGAATCTTTATGTGTGAAACCGCAAAAGAAATTTGTGACTCTTTATTATAACTCACCAAGGTAATAGTCAAGTCAAAGATAATAAAATAGATCTTCTTGTTCAACAATATGAACAATTTACGATTCTGGAAGAGGAATCAATTGACTATGCTTTTGCAAAGTTTAACACTATCATCACAAGTTTAAAAGCACTTGATGAGAGTTTTTCTAGTAAGAACTTTGTTAGGAAATTTCTTAGAGCTCTTCATCCAAAATGGCGGGCTAAAGTTATGGCGATTGAAGAATCGAAGAACTTGTCAACTCTTCAACTTGACGAGTTGATTGGCAACTTGAAAGTCTACAAAGCAATAATAAAGAAAGACTCCGAGATGGTCAAAGGAAGAAGAGAGCAAAGCAAGTCAATTGCGTTGAAAGCTAGGAAAGAATCTAGTGACGAGGATAGCTCAACCTCCGAAAGCGATGACGAAGAATATGCCATGGCAGTGAGAGACTTCAAGAAATTCTTCAAAAGATGAGGAAGATTCGTTAGACAACCACATGACGAAAGAAAGGCATTCCAAAGAAATAAAGATGGCAAAACTAGCAAAAGCGAGAGGAAGTGCTTTAAATGCGGTGATCCAAATCATCTCATCGGAAGATGTCCAATGATGTCAAAGGAGCAAAATCAAAAGGCGTTCATTGGAGGAGCATGGAGTGATAGTGACGAAGATGAGAAAGAAACCACAAAGGAGGAGAAGTGTCTTATGGCTAAGACATCAAGTGAGGTACATTCCGAAACCGAATACTTTAGTGATGAATATTTATCATTAGACGAAAAAGACTTAGATAGTGAATATAATAGGTTATGCAAACTAGGTCAAAAAGTAATGACTAAAAACAAATCACTAAAACGCATAAATAACCAATTAGAAAACGAAATACTTGAATTAAAAATTAAACTACACAACTTAGAAAAAGGCAAAGAAGCTTTTGAAGAATTTAAAACATGTTTAGAGACTAAAAATGAAAACGAAAAACTTAAGGAAGAAATTTGTAAACTTGACAAATTCGAAAATAGTAGTAATTCACTTAGGAAAATAATAAGTATTCAAAGAGTATCAGGAGATAAAACCGGCTTAGGATTTAATTCAACTGAGGCTTCAACTAGTGAAACTAAAAATGTAAAGTTTGAATGTGATACTAATAAGCAAAAATATTTAGAGTCAAAACCTAAATATATACTTATGAAAGATAGAAAAATACCCATAGCTAGTAATGAGGAAGTAAAAATTTTCTACAAACCATCTTTAAAAACATAAGTAGAATATTCTAAACCAAAATTAAGGTAAAAAACACCTCCTCCTAGAAGACCACTTAGTCCTCACCCTCGGCCTAAAACTCCTCAACCGAGAAGAAACGAAAATAGACCAAACTGCCAAAATAATAGTCACCCAATGTGGAATTATTCAAGTCCACCAAGCTTCAATCCTTGGGGAATACTTCCACCATATATGCATCCTAGTCAATTGCAAACCATGTTTGGTTCAAACAACTATGAACCAATTAGACCATGGGGACCAAGTGGCTAGATTGTCAACTCATCGGGAAAGTCGGTATCTCATTCATGATTGGCTTCTATAAGTCAATATATACGCTTTGAAGTGCTTGAAGACTATTTATTGAAGACTAAAAGGTACGCCTCTCTTTCATGCTCTCTACTATGTTATATGCTTAGCTAATTGCATGCCTCCGTTAGTTTAATTTGCCTAGTTTAGTTAATACTTATGTGTTTGTTAGTATGTAATTCCTTTTTACATATACTTATACTATTATACATATACATAAGAACTAGTCTATATATATATATATATATATATATATATATATAATATATATATATATATATATATATATATATATATATATCCTCACATAACCTAGATACGTCATTAGTTGACTATCTAGAACTAAAAGAAATTGTTCGTTCTCGAACCTTTTCTTCCCCCCTTGCTCTTTTGGACTTTAACGTTCAACACGAAAATCTTCTATGTCCACTATCACAAAACTCATGGTGATGAAGAGAAGTGAGTTAAGTGGATCAACGTAGAAGTAGTATTTAAACCTTCGCGCAAAGAAAACTATGGATGAAACAAACTCCCATCACCGTCAGCACTCATCTCCGTCTTTACCTCATCATCTCTCGACACCATTCAACATCCCACCTTTACACACAATATAATATATATAAATATGCACATTCCCTCTCATTCCTCAAAACCATTGTCAACTTGACGTCTTGATTATTTTATCCAAAATTCTCAAGATATATTTTTTTAACAAAATGTTAATGAAATGTGTCAAGTATTCCCTCCTCGTGCCTATACAATCCAACGTATTTTTGATATATTATAAATCTATCTATATACATATAAATATTTTACCGTCAGAAACAAAACTCGAAAAAATTTCCTTTTTTGGTAGGCGGCCCCCTTAAAATTAAGGGGACCGGCTTGTTATCGAGGGCGGCCCCCTTAATGTTTAAGGGGACCGGCCATCTGCTGCTACCAATTCGACTTTTCTTCTTAAAATTTTTGCCAAACACCCCATTTCTCAAACACTCTTCCTTTCCTACCTACTGTGAACGAACGAAAACACCCCAAAACCATCAAAAACACTTACCAAATCACCAATTC
This sequence comes from Artemisia tridentata subsp. tridentata, assembly GCA_021014915.2. Lineage (NCBI taxonomy): Eukaryota > Viridiplantae > Streptophyta > Magnoliopsida > Asterales > Asteraceae > Artemisia > Artemisia tridentata. The sequence continues at coordinate 297,366,460 of CP139509.1, read as the reverse complement.
GGGCTTAATTCGCAAGGGGAAAACACTTATATCTTGATTAGCAACATATATTGTAAGTTTTCCAAATCACATTTCATCTAATTTCATCCAATTTTGAGTCTAATCACAATTAGGCATTCTATTTAAATTCTTTTTAAATTCGAACTTATGTTGAAATTAAGTCTAGGATTACCATTACCAAATGCTCCCCATAGGATTAGAGTGCTTAATTAACTTAGAATCTAAGTAATCTAAAACCCTCATGCTAAAATTTTGAAAAACCAAACACTCTCATTCAAAACTTGCTATACATTGTTGAAATATGCCATAAACACTTGTTAAAACTAACCACATTATAATATCACAACTTTTAATCCTAAAAATATATTTTTCGAATCATGAAAAATGATTTTATAAACATAAGAGGGTGTTTGGATTAAGTCATAAAATCGTCAAGATTAAGTCAAAATAAATTTCACAACTAATGGACAAGTTTATAAACATGTAACTAGTCATTTTGAGTCATCAAGATACATAATTCATATGTATATTGAGATATTAGTCTTTATTTTTCTAGAAAAAGGGAGCGTTTGGCATAATAAATTAAAAGACATTTTTGAGTCAAAATCTACGTTTTCATCTTTTTAATAAGTTACTTAGCATAAATACTCGTAAGAAATAGCTAGACATACAATCTAATGTTTGTCTAGCCACATTTCATGGAGCGTTTGGATACGTTTGGTTCTTTATCAAAATATCATTACAACTACTCCTTAACATCATAAAATACATTTTAAGCGAGTTAAAAATTAAAAATAAGGAACATTGCAAACTACTTCTTAGGATTAAAATTTTAGAGTCGAAGTATGTTTGCGTTCCACATGAGTAGTATATGTCACATATGCATTTTTTTTTAATCTTATTTTCTTGTTGTTATCTTGTTTAGGTGAAAATGCCTAAAGCCACGGTTGGTGATGTCTCCAAAACAAAACAATACATTCCAAAAGTCTCCGCCACTCCCGGCATATCTCCCACTATTGCGTGTTTCTATCGTTCCATCGAAAATAGAAACATTCATGAGGGGAGAATTGTCGATCCATCTTTCTATCAATCCGACTATATCGAACGAATGTTCTCCAATGTTCGTCTCCATTGTCTTTACAAAATCAATGAGTGTATCGTTCCTCGCTTTGTTCTTGACTTCTATAGCCAAGTTACGGTGCAAACCGATGACTATGGTTATATCCTCATTTCCTTCATGATCCAAAATGAATTCATCACTCTTACTCTCGCTCAATTCGGTCAAATTCTCAAAATTCCCCAAAACGGTCAAGCCGTTTTCTCAAATGAGTGGGATCTTTCTTCTCTTGAACAACATCGACCTCAAGAGGGTCCATACTATTCTAAGATCCCAACTCTCGACGACATTCATCGACTTCTTGAGCTAGAACGTGGTACGACTAGCAGAAAGATTAAGTCGAAAAATGTCGACATCCATGCAAACCAAATCCTCCTCAAGGAGTTAAGCCCTGACATGAAGCGTTGGGAAGAACTCATTCGTGAGAATGCGTTCGGTACCGGTGGTCACCGTGATCATCTCATGGCGAGCATTGCTCACATGTTGTATTGTGTTGTTGCGGAAGAACAATACAATTTGGCTTATCTCTTTGTTCATCGAATCATATCCGCTAAAAACACTCCCAATGCCAATCTTCCTTATGGTATGTTCCTTACTCAACTTTATTATCATGTCATGGAACATTACCCTCATCTTGAGAGTGATATTTATGAGTTTGTTCAACCGGTCTTGCGTCCTCTTGTTTGTGTCCAACCTCATCAATCCCGAAGTGACAAGGGCAAATCTCGTAGCTCTTTCTCTCTCCCACCTCTTGGTTCTACATCTCATCGAGGAGATGATGATGATGAGGAGGAGGACACATCACGTGTTAGTACCCCATCACCCACGACATTTGTTAATAATCTTCTGGAACTTGATTACACCGACTATCAAGTTCCTTCTCCTTCCCGACAAAAACGATCAACTCCTCTTCGAAAGACAAACCTCATTGCTAAACACCACTCAACAAATGCATCAAGAGGTTCGAGGTGGATTCAAGTCAATAGGAAAGGTCTTCAGGAAGATTCTTGGAAAGAAGAAATAGATTTATTTGATGTGGATTTAATTGAACATTGATGATATGTTATTAGACAATTATGTGTAGTGTTATTATTTTGACATTCATTTTGTTATATCTTACATTGTGCTAGATGTTTAACTACTATCATGTTAGAACTTTGTTACTAGTTTCTTTAATATAATATGCCTATGATATGCTTATAACATGATTTTGCTAGTTTATATATGTACATTATTACCTAATATATTATTGTTACTATTGGATCATTCCTAGTGTACATGGTTCAAATAGAGCTTGCTGCAAACACACCCCAAAAATTGACCCTTTTCTGGAAATTTTCCAATTTTGGTCGCCTGGGAAAACACCAGGTGGGCGGCCCCCTTAATTTTACTAGGCGGTCCCCTTAATTTTAAGGGGGCCGGCCTATAATTAAGGGGACCGGCCATTTGGACAGTGAATTTCACTGTTTTCTTTTGCATCTTGTGACCCCTTTTCTCTAGTCTCAGCTACCAGTTCTCTTAATAAACCAACTGAGTTTGGAATATTAATACAACACCTCAAAACCTTACCCAAACCAACCATAATTTCATATTATAAATTCCCTCCAAATGATAACCCCTCATTTCATCAATCCTCATCTCCATCAAACACCATCCTAATCCACCATGCTTTCACCAAAATCCTCCATCTCTAAGACCTCTAAGAAACAAAAGATTGTCATCATACCACCCAAACAACTCTTCATTGATCTTACTAAAGAAGACAACACCACTCCATCACCACCACCTAAATGCTCATCTCCAAATGCACCTAATGCACCATCCAAAACACCTTCCACCCATGGTACATCCTCTTCTTCCATACCTTCAACCTCATCCATCAATGACTACATAAACAAACACCTCTCCTCACCACAAATGGCATCACCACCAACGACATCACACCACACATCTCACTCAAGAACCTCCATCCACCGAACTTGCCATTTCCCTCTCACCAATCACACCTCTTGATGCTCATTTCTCATCTTCACCCATCACACCACCACTCTTTGTTAATCCCATACCTTGGAGTCTCCTTGAAGCCCATGGAGATACTTTCCTTTGTTGCATTCATAACCGAACCATAATCTTTGGTCTTCGGGATGAAATGCAATACATGTTCTCATGCATTGAGCACATGTTAACCAACCCACCTCCACCACCACCTCCACCATCTTCACCTATTTAACCACCACCTCCTCCATTCTCTCCAAACTAGATGAAATGTTTCACCAACAAAATTTTATCCACCCTTTTTGGTTGCAAGCTCTATGCCGGATCATGTACTCTTGGGATGACTATGTAGTATCATTAGTTGCCTTATTTTTTAAATGTTGTATGCTTTTCCTATGATGTATTGGTTGTGTATTTATACACAACATCTTTAATTAATGAATGTCTTTCTTTTATATGCTTGCTTATTTTTGCTATATATATGTTTGTGCTTCTAATAATTTTCTTGCAAGTATTCCATATCTCGTTTCCATTATGCTCTCAAACAAGGGGGAGCACACATCAAGGGGGAGTTCTCGTCCCGACAAATTTCATTTCTAAAACTTGTCGGCATAACCTTTTTGATTCTACAAAAAGGGGGAGAAGTAGATATAAACTCACTAAATACTTGACTAAAAATTAATTTTTCAATTTAATGAGTTTAGATTTTGTAATCATCAAAAAGGGGGAGATTGTTGATATAAATAATGCCTAAACACGTTATTAATATTTTTTCGATATCTCTACGTTTTGATAATCACAAAATGTAAAATCATTAAACGAAAGATTATGACGTAAACAAGTATTTAGTTGTAAATATCTATTTTAACAACTCAGTCACTTAAGGTATGAATAAACAAATTCTTAATGCATTATATGATCAAAGGAACTTTTTCTTAATCACTAAACATTTTATAAAATGTCACAAACATTTTATATCTTTTAGAAAAACATTTTTGGTATTAAATAAATATGTTTAATCTATTATAAATTTATGAATTCAAATTTTCAACCAAAGATGGCAAAAATGTTCCAGAAAAACCTTCCCCACAAAAAGACAAATCTGAGCAACCTTCAGGAAGGGCGGCCCCCTTAATTATACTAGGCGGGTCCCCTTAATTTTAAGGGGGCCGACCACCTATTTAAGAAGACCGCCCCGCTCCTGTAGGTTCTCAGATTTGCCTATAAATACTGGTTCATCTCTGGAATTTTTCCTCACCTTTTGCACCCCAAATCTTCGGTTCTAAATCTCTTCTCATCTTTCTAAATCCTTTCTAAAATCCTTTGATCATATATTCTTAAGCATTTGTTTCTAAGTGATCCAAGCTTCCACCATCAAAGTGCAAAAGAAGAATACTCCTTCAACTAGAGAAGAAGTATTGTAGTTCAACTCATATTATTTTGTAGTTGTGTAAAGTGTTGTATAGTTGTGATAAGTAGATCTAAGTGTAAGTAAGTAGTTGTGTTGTAAAGAAGTAGTGTAGAAGTTGTGAAGCCGTCGTGAAGAAGTCGTGAAGTAGCAGTGAAGAAGTTGTGAAGCCGGTGTGAAGAAGTTGTGAAGAAGTTGTGAATAAGTTGTGTAGAAGTTGTGAGATTGGTTCTAGCTACGATTAGAACTCGATATTTAGCTTTGTGTCGTTAAACCGGTGTAAGCAAAAGTTGTGTAAGGTTTCTCCGCCATAAGGGATTTTTTTGACATAGTGAAGCGAACTCTTGAGTAGGTGACTCGAGGAGTGGAGTAGGGCAAGGAAGGTGTCCTTGTAGCCGAACCACTATAAATCTTCGTGTTGTGGTTTGATCTTTGCATCCCTATCTTTCATTTCATTTCATTTACTTTACTTGCATTGTTTATCTATATTTATTTATATTTGTTCATATTGATCAAGAGTTGAATTCACATAAGATTGAATCGAAGTTTTTAAAAAAAAAATAAACAAAAAGTTTTCATAAATTAAAAAGACGTAAAAGTATTCAACCCCCCCTTCTTGTTTTCCACAGGTATAATTGAGTTCCGGAAGATCATCAACAAAGGTCGTGGGAGATGGGGTACTAACACATGAGGTGCCTTCCTCCTCATCATCATCTTCCCGATGAGATGTAGAACCACGAGGTGCGAAGAACATAGGGCCACGAGATTTGTCCTTGTCACTTCGAGATCGGCGAGGTTGGTTAAGAGTAAGAGGATGCAAGATGGGATGAATGAAATCATAGATATCACTCTCAAGATGTGGGTAATGTTCCATGACATGACGATAAAGTCGAGTGAGGAACATACCATAGGGAAGGTTGGCATTTGGAGTATTTTTGGCGGAGATGATACGATGGACAAAGAGATAAACCAAATTTTATTGTTCTTCCACAACAACACAATACAACATATGAGCGATGCTAGCCGTGAGATGATCACGGTGACCGTCGGTACCAAACGCATTCTCGCGAATGAGTTCTTCCCAATGCTTCATGTCGGGGCTTAGTTCTTTGAGAAGGATTTGATTTGCATGAATATCGACATTTCTTGACTTGATTCTTCTGCTAGTTGTACCACGTTCTTGCTCAAGTAGTCGACGAATGTCGTCAGGAGTTGGAATCTCAGAATAGTATGGACCATCCTGAGGTCGATTTTGTTCAAGAAACGAAAGATCCCATTCATTTGCAAAAACGGCCTGACCATTGTAGGGAATTTGAAGGATTTGACCAAACTGAGCAAGAGTGAGAGTGATGAATTCGTTTTGGATCATGAAAGAGATGAGAATATAACCATAGTCATCGGTTTGCACTGTAACTTGGCTATAGAAGTCAAGCACGAAACGAGGAATGATGGGCTCATTTATTTTGAAAAGACAATCGAGGCGAACATTGGTGAACATTCGTTCGATATTATCGGATTGATAATAGGATTGATCGACAACTCTTCCCTCATGAATGTTTCTATTTTCAATGGTACGATAGAAACATGCAATGACGGGAGATATGCCGAGAGTAGCGGAGACTTTTGGAATATAATGTTTGGTTTTGGAAACATCACCAACCGTGGCTTTAGGCATTTTCACCTAAACAAGATAACAACAAGAAAATAAGATTAAAAAAAAATAACATGCATATGTCGTATATGCTACTCATGTGGAACGCAAACATACTTCGACTCTAAAAATTTAATCCTAAGAAGTAGTTTACAATGTTCCTTGGTTTTAATTTTTAACTCGCTTAAAATGTATTTCATGATGTTAAGGAGTAGTTATAGAGATATTATGATAAAGAACCAAAAACATCCAAACGCTCCCTTATACATCATAAGCCACTTTGAAATGTGGCTAGACGAACATTAGATTGTATATCTAGCTATTTCTTACGAGTATTTATGTTAAGTAACTTATTGAAAAGATGAAAACGTAGATTTTGACTCAAAAATACCATTTAATATGTTGTGCCAAACGCTCCCTTTACTAGATGACTCAAAATCACTAGTTGCGTGTTTATAAACTTGACAATTAGTTGTGAAATTTATTTCGATTTAATTTCGACGATTTTATGACCTAATCCAAACACCCTCTTATGTTTAATAAAACCATTTTTCATGATTCGAAAAATATATTTTTAGGATTAAAGAGTTGTGATAATATAATGTGGTTAGTTTTAACAAGTGTTTATGGCATGATTCAACAATGTAAAAAATTTTTTTTGGGATAATTACTAAAATAGCCCAAAACCCAAATGGGATATTTCTACCCCGGTTGCCCTGGGCAATGCCCCCAGTTGCCCAAAAAAGGGCGATTGTTGCCCAAAAAATACACTGGAAATCCTTCGGTTGCCCTAAAAAATGCCGGTTGCCCTGGGCAACACAATTATTTTCGGATTTCGGGTTAGATAGGGAACCGCCCATTTGTGTTTGGGCTATTTTGGTAATTATCCCTTTTTTTTTGAATGAGAGTGTATAGTTTTTCAAAATTTTGACATGAGGGTTTTTGATTACTTAGTTTTTAGTGTTGATTAAGCATTCTAATCCTATGGGGAGCATTTGGTTATGAAAGTCCTAGACTTAATTTCAATAAAATTCGAATTTGAAAAACTTAAATAAAATACCTAATTATGATTAAACTCAAAATTGGATGAAATTAGACAAAATGTGTGTTGGAAAACTTACAATATATGTTGTTAATCGTGTTGTAAGCGTTTGCCCTTTGAGAATTAAGCCCGAATTGGTGATTTGGTAATTGATTTTGGTGGTTTTGGGGTGGTGTTTCTTGTTCACAGCAAGTAGAGGGGAGGATAGTTTGAGAAAAGGAGTGTTTGGTAAAAAATTCGAGGAGGAAAACGTTTTTGGGAGAATCAGAAGGCCGGTCCCCTTAAACATTAAGGGGACCGCCCTCGATAACAAGCTGGTCACCTTATAAGGGGGCCGCCTGCCAAAAACTTGGAATTTTGCGAGTTTGTTTCTGACAGTAAAATATTTATATGTATATAGATAGATTTATCATATATCAAAAATACGTTGGAGTGTATTGGCACGAGGAGGGAATACTTGACATATTTTATTAACATTTCGTTAATTAAAAAATATCTTGACAATTTTGGATAAAATGATCAAGACGTCAAGTCGACAAAGAGTTTGAGGAATGAGTGTGTGTGTGTATATATATATATATATATATATATATATATATATATATATATATATATATATATATATATATATATATTATGTGTTAAAGTGGACTATTGAATGGTGTCGAGAGATGATGAGGTAATGACAGAGATGAATGCTAACGGCGATGGGAGTTTGTTTCATCCATAGTTTTCTTGCGCGAAGGTTCAAATTCTACTTCTATGTTGATCCACTCAACTCACTTCTCTTCATCACCATGAGTTTTGTGATAGTGGACATAGAAGATTTTCATGTTGAACGTTAGAGTCCAAGAGAGCCAAGGGGGAAGAAAAGGTTCGAGAACGAACAATTTCTTTTAGTTCTAGATAGTCAACTAATGACGTATCTAGGTTGTGAGAGGATATATATATAGACTACTCCTTATGTATATACATATGTATAGTAATATAGGTATATATATGTATATATATATATATATATATATATATATATATATATATATATATATATATATATATATATATATATATATTTAGATATATGTATAAAAGGATTACACACTAACAAACACATAAATATTAACTAAACTAAGCATTTTAGACTAACGGGGGCATGCAATTAGCTAGTTGATCAATCTAAGCATATAATATAGTAGTGAGCATGAAAGAGAGGCATACCTTTTAGTCTTCAATAAATAGTCTTTAAGCACTTCAAAGCGTATATATTGACTTATAGAAGCCAATCATAGATGAGATACCGAATTTCCCGATGAGTTGACAGTTTAGCCACTTGGTCCCCATTGTCTAATTGGTCCATAGTTGTTTGAACCAAACATGGTTTGCAATTGACTAGGATGCATATTTGGTGGAAGTATTCCCCAAGGATTGAAACTTGGTGGATTTGAATAATTCCACATTGGGTGACTATTATTATGGAGGTTTTATCTATTTTTGTTTCTTCTAGGTTGAGGAGTTTTAGGCCGAGGGTGAGGACTAAGTGGTCTTCTAGGAGGAGGTGTTTTTGACCTTAATTTTGGTTTAGAAGATTCTACTTCGGTTTTTAAAGATGGTTTGCAAAAGCTTTTTACTTCCTTATTGCTAGCAATGGGTATTTTTCTATCTTTTAAAAGTATATATTTAGGTTTTAACTCTAAATTATTTTGTTTACTAGATTCACATTCAAATTTAACATTTTTAGTTTCACTAGTCGAAGCTTCCGTTGAATTGAATCCTAAACCAGTTTTATCTACAGATATTCTTTGGACACTAATTATTTTCTTAAGTGAATCACTACTATTTTCAAATTTGTTGAGTTTGCAAATTTCTTCCTTAAGTTTTTCATTTTCATTTTTAAAATCTTGACATGCTCTACACTCTACAAAAACTTCTTTACCCTTTTCTAAATGGTGTAGTTTAATTTTTAATTCAAGTATTTCGTTTTCTAATTGGTTATTTATGCGTTTTAGTAATTTGTTTTTAGTCATTACTTTTTGACATTATTTGCATAATCTATTATATTCACTATCTAAGTCTTTTTCGTCTAATGATAAATTTTCATCAGTAAGTATTCGGTTTCAGAATGTACCTCACTTGATGTCTTAGCCATAAGACACTTCTCCTCCTTTGTGGTTTCTTTCTCATCTTCATCGCTATCACTCCGAGCTCCTCCAACGAATGCCCTTTGATTTTGATCTCTTGACATCATTGGACATTTTCCGATGAGATGATTTGGATCACCACATTTGAAGCACTTTCGTTCATTCTTGCTATTTTTGTCATCTTTATTCTTTTGGGACATTTTCCTTTCATCATGTGGTTGTCTACCGAATCTTCCTCGTCACTTGAAGAATTTCTTGAAGTCTCTTACGGCCATGGCATAGTCTTCGTCATCGCTTTCAGAAGTTGAACTATCTTCGTAACTAGATTCCTTCCTAGCTTTCAAGGCGATTGACTTGCTTTGTTCCCTTTTCCCTTTGACCATTTCGATGTCTTTCATTATTATTACTTCATAGACTTTCAAGTTCCCAATCAATTCGTCAAGTTGAAGTGTTGACAAATTCTTTGATTCCTCAATTGCCGTAACTTTAGTTCGCCATTTTGGATGAAGAGCCCTAAGAAATTTCCTGACAAAATTCTTACTAGAAAAACTCTCATCAAGTGCTTTTAAACTTGTGATGATAGTGTTAAACCTAGCAAAAGCATTATCAATTGATTCCTCTTCCGAAATCGTAAATTGTTCATATTGTTGAACAAGAAGATATATTTTATTATCTTTGACTTGACTATTACCTTGGTGAGTTATTAGTAAAGAGTTCCAAATTTCTTTTGCGGTTTTACACATAAAGATTCTTTCGTATTCTTTACGCCGTAACGCATTATAAATAACCATTTTTGCTTCATTATTTTTAGCAGGTTTTCTTTTTAAATCATCATTTTGTTTTTCAAAAGGTACTATTTCATCCTTTTTAGTTTCTGGATTATTTTGAATAGGTAAAAAATCACCATTAGTAATAACATGCCAAAGATCTAGATCTTTTGATTTCACATAAGTTTCGAATCGATTTTTCCAATAAAGAAATCCATCACTTTCAAATAGTGGTGGTCTTTGCATAGATTGCCCTTCTAAATATTTTTCGGATTCCATAGATCGTTTCAAGTTTTAAAATACAATTTATTTTAAAAATCTTGTTTGACGTGGCTCTTGATACCAATTGTGGAAAACTAGAAGGGGGGTTGAATAGTTTTACGTCTTTTTAATTTTATTTTGAAAACCTTTGTTTACTTTTTAAAACTTTGATTCGATCTTATGTGAATTCAACTGTTGAACAATATGAACAAATACAAGTAAATCTAAATTAACAATGCAGGTAAGGTAATGAAATGAAATAAAGGATAGAGATAGAAAGATCAAACCACAACACACGAATTTATAGTGGTTCGGCTACAAGGACACCTTCCTTGCCCTACTCCACTCCTCGAGTCACCTACTCGAGAGTTCACTTCACTATGTCAACAAACTCCCTTGTGGCGGAGAAACCTTACACACTTTTGCTTACACCAATTTAACGACACAAAGCTAGATGTCGAGTTCTAATCGTAGCTAGAACCAATCTCACAACTTTTACACAACTTCTTCACTACTTCTTCACAACTTCTTCACGACGGCTTCACAACTTCTTCACGGATACTTCACGACTTCTTCACTACGGCTTCACAACTTCTACACTACTTCTTTACAACACCACTACTTACTTACACTTTGATCTACTTATTACAACTACACAACACCTTATCAAATACTTTACACAACTACAAAACAATATGAATTAAACTACAATACTTCTTCTCTAGTTGTTGAAGGAGTATTCTTCTTTTGCACTTGGATGGTAGAAGCTTGGATCACTTAGAAACCAATGCTTAAGAATATATGATCAAAGGATTTAGAAAGATATAAGAAGAGATTTAGAACAGAAGGTTTGGGGTGCAAAAGGTGAGGAAAAAGTCCAGGAATGAACCAGTATTTATAGGCAAAGCTGGGGACTGGAGAAGCGTGGCCGGTCCCCTTAATTAGGGTGTCGGTCCCCTTAATTATTAAGGGGGCCGCCTGCTTAATTAAGGGGGCCGCCCCTTATATCTGTTGCCCAGCTTTGTCTTTTTGTGGGGAAGGTTTTTCTGGAACATTTTTGCCATTTTTGGTTGAAAATTTTAATTCATAAATTTATTATGGATTAAACATTTTCCTTTAATTTCCAAAAATGATTTTGTAAAAGATATAAAATGTTTGTGTCATTTTATAAAAAATCTAGTGATTAAAAAAAGTTCCTTTGATCATATAATGCATTAGGCATTTGTTTATTCATACCTTAAGTGATTAAGTTGTTAAAATAGATATTTACAACTAAATACTTGTTTACGTCATAATCTTTCGTTTAAGGATTTTACATTTTGTGATTATCAAAACGTAGAGATATCGAAAAATATTAATAACGTGTTTAGGCATTATTTATATCAACACTGTATATGTTTTTTATCTGTGTACGTGTGTGTCATTCGCCTTGTTTCTTCTATTCACAATTTGCTAAATCAACACATCGTGCCAGTCTCTGAGGCTGAAAACCCCCCTTGCGTTAGATTAGGTCTAATTAGAACTAACTTAGGATTAAAATACTGATAGATACTTAGGTGTTAACGTTCCACTCTTAGTGATCGACACTCTACTTACCAACTAGGCTACATTGATCGGGTACACTGCCCGTTAGTGTTTGTTATAGGTTAAGTCAGCTAAATATAAATTTAAAACTTGATAACATAATCTATACCTACAACGAGAACACATCAAGTTTTTGGCGCCGCTGCCGGGGAGTGAATTGTTTAACACTTTGTATCTATTAATATTTTAAGTTAGGTTTAACTTATTTAGTTTTTAATTTTTATTTTTTAGTTTACTAACTTTGTTGTATATTTGTATTATTGCATTCATTGTATTATTCTGCATATTTATTGTTTTCATGCTTGTTTGATTTATGTATTTTTGTTTGTTTTTTGTTTTTCTATTTTTCTGCATTGTTACTGTCTGCTGTATTTTACTGAAATAAATGATACGGCGCATCTAATTTATTAGATACGGGGTATTGCGTTTTTATTATTCATACAGCATATCAAATTAAATAATTCGAGTACGACGTATCTAATTTCCTAGATACGGCGTATTTGGTTTTTAATCATAAAATTTTTAAACCTTAAAAGCCATACGGCGCGTGAGCTTTCGCTCATACAGCATATTTATTTATTAAAAACATATTTGAATTTTTAAAACATAACATACGACGCATTGATTACTGTCAATATGACGTATATCTTACTCTATTTTTAAACGAAAATAACATACGGCGTACCCAGATTTCTCGATACGGCGTATCATCTGCAGATATCGGCAATTGTTATTTTTTGTAATCCATTCTCGTTGTTAGTTTTATGTGATTATAATTTTTCAAACCTATCCTACTGATGCTATTGTCTTGATTTCAAGTAGTGCATGACCAGGAATTCTACTGAAAACCTCATTGAACCTTATAGTAAGCCTGAACAAGCTTTTCATTCGCTTAGGAAACTTTTCAAGTCCACAAGCCGTGATTGTTCGAGTTCATTAGAGCTCGATTACTTTTCTGATCAAAAAACTTAGTGTGAAGATCGTTTGCTCGAGGTTAGTTAGACCTCATATCTAGGATTACACCAATAACAATGAATAACAATATTGTACGCAGCGGAATAATCAAATGACTCATTATTATTAAACAAGGTTTGTCGAATGATTCTTGTAGCTTATACAAACTACGAATCCTAGGCATCCATTAGAGGACTTGATGCCTAGACACACACACACACCTTTTATGACTACATTGTGGAAGACCTGTGTAATAAAACCTACTACCCATCTCTTTATAAACTAGAGATTAGGGTTACAAAGACTCTAAATATTACAATTAAGGTCCTTCATCTTTGTCTTCATAAGTTTCCTCCATCTTTCATCTTTTGTCAATATCAACTCATATTTAATTCCTAACACTTAGTTTGAAGAAGAAACCACAGAAACAATGACAGACCCAACTATGGAGGAGTACATGACTAAGACCCGAGATGACTATGTTTCGGGTATTGTTAGGCCTAAGTATGATGAAGAGGGCAAATACGAGCTGACGTGGCGACTTCTTAAGGAATTGCGTGAAAACACTTTCCATGGATTGGAAACAAAAAACGCGATTTTACATGTTAAAAGAATCTTTTGGATTGTTGACTCATATACACTTATCGCTGTTGATCTAGGACAACTAATGCTTCGAGCTTTCCTAATTACTTTGTCTGGAGATGCAAAAGAATGGTTGAACAATGAACCTTCAGGTCCCTTTACTAATTAGATAGAGCTTAAGACAAAATTATTGGACAAATTCGGTCATGAAGAACGATATGAAAAAGACCCTGAATTTACCTGTTGGCTGAGCTGTAAATTTCACAACTCAAAGAAAATGAGTGCGTCTCTCAAAAGCGCACTTTGGACTTACTGGATAATGGGAAATGAAGAAGAAGAACTAATTAAAGAAGTTGTCGAATTATTCATAATCAAAACAAACTTGTTTGAGTACAAGACACCTCTGTGCAAAGAATTCAAGGAATTCGATTATCTCCTAAAGATTGATGAAGATGTTTTAACTGGTGATTTACCTGGATTCAAACCTTATGAGGAATTTAAGAACACTTGGTACTACGAATGGAATGACCAAATACCATGGGTTTTTGATAAGCCATGGGAAGAACGTAAGTTGGAACATACATGGGAAACCATTTGCTTCAAGGATGGGTACGAGACATGGCCAACTTGTGACTGCAAAAAGATGGGATTTGTAATGGTGGAGATTTTCCAGGAATGAAACGAGTTGGTAATAACATCTATTTCGCAAACTACGATTGGTATGATTTACTAAAAGACTGCGAGAGAAAAAACGAAGCTTTACTAGAAAAAGCGAGACTTGAATCTCAAGAGGAAGACTTCGACGTAAGGAAATTGACATTCTGGGAGTGGGTGCATAGGAATTTTGATGACTTCACAAAACATGATCAAAGATTACTGTTGATCCCAGTTAAGCTTAATCGATCTTGTTAATTATCCTAGATGTAGATCTAAGACAATAGGTATAGAGACTGTTCTTGAACAAGCTATTAATCACTACGCGGAATTTAGTAATTAATTTTAAGAAGAATTACCAATCGAACACACAATAATTCTCTCAACTATCACCTCAATATATTGAATACGGTTACTCAAAAGTAACAGGGTTACAACGAACCTTGAAGTGAATACAATACGTATGCTAACAATCGTGTACTAAACCCTAACCCTAGATCCTCCTTTTATAGACTTAAGGAGTCCTAGTCGGTTACAAAAACTTTCTATACAAGATAATATCAAATCGTATCTTTTCCATAATTATCTTAATAAACTATACATATCTAATAAGCAGCAGAATCATTACTCTAGCAGCAGGATCTTTGTAGGCTAGCAGTAGAATGACACTTAGCTTATTTCACCATTCATCAGATAAACTCCAGCATCAGAATATATACACTAACAGTAGAATGATTCAACCTAGCAGCAAAATCATACTTGGTGTATTTTCCTTAAGTATCATGAGCAGCAGCATAACATACAAAGCAGCAGCACCTTCAAACCCAACAATCCTCCCCTAAACTTGATATTTTACACCAAAAATCATCAAGTTTCTTTTCAGCATAGATAACCACCAAGAGGATTCTTCCAAACACTTACTGTTTCTTTGTTCTTCCAAAATCCTGCCCATATAGCTTTCTCTGAAGCATATTGATAAGATCAACAACTCTTTGATTCCAACAAGTAACAAGTAACTTAATATCTCCTTCAATCATCATCTTCAGTGTGGTTGTAGCCAAAGGGTAATCTTGTTCTGCTAACATATACATTATAAGACCTCCCTGTAGCACTAACTCATGAACTCTACATGAGTCATAGTATCTCCACAGATGAACTTTAGTACTTCTTTTTTGTTCTCTCCATAAAGAGTTTTCATGATCAATTTCAAACATAACTCTCAGATCTCCCCAGAGTATACTTTCAATCTCATCTTGTGGTCTTGTATATCCATACTTGTTCTTCACCATACCCTACAAGTTTATCAAATCCTCCCTATCCAAATTCTTTAGCATCTGAGAGAATGTTTTAAATCTCTGAGTCCTTCATCCAGCTCTGTGGATCTCAAACCAAGGTACTTTACCCTCATATCCAGTCATCCATCCAGTAACACAAGTTTTCTCACTCAAGTGAGTTGTGTCAACAAATGTATCCTCTTCATCAGACACAAGTTGAGTCAAAAGTTGTAACTCAATTGTTTTCTTGTAAAACTCCTCTAATTCTCTTTTCTTCTTTGTACCTTCACTTTCAGATTCTGAACTTGTCAAAACTACCTTTCTCTTCTTTTTTCCTTCTAATAGACTTTCTCCTAACTCCAGTTCTCTTAATACCAACACTGGGTCTTTCTTTCTCTTCTTCTTTCACAACCTCAGTCACTTTCTCAGAATCCACCGTCTCTTTTTCACTCACAACCTTTTCTGTTTCAACTTCAGACACCTTCTTTGTAACTTTTGCATCTGGATTCATGTAAAAATTTGTAGGCATCTGTCTTGTGATCTTTGCAACTTCAGCATCTGACAAAGGTTTAATAGGTCTATTGAGCCTTGCATGAGCCTCAAAATATACCTTCTCAATAGCAGCTCTAGTCATCCCTCTGAATGAGCTAGTTTTCCAGTAAGCTTGATTCTTGAGATAGTTCTTCATATAAGTTATCTGTTCAGCTCTTGTAGGCTTTTTCATCTTAGGAACCTTCTTTTGACTCTGCTTCTTCTTAAACTCTCCTATCAGATCATCAATGGCACATTGTCTTTCATCAGGAGTGTATCTTTCTCTTTCTTCTTTCTGAGCCTTTTTAGCCAATTCCCAATCTTCTTGTTCTTGCTTTTTCCTTTCAATTTCATCTTCTGCATCCATTTGTGCTTTCAATTTTCTGGCAACTTCTACATCAGACTCACTTTGTTGTTCTTTTGAAGCAGCATCTAGAAATTTGAACTTCTGTTTGGGCTCTTCAACTAGAATTCCTTTGCCTTTGTCTGTTGATGCAATAGCTGGTTGTGCAGGTTTTGGGATTGGTACAGGTTCTTTAATGACAACTCCTTTAGCTGGTTTTCTTGAAGGTTTTGGGATTGGTGTTGGTTTAGATTATTTTGTTGGTGTAAGAACTTTGCTCTTCATATTTATCATAACTTGAGCCAAACTAATTGTATCATAACTTGGGCTCTTCAATGGATTCCGATTAGATATTATCAGAATCCATTGCTTATGAAGATGGTGAACAGATCTGATTATACGAAATTCTTCTTGATAGCAGTCTCTAGATCACAAGCTCTGATACCACTTGTTGATCCCAGTTGAGCTTAATCGATCTTGTTAATTATCCTAGATGTAGATCTAAGACAATAGGTATAGAGACTGTTCTTGAACAAGCTATTAATCACTACGCGGAATTTAGTAATTAATCTTAAGAAGAATTAACAATCGAACACACAATAATTCTCTCAACTATCACCTTAATATATTGAATACGGTTACTCAAAAGTAACAGGGTTACAACGAACCTTGAAGTGAATACAATACGTATGCTAACAATCGTGTACTAAACCCTAACCCTAGATCCTCCTTTTATAGACTTAAGGAGTCCTAGTCGGTTACAAAAACTTTCTATACAAGATAATATCAAATCGTATCTTTTCCATAATTATCTTAACAAACTATACATATCTAATAAGCAGCAGAATCATTACTCTAGCAGCAGGATCTTCGTAGGCTAGCAGTAGAATGACACTTAGCTTATTTCACCATTCATCAGATAAACTCCAGCTGCAGAATATATACACTAGCAGTAGAATGATTCAACCTAGCAGCAGAATCATACTTGGTGTATTTTCCTTAAGTATCATGAGCAGCAGCATAACATACAAAGCAGCAGCACCTTCAAACCCAACAATTGCAATGGAAACTAAAGAAAGAATGGGTGAAACTTCAAGACGGGTATGGATCAAGTAATGAAGATTGGAATGATCATTCCCTAGATGTGAAGAATAGTCATAGTATGCCCGATGATCACATTCATACTAAAGTTACTTCCAATAACAACTATCATAATGATCTTTATCAAGATACTCCGAAAAATCATATGGAGTCATCGGAAGAAGAGGAGGAATATACGAATAGGTTAGAATATTATCTAATTTTGAATAAAGAGTCTTATTGAAAAGGAAGAAGCATTCAAAGAGAGAAAATGTCGACTGCTTGGAATCCCCTACCATAAGCCACCGACATTTACAGCTGAGAAGTTTGAAGTTATTATATATTCCTTTGGGCCACTTGAAGAATATGCGGCTATAAAGATGACTGAATATAATGAATGGACTCGAACCGAAGAGAATGTATCACAAGTTTATCACAACATTTTTTGGATAAAAGACGAAGGATGGTTCGTGACAAGGACGAAGTAAAAGCTGAAGATGAGTCTAACTTAAAGACTCTGTAATAAAGAGAAGTGCTTACCGGGAGACAACCCGAATTTATTATTTCTGTTTTCTATCATCGAGTCTGTCATACCTGCATATCGATATGGCGCATCCCATAAAAAGGATGCAGCGTATCGACTGTACTGGTCATATCTATCCTTTAATTTTACTGCACTTTATTTTTATTTTTGCACTTTGAACTTTCTGTCAGTTGTTTTTATATGGCGTATCTAGGCTTAAGGATACGTCGTATGAAATTTCTGAGCTGTATTTTATTCGAGGCTCGATACGGTGCATCCCATCCCATGGATTCGGCGTCTCGACTGACCTGATGAAATTTCCAATTTTAATTTTTAATTTTAGTTTTGTTTTTAACTAACCATCGATTAATCAGAGACACACTAGCTGTGATTTTCATGTCTATTAGCACAGGTTGATTACAAAGAAGTGGTGGTTTACATACATTATGTATTTTTTGTGTGTTGTAGCCACGCTGGCATCCAGATGCCATTACACACACAGAAACTAAAAAGTTGCTCACAAACGCATAATAGAGGATCATAACGAGCAAATCTCAGGGGCGTTTTCCGTTTTAATTCTTTCTATTTCCTGTTTTTAATTTTATTTTACATGAGGACGTTCTTTATCTTAAGTTGGGGATGGAGAATTAGAACGTTACCTGTCCTTATTTAAAAAAAATATGCTTAATATATGGTTAATATGCTTAAATTTAAATTTTTTCTATCATGTTTTTATGAAATCAAAGTTGCATAACCGCACACATAACCCTTATTTCCATATTGTGAGAATTAAACCTTATCTGTTTCGCAATATTTTAAACAAATTCCACAAAAATATGAGTGTGTCGGTGACTTGTAGTAAACTTTAGAACTTGGCTTGTATACTATTCGAGACCACCATAATGAGTATTGTTGATATAATTGGATTTACTTGTCTAACTAGGTAAATTTTTAGGATTCCACCCAAATAGCCTATATTTTATGTTATATTAAGTAACTACACTGGTTAGTTAATCCCCATGTTAAACCATTTTGTTACTCTCATTTTTAGAGTAAGATACCCCTAGAAAAACCCTTAGAGCTATTCCTTTCGTTTCTTACACCAATGTTAATTTGTTTCGTTACACCCTTTCACCTTAGCCTACCCTGTAGATTTAAGTCTGTGGTTGTTTACTTTTGGTAAAAGTGTGTATTCCCCGCGTTTCTTGTGTTCGTGTGCGTAATTATTATCTATGGTTAGGTTAGGAATTGGACATTGCAATGGGAAGTGAAAGTAGATATTGTATTTTTGTTTTTCGTGTGTTTACTACTTTCACTATTATTTTTATATCTGAAGTATTGAAAAGTATGGATAAATCATCCAGATTTATTGTTATGGTGAAGTGGTGAAATTTTACACCATTAGTTATATGATGTTTAAAAATAAAAAAATAAAAAATGAGATGTTAGATAATCGGTTTGTCAAAACTTAACCGAATTTTTATTTTATGCGCTAATCGATTATTCGTTGGTACATGTTATAAACAAACGATGTAGAGTTATGTACTAGTGGAGATATAGCCACTATTTTTTGTACTATATTTATGGATTGCAAGGGAGTTGGCCGTTATGGGAACGCCAACTAAGGTTTATTCTTTGATTGAGACATCATTGAGTCTAATTCGTGTCTACCTATAAAGCGTGAGTTTTCGTGTTAAAGCGTGAGTTACTCTATGATTTGTGTCCTTTTCATGGGATGGTTGTGAAGTAATTGTTTATTTTATTTTACACCAATTTTATGTATTTCCCAAAGTTTTATCTCTACCCTAAACCAAGTTACTGTATTCGTTGTTAGCTTTCGAGCATCCGGTTATAGTAATGTTTTAGTGAGAATGTCAAGTGCATGAATAAGGTAGTGACCATCCGAGTTTTTGACTAATCGAATGACGCGCCAGCGATCTAAGGTTCCACCTTAGTGACCATCCGTTGTTTGAGGAATCGAGGGCTCGCGCCAACGATCTATTGAGATTGTGTAGGAGATGTTTGAAAGAAACTAGGTTTAACCCTTAAGCCTTATCATGTTTAACCCAATGTATCGCTTTAGACTCATCACTCCTTAGCTTCAGTGGTTGATATGTGTATACTTGTCAAGCTTATGATAGAATACTCGTCACGACCGAGCAATTGAGCGAATTACTTAAATGTTACCACATAGATTAGTTGAGTGATTTGGGTGATTTCATTTTCCTACTTTGTGAGGTGTTTGGTTGTGCAATTGAGATCAAACGAATGAGTGCTTAAACTATAAAAATCCTAGATGAATGTTTAGGATACATTTAATAAGTTTAAATCTAAGGTTTACTTGAGGACAAGTAAAGTTCAAGTGGGGGGATATTTGATGATATCAAATAACAACATTTTATTAGCATCATTTATCCTATGTTTATTGCTTATTTTATATTATTTTATATTAGAATTGATATTTAATCGCCTACTTTTGTAAATCTCAGTTAGAAACAAGCATTTGGTGAAAGTTAGCTATTTTGGACGTAAATCAGAGCAAAATGGATCAAGTTGTAAAAGTCTACTGAACTGAAGGAAGATACGCCGTATCATTCTAGACAGATACGCCGTACATAAAGACTTAGACGATTATGAAGACCATTGCCTGACTTTGATTCATACGCCATATGTATTTATCTCATGCGCCGTATATGAAACCTTGGTGAATGTAAGAAGATCTGACTTATTTTACTCCAGATGCGCCGCATGACATTCCAGAGATGCAGCGTATCAATGTCGCACCCCCAAAATCTGGATTGCAGCGGAATAGAATTCTGTTGGCGTGATGTTCATGGATAACAAAGTACAAGAAAATAAAGAATGACCTCTAAGTGAGTCATTTTAAAACAAGCGTTTGATTTAAACATAACGTTTTACAAAACATAAATATCAGAGTTCACCATCAAAATGTAAGATTTAAATACATAACCAAACCCTAAATAATGCAAGAAAATCTTCATCATGTTGTACTTCCAAAATGTGACTCTAGAGTACTTCATACATAGATGGTTGTCATCAACTAATTACCTGAGAATACACGCTAAAAGGGTCAACATAATGTAGGTGAGATCATAGGTTTAAGTAAACAGTAAAGTGCGAAACAAAAGATTTCAATAGCTAGAAAATTACAACAAATATAATGTCACAGCCAAAAATAATATACAGTGCCTAAGCTCATGACCCCAAAGCTCGACATAATGGTATGCAATCAAGCATAATAATAATAATGCCCCAAATAAGTGTTTGCCAGACACTCGGAAATAATCCGAATGATATGCGTCCGTTTGATAGGTTGGCGCGACCAACTCGGACGGGGTGTCAACCTAAATAGATCTATTCATAACATCCGCGCTTACAAGTAATTAACGGTTCATGATTAAAAGGGGACTTTAATGGCAATGCGGTAACCTAGGCAAAGTAACAGTTTTAGTACTTGTGTCCGAAAAATAAGCAATGTATTCCCACCTCGAGGGTTTAGAAATCATATATAAATAATGTAAAAATCGGGGCTATGAAACTCACCTTAGCAAAAGCGAATCCCGGTTGGTAAATTGGCAAACGGTAAATAAAGTCCGATAACTCTAACCGCAACCTAAATAATTCATATGTCTTAGGTTTGAAAACAAGGTCATGCACGCAAGTTCATACACTACTTTTTCACTTGTACATGTTTGCTGTAATATTTATCGTCAAAAATATAGTTGCGTCAATGTGATCTTTTATTTAGAAAATCACCCTTTTTAGAAAACGTAACTTGTTAATCTCGTGATCAAACTTTAGTCGTCTTGTTAATAGGTATTTTGAAAATCTCTAATGCGCCTAATAAGTATGCATAATGTTCTACCATCTTCGTTTATGTCATTTTAGCCAAAATACACCCTAAAGTGTCCAAAATCCACTTTAAATATGTTCCATCAGCTTTTCTAATAGCCAAATAATAAGCAGTCAAATGTATATGTCATCGTAACTTCTTTTAGGCCATAACTTTCTCATCGTAGTTCCGTTTCTTAAGTTTTATATATCCCCGGGTTCGTGTTTAAGTATACTAACATGTTTTTAGTGTCCCGGCTAGTCAAGTTAACTTTTAACATCAGTTTTCACCACTCAAAAATTCCTAACAGCTTTTATAATTTTCAGAAAATTTAGTTTTCGTCGCATAACTTAAAACTAACGTATCTTCTTCGTTATAAGTCCGTTTTAACTCATTCAAGCGGCTACGTTTTTGTTATTGAGTCTATTTTCTATATTTATAGCCTAAACTTGTCACCAAGCTACTGAGTTTTCTGTGGAAGGTCGAATGGGACAGATTGCTTTCTAAAAGTGTCAAAACATTTTTTCTAGCCTTCTAGTTATCAAAACCACTTAACAACAACTCCAAAACTAATCCTAACTCTTCCACCAATTTCTCAACATGTCAATAGTGATCTAACACTAAACTTAGCAATATTAAAGAGTCCATTTTTCATGAATGTAAATGATCATCAAGGATAGTTAAGATTTACAAGTTCACTAGTATATATGTTTGTGATGTGTTTATCATCACTTTCTTGTTGAGATTTATACCATCTAGTTTTCTTAGGATAAAAATTTGCTTAAAACACAACCATTTGTCAAAAGATTATTGTGGATATAAAGCTTTATTAACATGTACAAAGTGATAAACTAAGTATATACACTTGAACTAGCATTATGATATGAAGAGTATGAAGTTTAGCAATGTAAAGTTTACTTACAAAAGGAGATTAGTGTGTTGAGAAAGCAATGCACTTGATTAACCCAAGATTAATGTTTCCAAACCCTTACTAGAATACTCTAATGACACTAGAATTAGCCACAATCAAACTTTCTACTTCCTTGCTCCCTCATGTGTGTCGAATTATATGTGTAGAATGAGTGAGTGATATATTTTTTTTTCTCTTGAACTAAGGTAAGGAAATGATACAAGTATCTTATTTATAGTATGCTTAGGGTCCAAGGTAAAATAGTTGGTCAAAAATATCCTTGGGCTTGGTCATCATGGTTGTACCGATTTGGGGTCTAGGGGGGGGGGCATGATCTTGGTCAAGCCACCATTTTGTTTTTGAACTCCATGTTTTAAGCTTCTTTGTTGGTAATTAATTTTTTGAAATTTTGTCAAGTAATAATTACAAAACAATAGGAGGGGGGGGGGGGGGGGGGGCGGCACATGTACTATTTTTGGAGTAAAAGAGTTGTTTTGGTATAAGAGTGTATATGTTGTATGTATTGGGTTTTAGAAATAGGTTGAGCCAAACATCGAAGATATGGTCAAGAATATTATAGCTACAGTTCCACTTGTCCTTCAAAGACTTCCGTTTTACACCAAACTTTACCAAAAGCATTAGATTAACATAACAAACATGTTTTAAGGGTTCTTGACCCGTCTACAACCCAAAATGGGTATTTTCATACATAATCCAAACGCCCCTTTTACTTTGACTAGAATTACATAAAACATACTTCAACTCAACGATTGACCACCATATCGTTATACAACTCTTGACATACAATTTGACCCTTGTCTACTCATTACAAAAACTTGAGACATTTAAGTGATTGGTTGTTCGAGCACCTTGGTTGGTGCAGGTGATTGTATTGCGATTATATGATGTATGATAGAGTAATAGTTATGGCATGCGAGTAGCAATGCTAAGCGGTATTAGGGATGGGTTAGTAAGTAAATTAAAGTGTTATGATGCCTTAGTTATAAGGTAGACAAGTACTTACGGCTAATTAGAAGGTTGATGCTTAGACATAGATTGATTATGCGATGTGATATATGATGCCATAGAATTCATGATTTGATTATGATTATAGATGTTTTAACACTTGTTGGATAAGTGTTAAATGTTGAGTGTTATAGTTTATGCGATGTTAAGTCTATGGTAGTTGTGTTGGGTCCTTCAGTACCCAAGAGTCGTTAAAACAAGATTTGAATACAAATTAAGCTAAGTGTTAAGTAAACCGAAAATATACTAAGTCACTGAGTGAACAGTCACTTAGTGAGTTACCTTCAAGATGCTCAGGACGAGTCTAAGAAGAAAGACTCACCAATTCAGGAAGGCGGTTCTCCCTGAAGTGTTACTTGAGACAAAGAAGAAGGTAATGGGATCAGTGAGTGTTAAACAAGAGCTCACTGAACCCCCAGTCTCCTCAACAACAATAACTTAAGACTGAGGACATGAAGATGAAGACTGAAGAACCATGATGCCTGAAAGAAAGGCAGGATTGAGCGGGAAGGTTTGAGAAGATAAGAACAAGTCTTATCGGGGTCAGGCAAACCATCCCTCAAGTGGCTAAAAGTCGAAGAAGTGTCAGGTCTGACACTTGAAGACTTTTTGGCTCAATCCTATTGGTTCTTGGAAATGACAAATACTGTTGTAGTTGTCAGACACGCTTTGTTATTCTTTATGTATTTTTAATCTTCAGTACTCTTAGATGTTTGCCTATAAATAGCAAACAGATGGAAGAAAGTGGGTTAAGTTTTGTGCATTAAAAGCTTAGACTTTCACAAGACCCACTTTCTCCTACAAAGAGTAACCAATCCCTGAGATAGCTCAGTGAGGCATATTGTTACCACTCTAAGCATAGCTTGAGTTTAGATAGGAGACACCATACCTTGTCTATTCAATCCCAAGTGTTTGTTCCGCAAAATACTTGGGTAATAGATTCTTTGATTCATTTCTAATAAGAATTTAAACATTGAAAATACCTTGTGTTTTTATATTTACGTTTCATTAACTGTTAGAAATAATCAATACATTGTATTAGTCATAAACACAAATAGATTAACTTTCTAGTTAACTCTAAGCGTGTTAAGGGAACAACAAGTGGTATCAGAGCCTCTAGTTTATTAAATCTTTCAAAATTAACCAAGAGTGCTCAAGGTTTTTAAAACCAAGATCCTACTATGACTGATGCAAATGTGCCCCAGCTAGTCGACAAAAAGGGTGGAAGCTTTTCAGCTGTTGCCCCACGACTTGAAGCTGGTAAATTTAGCAAGTGGAAAAAGCGAATGCTTTGCTACTTGACTGGTATGGAACCATACCACATCACTTGTGTCAAAGATGGTCCTTATGTCCCAAAGACTGCTGAAGGGCTAAAAAAGCCTGAGGCTCAATGGACCATTGATGAGAGGAGGGTGGTCAATCAAGACCAACGCCTGAAAAGCATCATTATATCATGTCTTTCTGACGATATAATGGAATCAGTCATCAACTGTTCAACAGCCAAGCAAACTTGGGATGACTTGGTCAATAGCTTTGAGGGTCCCTCAGATACCAAGGAAAACAGGGTCATGGACCTGAAACTTGAGTATAATACTTTCAGGGCAAAAGACTCTGAAAGTCTCTCTCAGACTTATACCAGATACAAGACTTTGATAAACGAACTATCAAATGATGGTGTAGTTTTGTCTAAGCATGAGACAAATGTTGGATTTGTCAACAGTCTCCCAGAGAAGTGGTTAAACTTCTCACAAGGCCTAAGGAATGCTAATCACATTCAGACCCTTGAGCTCCCTGAGATCTATGGGAAGTTTGTCTATGAAGACAACTTAATCTCAAGGAGATACCCTGACTCAAAAGTTCTTGAGTCCAAAAAGGCCTTGACCTCCACACCCATATCTACTTCTTTTTATACTAATGGTGTTATGCAGGATTTCCAAGAGGATTCTGAGGATGAAATTGATGAAAGGACTAGTGATAAGTACCTCAAAGTTTTAAACTTGGAATTCCAAGAGAGGGCACTCCTTGCTAGTTCAAAACATTTCATCAAAAGAAACCAGTCCAACTTTTCAAAAGGAAAAGCAAATGAAACTACTAAATGCTTTAATTGTGGTAAAAAGGGTCATTTTGCTAGGGACTGTTATTCTAAAACCATCTCAGAACCCTCTTACAAATTTTCAGGAAATAGTTCCTCAGGAACTAGCAAGTTTCAACCTAGAATATTTCAGTCTATCCAACAATTTCAAAACAAGGTTCAAAAAGACTTTGAAGCAAAATATAGGAAAGCTAAGGCTAAACTTGCAATTCTTGAAACTAATCCCTCTATGTCTCAGGCTGCTCAAACATCCAAACCTGTTCAGGCAAAGAATAAGGTTTTAGTAGCTGAAGCTTATGACTGGGATGAAGAAGAGGTCTCCTCAGATGAGGAAATTAGAGTGAGTGCACTGATGGCACTCTCTGAAGGTGATCAGGTGGCTGTTGGGAAAAGCCATGCAAGGAATGGAGAGTGGGTAAACATCACCATGACGAAGGTAAACACTTTACTTTCTATGGATGATGATTCTGATTGGCAGTCTTACATGAATTATATTTGTGTAGATCTTAAATTTGTTGAGGAACAAAGGCTTAATCTGTTTTCAAAATATAACAACATAGTGTCAGAATTGAATAAATGTAGATATGAATTGCTTGTACTGAAGCAAGCCAAATTAGAAACAATTACTCTACAAATTCAGAACACTAAAATTTTGAAACAAAACCAAGCCCTACAAACTGAACTTAACAAAGAAAAAGCGGTCATCCAAGGCTGGACCAAAAAGAACCCCAAGGTCTTTGATACTATGGGTTTAATCCCTAGGAAAACAATAGAAATTGACCATCACATGGTTAACCCCTATGTAAGTCCCAGTGAACTGACCTTTGTTCCAGCTGGCATATCATTTGAGCAAGAAATGCTTCCCAAGTCAAATTGTAGAAACTAAGAACGTGCTAAAGATAGTTTCTTGGATCATTTTGAGCCTTAAGGTTCAACAATAACAATGAATAATCATGCAGCGGAATAAGAACAAATCAATTGTTATTGACACAAAGTTTTTCCCAATAAAGCTTTCAATATATTAATACGTGTTATCTATAATAACAGGGAATCAAACGATTCTTGAAAGCTAAACTCCCTAGGCGTTTTCTATGATCAAACGCCTAGAACACACACACACACTTTAACTGACTACATTGAGGAAGATGTATATAAAAACCTGTACCTCTAATTTCTTTATATAATAGAAATTAGGGTTTACAAAATACTACGAAGGACTAAAATATAAATCTTCTTTTGCAAATAAGTCCTTCATGTTTCATTCTTTGTCTTTTGTATCATCAAATCCATAAACCCAACAATCTTCCCCTATTTGATGATGACAAAACAAACTCGTTCTTGTACGAACTTCCCTAGACGAAGTAGCAGAAGTTGAGATGTAGTCATCTCCCTGAATGAAACAAACTTGTCTTCCTTGTCTTCCCCTTAAACCATGCCATGCCACCACAATATTTCTTCCCCTTTTTGTTATCAACAAATAGAGAATGAATAAACAGTAGAAACTTCCCCTCGAGTGATGCATGTACATAAAATGATTCTTCAAATCTGTAGGCTTTATGTATTGTTGAAGAAAAATAATCATTACCAATTTGATGTTGAAGTAGAAGAAACCAACCTTGTGTCCTATGCCTTGTACTAAATACGACTTCGAATGTATACTTAACGTATAGGGAGACCGCAATCTCTTGACAATAATCACTGAGCACAATAACGTAACTCCTTCAAGTGTTTTGTCAATTCGTAGTCACCTGAACGAACAAACAAGTATCTTTAAACGTAATGGTGCCGTTTAAGATGTGATAAGACACAACCTTGAAAAATTCCACCGCATCATCAAATAAGCAACAAATACTCCTCTTCGTCAATAAGAAAATTAACTCGAGCCTTTAAAACTTTTAAGAACATAAACCAATCTCCTTTTGTGTGTGAACTTCCCCTGTGTGTGTGTAAACCAATAACTATACTAACTTCCCCTCACTGCTCGTAAATTATGCAAGTATCAATCGTGTAAACCTAGCAATAACGTAGCAGCAGAAAGTAAGTCCAGCAGCAGAATCAATATGCGTAGCAGCAGAGTGATATATGTCGAGCAGCAGAATGATCAAAGCTAACAGCAGAGTATTATAACTAGCAGCAGAGTGTATCAGACATAGCAGCAGAATAAAAAATACCGAGCAGCAGAATAACCTTTGACAGACAATGTGTATCAATTTAATGCCCTCAATTCTGTCTAACCCACGTGATGATATTAGATCCATGAACAATTTTAACCAAGGATCGTACAGCCCCAAAAATAATGTACTAGACGACAATAAAATATTCAATAGCAGCAGCAATTTAATATTCGAACCACTTGGACCTTTAGCCGTTTGACCACCGACCAAGTCATTATATCAATTATCACCGTCTCATTAAAAACTTGTACGAGGTTATCACTTGCACAAATCGACAAATTGCATTCCATATACATTTGCAGAAGACGACAACCAACCAGTCCTTGACCAATTAATGCAAACAATAACATTTGACCAGTCATACTATAGCAGATAACGCCAATTCATCAACATTTAATTGCACCGACCAATTAATATAGTTTCGATCAGTACGAGAATAAATATACCTTTGATATCACTGACCAATTGAAGAACAAATCAGTTAGCCCATGTGAAAGCGCCGACCCAATATTTAATTTGTACCAGGTTGTTTTAATTGAATCAACAGCAGCAACAAATCTTCTTCAGATCTGCATCCGACTTCCACGATCATAAAACCTTCTTCAAATGTGCTTATGTCGTCAAATAAAATTTGTGAATCCCTAGGTAACGAGCTCCCCAAGCTCTGATACCAATTGTAGAAACTAAGAACGTGCTAAAGATAGTTTCTTGGATCGTTTTGAGCCTTAAGGTTCAACAATAACAATGAATAATCATGCAGCGGAATAAGAACAAATCAATTGTTATTGACACAAAGTTTTTCCCAATAAAGCTTTCAATATATTAATACGTGTTATCTACAATAACAGGGAATCAAACGATTCTTGAAAGCTAAACTCCCTAGGCGTTTTCTAGGATTAAACGCCTAGAACACACACACACACTTTAACTGACTACATTGAGGAGGATGTATATAAAAACCTGTACCTCTAATTTCTTTATATAATAGAAATTAGGGTTTACAAAATAATACGAAAGACTAAAATATAAATCTTCTTTCGCAAATAAGTCCTTCATGTTTCATTCTTTGTCTTTTGTATCATCAAATCCATAAACCCAACAATTCTTGTTGATCCCAGTTGAGCTTCACGCTCTTATTAATTACTTTAGATATAAACCTAAAGCAATCGGTATAGAAACTGGTCTTGAATTGTATATCAAATATT
Source organism: Artemisia tridentata subsp. tridentata (assembly GCA_021014915.2). NCBI lineage: Eukaryota > Viridiplantae > Streptophyta > Magnoliopsida > Asterales > Asteraceae > Artemisia > Artemisia tridentata. Next base: position 297,337,296 of record CP139509.1, on the reverse strand, counting down.
ATGCGGAAATTAATACTTGATCTTAAGAAGAATTAAACACAAACGAATTATCAAACAACACTTCAATATATTAATACGATTGCTCGATAGCAATAGGGTTACAAGAAACCTTGAAGTGTAAACCAATAATGATACGTATGTAAAACCTAACCCTAGATCCTCCTTTTATAGACTAAGGAGTCTAGTCGGTTACAAAACTTTCTATACACGAAAAATATCTTTACGTATCTTTTCTATACTTATCCTTAACATACTATACATATCCAATAAGCAGCAGCATAATCTTTCTAGAAGCAGAGTCTTCGTGACTAGCAGCAGAGTTATACTTAGCTTATTATTCCAACCATCAGATATCACCAAACAGCAGAGTAATAGACTAACAGCAGAGTTAATAGACTAATCAGCAGAGTTACTTAGTATCAGCAGAGTAACACTTAGCATATTTCACGAACAGCAGCATCTTTAGACCCAACAATCCTCCCCTAAACTTGATATTTTTCTCCAAAAATCATCAAGTTTCCTTTAAACCCAACTACTCACTAGGAGGATGCTTTCAAACACTTACTGTTTTGAAGTCTTCTCTTGCAAAATCTTTTTATACTTCTCAATTAGCACACCTGCTTGATAATCTGATACAAATGGCCTTTGTAACATTAACTTTCCTAGTTGTAACATATCAGTAAGAATATCAACATTGTTGTAGAAAGGATAATCTTTCTCTATCAACATGTAAATACCAAATCCACTATCTCCAATCAGTTCATGTACTCCACATGACTGATATAAGTACCACTTGACAACCTTCTTTGACCTTCTCAATTTTTCCCATTCAGTATACCTTGCATCAGGCTCAAACATGTTACTCAGCCAAAGATAATGTACTTTTTCAGGCACTTCCTCTGGTTTCTTGTCACTATATCTTTCCTGGTAAAGTTTCCAGAGTTTCACAATATGATCCCTGTCCATGTACTCCAACATCTGAGAAAATCTAACAGATTTTTCACATGCCAAGTTAGATCTCATAACTTCCCATTTTGCATCACAGACATCAAACACATCAAAAGAATAAGAGATAATTGGATACTTTGTTGATAAGGGGACTGCATTGATTACTTCAGGTTCTGGCTGTGGTTTATGAACTGTGAAGTCCATAAGGGCTTTCATAGCATCAGCTTCTTCTTGTTTGTTCTTATAACAATCTTCAGTTGCAACTCTTCTTTTCTTTCTAGCACTCATCTTACTTCTTTTACCAGTTCTCTTATAACCAATGACTTCCTTAATTTCTTCCCTCTCAACCTCCATAGTTTGCTTATCACCTTGCTTCTCCAAATTACTTCCAGATGCTTTCAAAGTAGCATTTGACTCTGGAGTTTTATAAGTCCATGGATCCACTCTTCTTGTTGACTTAACAACTTCATCATCATCAAATTTCCTATCAATCTCCTTCTTTGCTGTTTCATACATCTTTTTCACTTCATCATCTGAATAAATTTTCAAATCTTTTAGCTTCCAATTCTTCATATTTTTCAAGTAATATTCATGATGTCTTCTGAGTTGTTTTACAGTAGGAGGTTTAAGCACTTTCTTCTTCTTTCTTGCAGCAATCAATTTCTTCTTTTGGTTTGCTCTAAACTCCTCCAAGAAATCAAACTCATTCTTATCAGCAAAGTCATCTTGTAACTCCTCCTTTACCATATTGGCCCATCTGATCACAGCCTCATTCTTAGCCCTTTCATTATCCCATTCATCCAACAATGCTCTAGTCTTTGCCTTATTCTCAGCCAACTTCCTTTGCTTTTGATGCTCTTCCTGTTCATCTTGTTCTACCAATTTTCTTGTAGCATCTGCATCATGCCTATCCTGATCTGCTTTTGGCCAGAACTCAAATGGAAGGTGTGTAGGATAAGGTTTAGGTTGTTCAACAAGTTTACCTTTTCCTTTATCCTTTGATGCAATGGATGATGATACAGGTTTTGGTGTGAGAATGGGTTCTCTTATGAAAATACCTTTTGCCTTGGATCTAGAGACAATAGATTTTAAAGTAGGAGCAGCAGCAGATTGTTCTTGTTGTGGAAGTTTTTAAAGTAGGAGCAGCAGAAGATTGTTCTTGTTGTGGAAGTTGTTGTTGTTTGAATGGTGTGGTTGTTTTGGTTGCAAGGTTTAGAAGTACTTGTGCCAAGGGTAATGTATCATCATCTGATCCAGCAGCAGAGTTCTTAATCCCAACAGCAGAGTGTTCTGCACCAGCAGCAGAATCAACCTTTTCTCTCTTTTTACCAACAGCAGCAACATTTTCATCTGTTTTCATTACAACCTCTACTGAATTCTTGATTACCTCCCCTGAACCTGTTACATCCTCCTGATCATTCCTCCCCTGTTTGGAAGCATCCTCCTCCAAACATGGTTTGGAAATCTTCCTTTTCTTGGATTTCATGAGATGAGAAAATCTTGCTCTTTTCCATTGAACTCTCTCTAAATGCTTTACCCTTAACTTCAGTCTGTGAATGATTTCATCTTGAGAGTGTTGAGTAGCCTTCATCACCTGCAACTCTTCAGTAAGAGCAAGAACCTCTGTTGACAATTTTGTACATTTATCCGTCAATTCATCAAGTTGTTTCATAATAGTCTCACCACTTCGGTCTGTGTTACCTGACCCAAGAGGTGGATCATTGACATTGACATTTTGTACAAGTGGAGTAGCCATCAATTCAATATGTGGATGTTCAAGACTAGCCTCAACACTTCGACCTGTGTGACCTGGTCCGAGAGGTGTATCATAGGCATTGACAATATGTACAGTATCATCCATCAATTCAGTGGTAGTTTCATGTCTGTCCTCATCACTTCGGGATGTGTTAACTTCCCTGAGAGGTGAATCTTGGGACAAAAACTCAGTCTCAACCCTAGGTTAAACATCTGAGCCCCCCATATTAGCCAGTTGGCTGGGGTTACCATCTTGTGCAGTAGGATCAAGTGAACCTTCAGCATTAGATGTTGCTAAGGTTGGGGTCTTACTTATATTGACACTGGCCTGCTCAGTTACTAAACCAGAGACAGTAGTGTCAGCCCCTTCCTTCATGCCATCTCCATCACCTATGGCAGCCTCATCTGCTACCATACCAGCACTAGTCTGAGGTAACTGAGTGCCCTGTTCTTGTGAAATCCTAGGTGAATGGGTATTTTGAGGTTCATTAGAGAATGATGCATTCAAACTTAAAGATGAGGATGTGTGATGGGAAGCTGTGGGAGTTCCAGCTTCTTCATCCTCATTAACAGCAGCCACAATATCCAAAATGTATTGGGACAAGGGAGTGATAGTACCAGAAAAACCTTTCCCATTTTTCCTCAGAAAAGCAAACATTTTGATAGTCGTGTTATTGCTTGGCTCAATATGTGTATGCTTCAAGGTTTTCTTTAGCTGATGGTTAATAAAGAGTTGTAGAAACCTTGGATACAAATAAAACTGCATTTTGACATACTTCTTCATACCTTCAAAAATCATGGATGAAAAATCAAACGGTTGCCCTGTGGCTAAACAAACCAAGGCCGTGGCTTGAGAAGCACTAAATTCATTCCATCCACCTACTTTAGGAAACAAACAATGTTGAAGAGTATGCAAAAGAAACTTCCAGTGTGGGCAAAGGAGACCTTTATAAAACGTTCCACTAGCCTCAGGCCTCTCATACCTAATTTTCTCCAGCTCAGTCAAGATAACATCTGTGGTAAGATTAGGGGGTGTTGGAACACCAGATAGACGAAGACTTCTCTTTATTGATGTTTCACTAACAACAATACTCTCTCCATCTACAAGACCAATCAACCTTTCCTCCCCGTCTAGAGTTGCAAGCTTAACAGTTGACCAAAACTGGTGCATATGAGATTTAAATATGGGAGGATCAACTGTTAAAGCATACCTTAGGCGCGATGCACTGAGAAAATCCATGACTTCATGAAAATCTTCAGCAGCCGGGACCTTGCTAAGAAAAGCGATTTGATTGTGCTCATCAGGAAACCTTCTTCTAGCCATTTTGATTTTGGGGGTTTTGGATATAATGAGATGAATTAGTGTTTTTGGGTGAGAATTGGATGTAACTTTGAGCAGTTAAAATGTAATGAGATCGAATTGGGTTTTGAGACCGTTTTGATCTAATTAGGTTTTAAGACGCGCCAAAATTTACAAGTTGACCCCTTGACTTTCAAACTCAGCAGCAGAGTTATGAAAAGTTTGACTAAAAGTCAACTTTCCCAAAATCTTCCAAATTTAATGCCTCAATCAGATTAAATACGATACTAACTCCTAATTTAAGTCTATAAATCCCTCAAAATCTTAGCAAATCCCCAATTTCACAAACCCTAACACAAAAATCAAATAACCATGAGTGCATCAAAAACACCGATCATTGAGCTTTCATCCGATTCACCAGCAAATGATAATGATGGATGGTCTGATTCATCATCATCCAATGGTAATGGATGGTCGTCCTATTATCCACCAGGATGCAAACCAAAGGGAAGAACCAAGAAAGAAGCAGCAAGATTCAAGAAACCCAAAGAACCAATAAGTATCTCCTCTTCAGACTCCGAGAAGCATTCTACACCTACAATATCATCGGATGAACTAACAACTCCTCCATCTTATTTAGACGATTCATTCACCTCTTCACATTCTTTTGATGATGAAGAAGTTCAAAAACTATCAGAATTACTAACCAAAGAGTTTGAAAAAGCAGCATCATCAGTGAAGATCCCTGTTCCAAAGAAGAAGCCTGAGAAGAAGCAAGTTCCATCCCCAAGTCAAAAGCAAATTCCATCTCCAAGACCAGTAATACTGGCACTTCCCTGCAAGAAGGTGTCTGAACTCATGGGTAGCAGAGGACCCCGCAGCAAAGTCATGCCGGATATTGTTGGAAAAGGAAAAGGAAAACTTGAGTAGGATCTTTTGTATGTCTTAGAATCTTGTGTCTTGATGTTTGTTGAACTATGGATGTAATGAAGCTTTATTTTGTACTCCACTTTTTGATTAATGAATTTGAAATTTCCTTGCTTTACTTGATGTGTTCTTATGAATATCTGCAAAAGATTAGTAGAAAGCCACAAAACACAAGCAAGAATATCCCACAATAGCAGCAGAGTAGCATAGCAGCAGACAACTAAACAGCAAACAATTTAAGAAACAGCAAATTTTGACTAAACACCAGACTTTGACTTAACAACAGCACAAATCTTTACACAATTTTACAAAAACATACAGAGATAAGATGTTTAAAGATTAAAGATTTATCATGCCAATACTAGCAACTAAAAATTGAAATCTACCTACATCAAATCCTTTTGTAAGTAAATCCTTTTGTAACAATCTCTAATAAAATGATGTCTTATCTCTATGTGTTTTGTTTTAGAGTGAAAAATAGGATTTTTGATAATACACATTGTGCTGTTGTTGTCAATGTAAATTTTGGTGTTCATGAAATTGTACCCATAATCCAGCAGTTGATTCTGAATCCAGAGCACTTGTCCACAGCAGCTAGAAGCAGCTACATATTCTGCTTCAGTTGTTGAATTAGCCACCACTGTTTGTTTCTTACATTGCCAAGAGATCAACCTATGTCCAAGATATTGACAGCCTCCAGTGGTTGATTTTCTATCCAAACTAGCTCCAGCATAGTCACTATCAGAGTATGCCACCAAGTCAAAAGGTGAATCCTTAGGATACCAGAGGCCCAACCTAGGTTGACTCCTCAAATACCTAAAAATTCTCTTAACTGCATTCAAGTGAGAAACTTTTGGGGACACTTGAAATCTGGCACAAGCACACACTGCAAACATAATGTCTGGTCTTGAAGCAGTTAGATACATCAATGACCCAATTATTGATCTATAAAGATGAACATCAACCTCTTCCCCATCTTCATCCTTGAGCAAAGGTTTGTTGGTTTCTATTGTTGTCTTTGCAGGCTTCACATCTTTACACCCAAACTTCTTCAAAATATCAGCCACATATTTGTCTTGGCTAATAAAAATCCCATCTGATTTCTGCTTGACTTGAAGCCCCAAAAAGAAAGTGAGTTCTCCCATAGAACTCATCTCAAACCTGTTATGCATAAGCTTCTCAAATTCTTCACATAACACCTTATTTGTAGACCCAAAAATGATATCATCTACATAAACCTGAACAAGTAGGATATCCTTTTTGTCTTTCTTAATGAACAATGTTTTGTCAATGGTTCCCCTTTTGAAACCATTTGCCAGCAAATACTTGGATAAGGTGTCATACCAAGCTCTAGGAGCTTGATGTAGTCCATACAGTGCTTTCTTTACCTTGTAAACCCTATCAGGATACTTAGGATCTTCAAAACCAGGTGGTTGCATCACATATACCGGTTCTTCAATCTTTCCATACAAGAAAGCACTTTTCACATCCATTTGATACACAAGAAAATTCTTGTATGAGGCATATGCCAAGAATAGTCTGATAGCCTCAATTCTTGCAACTGGGGTAAATACCTCTTCATAATCAATTCCTTCTTCCTGAGTGTATCCCTGAGCCACCAATCTAGCCTTGTTTCTTATAATAATGCCTCTTTCATCTCTTTTACATCTGAACACCCATTTTGTACCAATTGCCCTTTTCCCATTGGGCAGATCAACTAATGTCCAGACTTCTTGAAGCTTAAACTACAGCAACTCCTCTTGCATAGCTTCAACCCAACTTTCATCTTTCATAGCCTTGTGAATGGTTTTGGGTTCTTCTTGAGATAAGAAACAGGAAAACATGCAATTTTGTAAATCCTTGTGGCTATTCCTCTTTTTAAGTGTTTGAGCAAACAATCCCTGATCAAGCAAATCACTCAAACCTTTTGATTTACTTCTGGTCTGTACAGCAGAGTGAACATCACCAATAATCTGCTCCTTTGGATGATTCTTGTGGATTCTGGTTGTTGGAGTGGGACTAACAGGTATATCAGTCTCCAAATTGGATAAATCAGCTTCAGCACCAAAGACATCAACAATTTCATCATCAGTGTCCACATACACTTCTTCTAATTCGGGCATCTCTTCAGAAGAATCATCATAAGAATCACCATCTTTATCAGCAGTAGAGTCCTTGGGCACAGCAGCAGAGTTACCAAGCTTAACAGCAGAGTGTTTTGGCCTGGCAGCAGAGTTGAGAGAACTGCTGCTAGTTTTATTCCCTTGTTGCCCATCAATTTCTGACTCTTCATTCCTTTCCTTATCACCATTCTTGTCATCATGAGAAGGCTGAACACTTTCTTCTGCATCATTCTTTGGAACTTCTGCATGAACATCATCATCCAGTGAACTCTTGCCCTCATTAGGTGTGAAAGGCTGATCAATGTTCCATCTTTCAATCAACACAAACTCTTTTGCAGATGCATTATCCTCAGCTTGAGTACCTGCAGTAGGGTTAGTTTGTGTACCTGCAGACATGTTAGTTGTACCTGCAATGACTGGTTGATAATTCATACTTTTGGTTAAAGAATCAATATCAAACATCCATTCAGGACCTTTTCCATCAACATTAGGTGTGGTTTCTCTAATTTTAACATGTAAATTTTCCACCACATGCCCAGTCCTTTGATTGAAGACCCTAAAAGCCTTACTTTCAGTGGAGTATCCAACAAAGAAACCTATGTCTTCTTTCTCACTAAACTTGCCTAAGTGGTCAATGGTGTTCAAGATAGTAACAGGACACCCAAATGGTCTTAAGAAATCTATCAGAGGTTTCCTACCATGTAATAACTCATAAGGGGTCTTGTTATGAGGCTTAACTATCTTACTTCTATTTTGCACATAGCAAGCAGTGTTGACTGCTTCAGCCCAAAAGATAGTGGGTAACTTAGACTCTGACAACATGGTCCTAGCATCCTCAATTAATGTTCTATTTCTCCTCTCATCAACACCATTTTGCTGAGGAGTTCTAGCCACACTGAACTGTCTAGTTATACCCTTTTCCTCACAGAACTGATTCATCACTTGGTTCTTAAATTCAGTTCCATTGTCACATCTGATGATCTTAACCTTGTGATTAAATAGGTTTTCTATCCTTGTAATAAAAGCCTTAAGAATGCCAGGAGTCTCATCCTTTGTAGCTAAAAAGAATACCCAAGTAAATCTACTAAAATCATCAGTGACCACTAAGCCATACATCTTTTTGTTCAAACTTTTCACATAAGTAGGTCTAAATAGGTCCATATGTAACATAAACAAAGGTTCAGTAATAGAGTTCACCAATTTGGACTTACAAGATGCTCTATGTTGCTTTCCCATCTGACAAGCAACACATATTTCAGGATTTTCAAAAACCTTTGAAGGTAATCCTCTGACCAAATTCCCTTTCACCAACTTGTTGATAGCCTTGTAATTCAAATGGCCAAGCCTTCTATGCCAAAGTTTGGATTCATCAATAGTGGCTTTGGCAAACAGACAAGTTAAATCTCTTTTGGGAATAATGTTCTTTATGTCCACACTGTATATGTTGTCATTTCTAGGGACTTTAAGAAGTACTAATTTATCATCAGGTATCTTATAGTCGGGAGATAAGACAAGACACTCAGTGTCTGTAAAAAGAACAAAATTCTTTCTGTCACACATTTGTGAGACACTAAAAAGATTGAACTTTAGTCCATTCACCAAATACACTTTCTCAAAATCCAATTTTCCAGTTCTGATGATGCCTTTTCCAACAATTTTACCTCCTTTAGGGTCATTCCCAAAGGCAACGTATCCACCATCCAAAGCTTCAAAATTTTCCAAATTGCTTTGGTCTCCAGTCATATGTGAAGAGCATCCACTGTCAAAAATGCATTTATCCTTTAGCTCCTTTTGTAGATTGCCCTGCACAAAAAGTAAGAGAATTAGTTTCTCTTTGGGACCCAAGCCATTACTGACTTGGATCTGCCTTGTGCATCAAAGTAGTCAAATTTCTTCAACTGCATTGGTGCACTGCTGTGTCTGAGAACATGATCCAAAACTTTAACTTTAGGTTTCCAGACCCTGCAAGCTGAGGCCTTAACAGCATAAAAATGGTTGCCCACAACAGTATCAGTAACCACTTTTGGCAAAACAGCAGAGTCTGCCTTAGCAGCAGTATCAACTATGTCCTTCTTTATGGGCACTTTTGATGCAATAGGTGAGATAACTCTAGAAGCACCATCTCTCATCAAAACTTCCTTGGGAACCATGTTTCTTTTGGGATGAGGGTGAGTCTTTCTAGCAAAGTTTCTATGGTTCACCCTTGTATGTTGGTTCCAAACTGGTTTTTGATAGTAGTAGCACTCATCTTGCAGATGTTCAAAACTACCACAACTATAACATGCCTTTTTAAGTAATTGAAAATCAGTACCTAATCTTTGTGAAACTAGGTTGTTCCAATTTCTCTGATTTCCTCTAGGCAAGTTATTGGTTCTCTTAGGATATACTATAGGTGTGTTTTCATACTCAGCCATCTTCCTAGAGATACCTTTACCTAGCTTAGGCTTAACAAACTCAACCTTTTTAGCCTTAGGTACTTTAGATTCAACAACAGCAGGAATTTCTTCCTTTTTGTTCTTAGGGGTTGAATCAGATTCCACCACTTCATCATCACTGTCAGACTCCCAATCTTCAATAAGTGGTGCATCAGACCACTTTTTCTCAACCTTAGGTGACTCTATTTTAGTTTCACTAGTTTCACCTACAGGTTTGGCCTCAGACTCAGGTATGAAAGATAATGTCCTAGTAGGAGGGGCATTGGCACTAAGTTTCTTAGGTGGAGCAACAACATTGTATCCTAGACCACAGCCTGAGTCTGCAAAGTGTCTTCCTATTAGTTTACTGAGGATGTCAGTGGCAAATTGTTGTTTTTCCACCCTAACAACATGTTTTTCAGTTTCACTTATAGCTGAATCTTTAGCCTGTTCAGCCTCTTCTACTTTCCCCATAAGAACCTTAATCTCACAATCTTTCTTAATAAGCTCAATTTCTAAACTAGTGATCTTATCAAGATATTCAATTTCAGCCTTTTTATAAAATTCAAGCTTCTCTTCTACATTTTTTAAACCATATTCATAACTAAGATTGTCTAACTTAAGTTTTTCATTCTCCATTTTAAGGTTTCCATTGCTAGACTTAAGTATTTCTATTGTATCAGAACATGATTTAAAAGAACAAGATGATTCATTTGATACCTCAGAGTCTGATCCAGAGGAAGAGTAGGCCATGAGAGCAAATTGTTGTTCTTTAGGTTCTTCATCAGCTACCAATGCAAAATTTGGACCATCTTCAGCATGATCACTCCAGTCATACTCTCCTAACCCATCACATGACACCATAGCAGTATTAGGATTTGGCTCTTCATCAGTAGGCTTATTTGTATTCTCATTATTTCTTTTGGGTGCTCTGCACTCTCTTGCAAAGTGTCCTTCTTATGACAATTATAACATTCAGCCTTTGATTTGTCAAATCCCACATTCTTGTTTCTTCTGAACTTCATTTCTTTACCAGTTCTTTTAAGAAACCTTCTTGCCCTCATAGTTAGCATTGCAAACTGCCATTGCATATCAATCTCTTCAACATCATCAGGATCAAGTTCATCCAGATCTTGAGGCATAACTGAAGTACTTGTAGTAAGTTCAGCTAAATAAGCACAAATAGCAGCATCACTGATGGTGTTGGTATTGGTAGAGTCAGCAGCAGAGACATGTGAACCAGCAGCAGGAATGAAAGTACCAGCAGCAGAGTGTTGTTCTTGATGACTACCAGAATTCTTGTTGCCTGAGGAAACGAAAGCAAGATTGTTTGTGGTAGAAGATGAACTTGACAATCCCTTGACTTCAGATTCATATACTTTCAAGTTTTTATACAGATCATCCAATGTCATCTTCTCAAAATCTTCCTTGTGCCTCCAAATCACTGTGTGAGTGTTCCATTCAGTAGATAGACTTCTCAGAAATTTTAGATTGATATCTCCTTGAGATACATCAATCTTCAATAGAGCCATCTGACTGGTCAGCTTATAAAGTTTATCATAAGTTCCCTTAATATTCTCAGAACTCAAAGCAGTAAAGGTTTCAAACTGGTGCTTCATTAGATTCTTTCTTGACTTCTTGGTAGCTTCATTCCCACCAAATCGAAGTTCAATAGCTTCCCATAATTCCTTATCAGACTCAATATGATTAAAACTTAGTTGATAATCATTAGGTATTCCCATCATGAGAATATTGTGAGCCTTGACCACCAATCTTCTCTGTGCTTTCTCCTCACTTGTCTTGAGAGTCAAGACTGGTCCAGTAGCAGTCTTGGCTAGTTGACTGTCGCCATATAAGACAACTTCCCAAAGTGAGTAATCAACCATTCTCATGTATTGTTGAATTCTCATCTTCCAGATCTCGTATTCTCCGGTCTTGAGCATGGGGACTCTTGATGCAGTAACCATGTGTGTTGAATCGGATTCCAATGCTTACTTTGATGATTAACAGATCTTGTATGCAGTAATTCTTCTTGGTACCAGTTTCTAGATCAAAAGCTCTGATACCACTTGTTGATCCCAGTTGAGCTTCACGATCTTATTAATTACTTTAGATATAAACCTAAAGCAATCGGTATAGAAACTGATCTTGAATTGTATATCAAATATTATGCGGAAATTAATACTTGATCTTAAGAAGAATTAAACACAAACGAATTATCAAACAACACTTCAATATATTAATACGATTGCTCAATAGCAATAGGGTTACAAGAAACCTTGAAGTGTAAACCAATAATGATACGTATGTACAACCTAACCCTAGATCCTCCTTTTATAGACTAAGGATTCTAGTCGGTTAAAAAACTTTCTATACACGAAAAATATCTTTACGTATCTTTTCTATACTTATCCTTAACATACTATACATATCCAATAAGCAGCAGCATAATCTTTCTAGCAGCAGAGTCTTCGTGGCTAGCAGCAGAGTTATACTTAGCTTATTATTCCAACCATCAGATATCACCAAATAGCAGAGTAATAGACTAACAGCAGAGTTAATAGACTAATCAGCAGAGTTACTTAGTATCAACAGAGTAACACTTAGCATATTTCACGAACAGCAGCATCTTTAGACCCAGTCAGTAAGTTACCAAACTTTGAGACTGGAAAGATCTTGCTTCCTGAAAGTCAGGCTTTGAAAAATATGCTTGGACTTACTGAACAACTCAGTAAGCTTGAACTAACTGAACAACTCAGTAATACTGAGTCAGTAAATGAGTCTGAATCAGAATCATATCCACCACTCCCACCACTGAATACCCTTCAGGGTGCTGCACCAAACTTAGGCCTCCCACCAATGGTCTACTCTCAACACTCTCCAAAGGAGAGGTCAGGAATGGGAAAAACAATCCTGAAAAGACCAACACTTGAAGTCTCAGTAAATACTGATGACTCATCATCTTCAGTCCCTTCTGAAGTAATAACCCAAAGCCCTGACTTAAAATTTTATCAGTTGGCTGAAATGGTCAGGAAGCTGGGTGAGAAGATTGCATCTTCTGAGAAACCTTCTCAATCCAAGAAGGAACAAAAACCAGCTTCCTCAAGAACCAAACCAAAACCCTCAAAACCCCTGAAAAGATGTGAACTGTGTAACTATACCAATCATATCACTGATGATTGCTATAGAATCCTTTACTACATGATTTGCAAAAAGGATGATCACAGGACCTCTGATCATAAAACACACTCAGTCACATCAAAGATGGCAAGCCTTAAAGCTCAGTCTTTAAACTACCCTTCTGATTCTAAACAGAAACAAAAGGCAAAGCCTTTTGCACCTTGCCCTTACTGTGGGTTCAATGACCACCATCCTAAGGATTGTCAAATTGAAAATTGTTGTAAAAATAGTGGAAGTTCTACTCATGACACCTCAAGACGTGATAAGGCCATTCAGGCCAGAAGAGGTATGAAAAAGTCAGCCTCTCAGTCTACTGAGTCTACATCTGCAATCAAATGCATAATTTGTGGTAGCTCAGTCCACTCTACCACTGACCATAAATCAATTGTAAATGTTAAAAAGACCTCCAAAGCTAAGCCCTCCAAGAAGTGGAGTCCTAGAAAGAACTAACCTAGTTTACTATTTGTGCAAAAACATGCCCGGGATCCTGTTTGGCATATAGATAGTGGACGTTCAATGAGCATGACTGGTGTGAAGGAGTATCTGTACAAGTATGTTAATGAATCAGGACCCAAAGTGATATTTACTGATAACTCATCTTGTCTCACAGAAGGTTATGGTTCAGTAAACTGTAATGGTATAGTCTTTACTAGGATAGCTTATGTAAATGGTCTTAAATACAATTTGATCAGTGTCAGTCAACTATGTGATGCTAAATACATAGTTCAGTTTGATGATAAACAAGGAATCATCTTCAATGCTAACAAGGAAGTTGTCCTTATTGCACCAAGAAGACATGATGTTTATGTGTTGGACATGTCCAGTCTGACTCAGAATGGAACTTGTCTCTTTACCAAGGCCACTGATACTCTCAATTGGCTTTGGCATAAGAGACTCTCCCACCCGAACTTCAAAAACATAAACAACCTTGTTAAACAAAACAAGGTCCTTGGCTTACCATCTCTTGTGTTTTCAAAGGATAAACCATGCTCAGCTTGTGAAAAAGGTAAACATCATAGAGCATCCTTTAAAACCAAAACCAACTTTTCCATCAGGAACTGCCTACATCTTCTCCATATGGATCTATTTGGACCAATTAGTCCTAGATCCATTAACCATGAGAAGTATACTCTGGTCATTGTGGATGAGTACTCAAGATACACTTGGGTATACTTGTAACACCCCAACCCTGATAAGGGTAGAAGTATTACGTTATGGTGACATATCAAAGCAAACACAAGCATATGACTAAATAATACAAAATGAATTTCAAAGGTTACAAAGGGAAAATCTGAAATACAAGGTTACGAATGAGAATTACAATAAATACTAAGTCAAAAAAAATATAATCACTTCTAGTCATCTCTAATCCAGAATAGCTATCAAGGTATAGTCTTCTAAGTCCAAAGTACTCTCCACTCATAACCCAGCTTCCAACTAAAACCTGCCGCAGGAAAAGAAATGCGGCTGAGCTTAAAAAGCCCAGTGAACAGATATATATAAACGAAACCAAAAGATAAGGAACAAAGAATATAATATGGTGCATTGGGGAAAACATAAGGTATAAACAAATGGATATCAAAAGTAAGGAAAGGTCAGTAATCTACCACGAGCCCAAACAAATCAAATCATAATTATAACGTATCATCAGTAACCATAGAGGAGCGACCTCTCAAATATGTGAAGGACGTGTATTGCACACAGCATCAATCACCAAATCAAATCATATCACATCATATACAAAGCAAATCTAGGATGCATCCATACACCCCTGCAAAGATATTAGTGGCCAAACACATATAATAATTGAGCTCATAATAAATGTAACACCCCAACCCGACAAGGGTAAAGGTGTCACATCACGGTGACAAATCAGAGCATACATAATACACAGCGGAAGCCATAAACCAAAATCAATAAGAAAGTCAAGCCAACACGGCTTAAACCAAATTACATGAGTTCAAAAGATAAGATAAACAAATGGAATAAACAAAAGAAACAGAATCCCGAAACAAATGTCATAATATAAGGGTGGTCATCTAAGGTAAAAGCTCCAACCAAAAGCTCTAATCTCTCAATCCCAAAGCAGAAGTCCCCAGTTCCTAGCTTAGATACCTGCTGCACACGAAAAGAAAACGTGCGGCTGAGCTTAAAAAGCTCAGTGAACAGATACATATACAAAGCAAGGATAAGGAAGTACGAATTATGGCAAAGATTAAATGATAACGAAACAGATATAATATATGGTGCAATGGAAAGTATCATAAGGTACAGTCAATAAAGGGAAAAGAATAATATAGGATAGTAATCCACCACGAGCCCAGAAACATATCAGATCAAATCGTATACAGTAACCATAGAGGAGCGACCTCTCAGAAATGTGAAGGGCATGTATAGCACACAATACCAATCACCAGACAAAATCATATCATATCATATACAGTCAAATCCACTAAACAGAACAGATCTAGGATGCATCCATACGCCCCTACCCAATCACATGCAGACCAAATCAAAGGGATGGTGTAACCAAATCACTAGGGCTACACACTAGTCATGCCAGTGGTGCATCACAGACACGGCCATGTTACCTTCATGGCTAGGGTCACAAATTTTGGCTCGGGTATCAAACTAAGAGTTAGAAATCATATCATATCAGAAGGTCATATCCAAAGGTTCAAAACAAATAGATCAAAACAGATGGCTCATAACAAATGGTTCAAATCAAATCTTTTCAGAAGTATCAAGGTCCAAATCAGATTTTAACAGATCAGAAGATGCAAATCAGAAATCATATCATGTCAAGGAAATAGGACACCCTTAATGAAAAAGGGCAGAGTATCTGTACCTTATTCAAATGCAAGCACAAAGAACAAAAGCAGAAAGTACTGAGACAGATCAGGACCTCTCCCTCTTTACACCTAGAGAAAGTAGAAGACAAATTACTAAGGGGGTTCAAGTTCAGATTACCATCTTTAATTATCTTTTCATTTTAAGAACTTTCCAGATTTAGCAACTTTCTATTTTTAGCAGGTTTCCCGAATTAGCAAGTTCCCATATTTATCAATATTCAAGTGATACGAACTAAGTTAAGTCTTTTGTTAACTTATTATGGAAGGAACGTTCATTTTAACTCATTATACTAATTTAGGACCAAAATGATAATCTTTCATAGTTTAGGGTTATTAATGCAAATTTACCAAAGTTAAAGGTCCACATTTGAAATCCTATCATTTTACCATTCAAACACTTATGTTTTCCAGAATTTCATATTTAGCCTTCAAATTCCATAATTTACAATTCACACCCCTTTAAGTAATTAATTTACAAATCAAACTTTATAATTATATAACTTACACTTTAACCTTTATCATATTTACATTACACCTCAAGTCCTTTTATTTCTTCAATGTACAGTAAATAACCTTCAATATAAATATGTTACAAACAGCCCTCAAGGTTTAGGTAATTTACATATTTAGCCCTTGTACTTAATTAAATACAAATCGACTTATATATTTAACCATAATTACATATTAAGCCCTTAATTACTCAAATTTACACATTTTACCCTTCATAATATTATTTACTTCGAAAACCTTTCACTTTCCAGAAATTACACTTTTAGTCCCTCACTTAAATAAATTTCCAATTCGATAATTACATAATTAACAAATTACATTTTAATTCCAAAACTTTCATATTTTACAAATAGAACCCTCAATTTATATTTTATTCAGATGGCCCCTGATATATAGAGTATTACAAAAATGGTCCACGACTTTCAAAAGTTACAAAACACCCCCTTAACATTTTAAAATACAAATCGGTATACATGAATTATATCAAAATCAAACCCTAACAATTACTAATCATTATGCAATCATTATACTATCATTTAAACATCATTTATTATCCAAGAACAACCCTAAATCCTTAAACCCTAATTCGTTCCATTTTATTTCTTTTTCTTGCTTTTATTTTGCAAAATCCGATTTTAAGTTAAATTAACCACGACTCATATGGACCTCCACAATTCGAATTTACATTTTTCTCAGATCATATGGTGTATAAGGAAGCTACGAAAATTATATAAGAGCCCAGAAAAATCGCCACCATTTTTAGATTGAGTTTTAACGATTTAGGGTTTATAAACCCCTTAATTCGAAAACAATTCATAAATCTTGCATGGTTCATTTTTATCATTTTATACATGTTATAAGAGATTAGTAGAGGGCTAGAAAAATACCAGATGTGATACAGGTCGATCGGACCAATTATTAGAATTAGGGTTTTCTCGGTTTGGTAGGATCGACACCAAACAATTCCTCACGACCTCACGAACGATCTCACGACCTTGTAGATATTTTTCCCAGATCATAACCAATATGAAGAACATCAGAAAAATAAGAAACGAATTTTTAGATTGTCGAATGAATTATTGGGACTTAATACCTTTCGGATGGAATAAAAGGAGAAAAATTCGACACCAAGCAAACCCGACCTCTATAATTCGAAGTGCTATTTTTCCAGACCTCTTGAGATGCTAAATAATAAGGGAAAATTGGTCTTGAAACTCCAGAAATTCGGATGGGATGATAGGTGATTTATTTGGTGGTTTTGTTCTATGCGGCTAGGGTTTAGAAGAAGAAAAGTGTGTTGTATATATTGGAATGGATTTGGCCGAGTCAAATGGGGAGGGGATTGACAAAAATCACGGCCATATAGTTGGCAAAAGGATTTGATCAATTGTTTCCATTATTATCCCATTTCTTTATATATATAAATAATAATAATAATGTGTAAAAATCTCATTCGGTTCATATAGGGGTATTTTGGTAATTTGTAATTTATAAAAATGTTAAATGAATTTGTCTAAATTATTTGGCATCATAACTTGTCTATTTCCAGAAGTTCGAAATTGGTTTGGTACTTTATAAACCTTTTATTAAATTTTATTAAATTCATAGGGGCATTTTCGTCTTTTACTTGCTTTCAGATTTTTTGGTTTTGCAACTTCTTCCCCCCTAAAAAAAAAAATTTCGTCCTCGAAATTTGCAAAGAACCGGAAACGAAACAGAACGGAACACAACACAAAGGCATACCAGATCAGAACACGAAACGTGGGTAACTAAAATAGCTCCGATTATGATTTCATAGGCGCAGAGATAAGGATATGATTAGTTAATGATGTTGGTTTCAGATTAAGCTTCTTGGCAAACGGATTAGATACGACGAAATGATGCAAAGACAAAACGATCACAAATGAAAAGAAAGCCGGTAATAGTACCTGATGAGTCCTCCGCATGATCACGAGTGTAAGCATAAACTCGTCCCAAAGTGGGTGCTGGCTTAGCCGGTTCCGTCGGTACAGTATGGTTCTTCCTGGGACAGTCCTTCACCCGATGATGAGTAGAGCCGCATGAGAAACAACCGCCGGTAATCTTAAAGCAAGTACCCGGATGCGCCTTCCCGCAAGTAGCACACAGAGGTGGAGGAGGTAAGGCCTCAGTAGTCCTCCTCTGCTCGTGACGATCACCATCCCTCCTAGAAACTGACCTCAACTCCCGACCTCGCTGATCACGACCATGGTCCACCCGATCTCGTTCCTCATAACTCTTATACTCCCGACTCTGACCCTGACGGCCCTGCTCCCTGGAGTTTACCCGATTACCGTCCCTATCCCGCTTATTAGAATCCCTGTCTGCATGTAACAACTCGATGTTACGCGCGGCGTCCTGAACTCCAGCCACATCTTCGAACGGAGTCTTAACAATCCGGTCTAACACCCACCCCTTTAAAGCCCATTTGAAATGACGAGCCTGCCGCATAGCATTACCAGTGACCTCTGGCCCAACGAAACTGGCCAGACGCAGAAACCGTTGCATAAACTCTCCTGACGACTCCTGATCACCCTGACGAATCGACCCGTATTCCCTTTCATACCTTAGCTGCTCCGACATAGGAATATACTGTTTATAAAACACCTCGATGAACTCCGCCCACGAACAAGTCTCAGCAAAATCATCCCCTTTCGCCTGAACAAGAGCAGCCCACCAATTTTGAGCATCACCTTCAAATTTGAATGTGGCCAACCGAGTTTTAAACTCGTCAGCACATCCCAGAACACGAAACAACTTCTCGATATGTGTGATCCAGTCCTCCGCTTCATGGGGAGTAGCAGCGGACCTGAAAGAGAGAGGCTTAAGCTTGTTGAACCTCTCGATCCACACATAAATGCCAATGGGTGGAGCAGCGGGAGGAGCAGTGGGTGGAGTCTCGGGTTGAGCACCACCACCACCACCACCAGAAGAACTTGCAGCGTTCCTGATGTTATTGGTGACCTGAGTCACCACTTGAGGAATAGCGGCAGCCATCGCAGCGGCTATCATAGCCTGAAAATCAGGGGCTTCCCCTCCACCATTCCCATCAGTGTACTGAGTAAAGCGTGTATTCACCATCTGAACGATCACGAAAATGATTAGCAAAATATAGGAAGAATAAGCTCGAAAGGAAAGACGAAACCGAAACCTATGTCTACCCAAATCCTCACCAGTCAAGACTCAAATCTTAAGGGTCAAATCCTAAGGTCCACATGATCCACAGGTCATGGCTTATGTACTACAGGTCGCAACCTGGCTCTGATACCATAATTGTAACACCCCAACCCGACAAGGGTAAAGGTGTCACATCACGGTGACAAATCAGAGCATACATAATACACAGCGGAAGCCATAAACCAAAATCAATAAGAAAGTCAAGCCAACACGGCTTAAACCAAATTACATGAGTTCAAAAGATAAGATAAACAAATGGAATAAACAAAAGAAACAGAATCCCGAAACAAATGTCATAATATAAGGGTGGTCATCTAAGGTAAAAGCTCCAACCAAAAGCTCTAATCTCTCAATCCCAAAGCAGAAGTCCCCAGCTCCTAGCTTAGATACCTGCCGCACACGAAAAGAAAACGTGCGGCTGAGCTTAAAAAGCTCAGTGAACAGATACATATACAAAGCAAGGATAAGGAAGTACGAATTATGGTAAAGATTAAATGATAACGAAACAGATATAATATATGGTGCAATGGAAAGTATCATAAGGTACAGTCAATAAAGGGAAAAGAATAATATAGGATAGTAATCCACCACGAGCCCAGAAACATATCAGATCAAATCATATACAGTAACCATAGAGGAGCGACCTCTCAGAAATGTGAAGGGCATGTATAGCACACAGTACCAATCACCAGACAAAATCATATCATATCATATACAGTCAAATCCACTAAACAGAACAGATCTAGGATGCATCCATACGCCCCTACCCAATCACATGTATACCAAATCAAAGGGACGGTGTAACCAAATCACTAGGGCTACACACTAGTCATGCCAGTGGTGCATCACAGACACGGCCATGTTACCTTCATGGCTAGGGTCACAAATTTTGGCTCAGGTATCAAACTAAGAGTCAGAAATCATATCATATCAGAAGGTCATATCCAAAGGTTCAAAACAAATAGATCAAAACAGATGGCTCATAACAAATGGTTCAAATCAAATCTTTTCAGAAGTATCAAGGTCCAAATCAGATTTTAACAGATCAGAAGATGCAAATCAGAAATCATATCATGTCAAGGAAATAGGACACCCTTAATGAAAAAGGGCAGAGTATCTGTACCTTATTCAAATGCAAGCACAAAGAACAAAAGCAGAAAGTACTGAGACAGATCAGGACCTCTCCCTCTTTACACCTAGAGAAAGTAGAAGACAAATTACTAAGGGGGTTCAAGTTCAGATTACCATCTTTAATTATCTTTTCATTTTAAGAACTTTCCAGATTTAGCAACTTTCTATTTTTAGCAGGTTTCCCGAATTAGCAAGTTCCCATATTTATCAATATTCAAGTGATACGAACTAAGTTAAGTCTTTTGTTAACTTATTATGGAAGGAACGTTCATTTTAACTCATTATACTAATTTAGGACCAAAATGATAATCTTTCATAGTTTAGGGTTATTAATGCAAATTTACCAAAGTTAAAGGTCCACATTTGAAATATTATCATTTTACCATTCAAACACTTATGTTTTCCAGAATTTCATATTTAGCCTTCAAATTCCATAATTTACAATTCACACCCCTTTAAGTAATTAATTTACAAATCAAACTTTATAATTATATAACTTACACTTTAACCTTTATCATATTTACATTACACCTCAAGTCCTTTTATTTCTTCAATGTACAGTAAATAACCTTCAATATAAATATGTTACAAACAGCCCTCAAGGTTTAGGTAATTTACATATTTAGCCCTTGTACTTAATTAAATACAAATCGACTTATATATTTAACCATAATTACATATTAAGCCCTTAATTACTCAAATTTACACATTTTACCCTTCATAATATTATTTACTTCGAAAACCTTTCACTTTCCAGAAATTACACTTTTAGTCCCTCACTTAAATAAATTTCCAATTCGATAATTACATAATTAACAAATTACATTTTAATTCCAAAACTTTCATATTTTACAAATAGAACCCTCAATTTATATTTTATTCAGATGGCCCCTGATATATAGAGTATTACAAAAATGGTCCACGACTTTCAAAAGTTACAAAACACCCCCTTAACATTTTAAAATACAAATCGGTATACATGAATTATATCAAAATCAAACCCTAACAATTACTAATCTTTATGCAATCATTATACTATCATTTAAACATCATTTATTATCCAAGAACAACCCTAAATCCTTAAACCCTAATTCGTTCCATTTTATTTCTTTTTCTTGCTTTTATTTTGCAAAATCCGATTTTAAGTTAAATTAACCACGACTCATATGGACCTCCACAATTCAAATTTACATTTTTCTCAGATCATATGGTGTATAAGGAAGCTACGAAAATTATCTAAGAGCCCAGAAAAATCGCCACCATTTTTAGATTGAGTTTTAACGATTTAGGGTTTATAAACCCATTAATTCGAAAACAATTCATAAATCTTGAATGGTTCATTTTTATCATTTTATACATGTTATAAGAGATTAGTAGAGGGCTAGAAAAATACCAGATGTGATACAGGTCGATCGGACCAATTATTTAGAATTAGGGTTTCTCGGTTTGGTAAGATCGACACCAAACAATTCCTCACGACCTCACGAACGATCTCACGACCTTGTAGCTATTTTTCCCAGATCATAACCAATATGAAGAACATCAGAAAAATAAGAAACGAATTTTTAGATTGTCGAATGAATTATTGGGACTTAATACCTTTCGGATGGAATAAAAGGAGAAAAATTCGACACCAAGCAAACCCGACCTCTATAATTCGAAGTGCTATTTTTCCAGACCTCTTGAGATGCTAAAGAACAAGGGAAAATTGGTCTTGAACCTCCAGAAATTCGGATGGGATGATAGGTGATTTATTTGGTGGTTTTGTTCTATGCGGCTAGGGTTTAGAAGAAGAAAAGTGTGTTGTATATATTGGAATGGATTTGGCCGAGTCAAATGGGGAGGGGATTGACAAAAATCACGGCCATATAGTTGGTAAAAGGATTTGATCAATTGTTTCCATTATTATCCCATTTCTTTATATATATAAATAATAATAATAATGTGTAAAAATCTCATTCGGTTCATATAGGGGTATTTTGGTAATTTGTAATTTATAAAAATGTTAAATGAATTTGTCTAAATTATTTGGCATCATAACTTGTCTATTTCCAGAAGTTCGTAATTGGTTTGGTACTTTATAAACCTTTTATTAAATTTTTTTAAATTCATAGGGGCATTTTCGTCTTTTACTTGCTTTCAGATTTTTGGGTTTTACAATAAATAACGAAAAGGGACGGTGTGAAACATCACTCGACCACACTAGAGTCATGCCATTGGTGCATCAATGACACGGCCATGGAACCCCCATGACTAGGAAACAAAGTGGCTCGGGTATCAAACTGTAGGGTTTAAAAATCATATTATATCAAAGGTCCATAATTTTCATAGCAAAGGTTCAATTCAAATGTTTCTATCAAATGTTCATTTAAAGAAATCTTTTGATAATGGTTTTCATAAAAGTAGTCTTTAAAAGTAGTTTTCAGAAAAGATAGTTCATAATTCTATATAAAAATGGTATCGCATCGTGCTCATAAACATCATTTTAAAAATAATTTTTCTCAAAATATTTCCATGATATAATTAAGAAAGGTCTTCACATCCAGTTACAATATCAACGGTTTACAAATATAAGGGAGCATAGCAACGACATAGATCAATAAGAAAGCCATAATAAGAAGGCTCAGATCAACGGCATCATAGTCTAAGCTAATATCTAAAAGATGTGTACGAATCATAAGAAACCTTAAGCGATAAGGTCAGAATATTTGTACCTTAGACCGCAAGTGCAAATATAACCGAAAACATAACGATTGGAAGCAACTCCTTCTTCTGCGGATCTACACGAATTCATGATCGTCTTAAAAAATAACTCATTTTAGTCGGCTTTCCATTTTTAGTAACTTTCCCTTTAATAATCTTTTTATATTTAGTAAGTTTCCATAATTAGTAACTTTCCCGAATTAATCAGATTAGGGTTACAATGATAATTAAGTAAGCTTTACGGCTTATAATGAACAATAACGTAGTTTGGGATTTAAAGTGACAACCTATCAAGTTTAGGGTTCAACTTGTAATATAATTTCATAATGACCCATTTAGTCCACACGTACCCATGCGTACCATTTTAACAGATTTTACCTCTTTAATGAGTTCACATGGCACTAGTCTAATGACATGAATTACAGACTTTGCAACTTCAATTCTCATGCACAATATTTACGTATACAATTATAACCATTGTACAACCAACCCCATTCGACCATGATTTTAGACAGCAAGCAAATTCAGTTTTAGACTCATGTAACCCACGCAAAACAGCCCACAGTTCTTGACACAACTACAGCCTATATCATGAAATAACTCAACTTAGAGGTTAGTCTAATTACACGACACATGACGTATACAAATAACACGACACCCCCATTATGTGATTAGTATGCTATAGTCTAGTTCATATGCACACATCGACACACAAAAAGGGTCCACACCCACCAGTTTTTAACGAGCCAAAAAAATGATGCGAGGGTTTTTAAATGAGCCGCAACTAAGCACAACAACACCATTCGAAACGACTAAGGCAGTAGGTAACCTGGGTTCATTCACCCAGGTCGACACAGCCCGCTACCCACACAAAGAAATGACGACACAACCACACTCGAACCCCTCGAAAAGCCCACAGCCTTCGCTAGTTGTATCTAGGTTTTCAGTTTTTTTTATTTTTATTTATTTATTTATTTTTGAATGCCATTTAAATGGGTCACAAAAGATTGCATTATGGCCTGCATGAGTTTGGTATTAGGTCAGCATTCTATGGCAGGTTCGAATTCAGTTCATCACACACACACATGACTTACAACCTTTCATATATGTGGCATATCGATTTTAATCTTGGTGTGATTTTATGTGGCTGATTAACGAGGCATACCACAAGTATTCTATCATGATTCTTAACGGTTGATCAACATATTTTTAATCTCGAATACCCCTAGTTATGAGTCGAATGTGAGAGAGCCGAAAGAAGGCAAGATTACCTAGTGGTCGATTTGAAGAAAATGATTAGGGAACAAGGGATGTGGACTCGGTCACCAAGCAAAGCTCCCACGATTCATACGCAAAACCTTGGTCACTACTTGCTTCGTTCCTTCTTCTTTTCTTGCAGCAATGATTGACTATGAGTGTTTTGTGGTTCGATGCAGGAGAGAGCACAAGAGATGTTACACGGTTTGTATGTAAATGAAATAATCAGACCTTCAAGATTTGGTAGGAGCGTGTATAGAAAGAAGGAAAAAAAACGTGTATCTATTTAGGTGATTATTTAGGTGATTTTTTTAAAGCTGGAAAGTGCAACTAATCAGTCGAATAATAAGGGATTTGGGAAGATAAATTTGACGAGCTTTTAGTGGCCTCTTGAACAAAATGTGCGAAGTATGGTAATGAGGGAAAGTCGCGTGTCTTATTTTGGGACAATTTGAGACCATATCTTTTCACAAAGGAAGAAAGCGTGTATGAAGATAAACTCACTTGTTGTCAAACGAGTGAGTAGGGAAGGCAAGTCATAGTTGGTGTTAAATCTCAAAAAAAAACGTTCATATTGTGTCTAAGGTTATCACATTGTGGCAATTTAAACAAAGATGTGTGTCGTTTGTTTTTCAATAGGCTAGGACTAGGAATAAAATGTGTAACTTAATTTTAGTAGAGTATGGCTCATGTTAAATAATAACTTGTGTACTTTATTTCATAATAAAAAGTTTTAATATACTTATTTATAATTTGAAGCTTAGGTTATATTCGGGATAAAATGTCTTAATGATTTAATGTCTTTTCAGAAGTTTCAAATTAGAAGGGCATTTTAGGTATTTCACATGTTCAAAATTTCTGGGTTTTACAATACTTCCTGATAAAAAAGAGTCAGGCAGCTGAAACAATTATGTCCTTTGTCAGGAACATTGAAAATCAAAATGACATTAAGGTCAAACAGATTAGGACTGACAATGGAACAGATTCAAAAATTATAAAATTGAATGTTTCTGTGATGAGAAAGGAATTTCCCAAAAATTTTCCTCACCCTATACACCTGAACAAAATGGGGTGGCTGAAAGGAAAAATAGAACACTCATTGAAGCAGCTAGGACAATGCTAAATGGATCAGTCCTTTCCAAACACTTCTGGATTGAAGCAGTAAAGACTGCCTGTTATACACAAAACAGATCTATCATTGTCAAGAGACATAGCAAAACTCCTTATGAGTTATTCAAGGGAAGAATCCCTGACATCAGCTACTTCCATGTCTTTGGGTGTCCTGTGTTTATTCATAATAACAAGGATCACTTAGGAAAATTTGAAGCCAAAGCTGATGATGGATACTTCCTGGGATACTCCCTTGTATCAAAGGCCTTCAGGGTGTTCAACACTAGGAGACATCATACTGAGGAAACATTTCATGTTACATTTGATGAGAGTACTGATGCAATCAGTGTCTCTAACAACACAGTGGAAGAGATAGGAATTGATGAATCATCAAGATACCCTCCTGATGAACATCATCCTGAAAATGATCCTTCCACTAAGTACCAAGTAAATGCTGACATCTCCTATTACATCATTCCCCATAACCTTCCTTACCCAACCATCACTGAGTTTGTTGAAGCACAAAGAAGTACTGATGAAATCATTCAGTTAGTATAAAATGCTCAGGAAACAAACAATCACAGTGATGAGTCAACCCACTCAGACACTCAAGATACTGAAGATCATCATGTGTCTGATCCTGATCCTACCCATTAGGCCTCTACAAGCTCTAATCAGTTTCCAAGACCTCAGGACAGTTGGACTAGGTCTCAGGATATAGAACTTGTCAATATAATTGGTGAGCCTACTGAAGGCATGCTCACAAGAAGCATGGCTGCTAAACTGAGAGCAGCCTTAGCCAATGAATACCTATTTGTGGACTTTATTTCCACAATAGAACCAAAAAGTGTCAAGGAAGCACTTAATCACCCAAGTTGGGTTCAGGCCATGCATGATGAACTGGAACAATTTGACATAAACAAGGTAATGACCTTGGTCAAGTGTCCTGAAGATGTTTCAGTCATTGGCATGAAATGGGTATTCAAAAACAAATCTGATGAAAATGGCATAGTCATTAAAAACAAAGCCAGACTTGTAGCCAAAGGCTATAATCAACAAGAAGGCATTGACTATGAAGAAACATTTGCACCAGTAGCAAGGATGGAAGCCATCAGGATCTTCCTTGCTTTTGCTGCATACATGAACTTCAAGGTGTACCAAATGGATGTTAAAAGTGCATTCTTAAATGGTTCACTGAAAGAAGAAGTTTATGTTCAGCAACCTCCTGGATTTGAAAGCCATGAGTTTCCTGACTATGTCTGCAAGCTTAACAAAGCCCTTTATGGACTGAAACAAGCTCTCAGGGCATTGTATGAAACTCTTTCAGCCTTCTTGATCCAAAATAAATTTGTCAGAGGCAAGATAGACAACACACTGTTTATCTACAAGACAAATAATGATGTCATACTTGTACAAGTGTATGTTGATGATATCATCTTTGGCTCAACAAGTTTTAAACTTTGCAAACAGTTTGAAAAACTTATGGCAAAGAAATTTGAAATGAGCATGATGGGAGAACTAACCTACTTCCTTGGTCTGCAAATCAAGCAGACTGATAAAGGAACCTCTATCAGTCAAGAGAAGTATGTCAGAAGCCTACTGAAGAAGTATGAGCTCAGTGACTGTGCCTCAGTCAAGACTCCCATGGTACCCCCAAATAACCTTGGTCCTGATCTTACTGGAAAACCAGTGAATCAAACTCTTTTTAGAAGAATGATAGGATCACTGATGTATCTACTTGCATCAAGGCCTGATATCCAATTCTTAGTCTGTTTATGTGCCAGATATCAATCTGACCCAAGAGAATCTCATATCACTGCTGT
This sequence comes from Artemisia tridentata subsp. tridentata, assembly GCA_021014915.2. Classification (NCBI taxonomy): domain Eukaryota; kingdom Viridiplantae; phylum Streptophyta; class Magnoliopsida; order Asterales; family Asteraceae; genus Artemisia; species Artemisia tridentata. The sequence continues at coordinate 297,310,068 of CP139509.1, read as the reverse complement.
GAAAAGGATATTCAAGTACCTGAAAGGTACTCCAAGCCTTGGATTATACTATCCAAAATGTTCAGGCCTTGATCTTAAAGGATACTCATACTATGACTATGCTGGATGCAACATGGACAGAAAAAGAACCTCAGGCTCCTGCCAAATTCTTGGTGGAAAACTAGGCTGTTGGAGTGCTAAGAAGCAATAATCAGTTGCCATGTCCTCAGTTGAAGCTGAATATGTTGCAGCAGCAAGTTGATGTGCAAATGTACTCTGGATGAAAAGTCAACTCAGTGACTATGGAATTCAGTACAAGATGGTTCCCATCTTTTGTGATAACACAAGTGAAATTTCCATCTGAAACAACCCTGTTCTTCATCAGAGAACAAAACACATTGATATAAGATATCATTTCATCAGGGACCATATCATGAATGGTGACATAGAATTAAACTTCATTCCTATTGAATATCAGCTAGCTGATATATTCACCAAGCCATTGGATGAACCAACTTTCACTAGACTGAAAGTTGAACTTGGAATGTTGGATATTGAGAATCAGTCCACTGATTGATTCCATCCAAATAAGTGTAAATTCTGAAAACCCAGGTCCCTGACTCAATGTGTACTTCAGTGAAAAGAATCACTGAAACCTCAGGAACTAAACCCAAGTTCCTGAAATGTTGGACTTCAGGAACTAAACCTTAGTTCCTGAACCCATGAACCTCAGGAATTAAACCCAAGTTCTTGAACCTTTGAACCATCAGTGACAAAACCCAAGTCCTGAATAATCAGGTTCACTGAATGAAAATTCATTTAGGGCCCTCAAATGACATTAAATACTAACTTAAATGCTCTAAGTATTTAGTTAGTAAATGTCCTAGGTTGGTAACTGAATTCTTATTTAATATAAGAATATTTGTTCCTTTTGCCTTTCTGGCATGCACCTATGGGCCCCACTTCCCAACTTTGCATTCAATTGCCCTCTCTCACACATAATACTGTGTGATGATCAAAACTCTGCAACTTCCACTTTTTGCAGAACTTCTCAACTGTTCACCTTGACAGTTGTGCCAAAGCTAGGAAAGTGGAGTAGGTGGCATTAAATGCGGATCCCAAAAATTTTATTCAAAACAGTTTCTAAAACTCTTTGATTTAAAATAAAAACCGCATAATGCCTAAATTACCCTCCACTTCACTTCCCTGTAAATACCCCCATAACAAAATTCCACAACACCGCTTTTGGAAAAACCTAAGAAAACTCTTTCCTTTTCACATCTCAAAAGCCTTCTGTGTATGTTCTTAGCCTTTAGAAACCCAGAATCATTTGTTAACCCAGACCTACCAACACAAATGGCTTCTTCTAAAGCTATCAAATATGCCCCTAATGTGGAATTCACATTGGAGGGTGCAGACCTCACCAAGAACAATGTGGTAGGAAACTTTGCCTATCCTCAAAAGTTCTATGCGTACAAGAATATAGTGAAGTATCTTCAAAACTGCTTTCTTGCTACGGCATTCACCAAGACCCCCTCAGTCATCTACCATGACTATTTGAGGGAATTCTGGTGTACTGTAGTGGCAACCAGCCTTGTGGATACCAAAGAATCCATCATCACATTCACAGTGATGAATGGGAGAAGGACCCTCTCCCTGGATTACAAAACCTTCATCAAGGCCACTGGTCTTGATTTCGCTGAGGCCTTTGAACCCAACCCTACTGACCAAGAGGTTAAAGAAGAATTGCTTTTTCTAGGACCTCATGACCCTAAGCGTCCTGAAATGGCCGCAGGAGCCTTATTGGAGAAGGCTCCAATAGTTAAAACCTGGTTCCACCTTATCTGGAGGATCCTGATGACCTTCATCATTCAGGTCCTTGGAGGGAATAAATCCTCTACGAAGCAGTTGAACTCATCACAATAATTGATGTTGTTCAATCTCCTGGAGGGTAGAAAAATAGATATTGGAGGAATAATCTTCCGTGACCTCGTTGCCAAGCTCTCAGGGAAATCTAGGCAAAGACTTATGTCTTATCCTAGGTTTATTTCCTGCGTGCTTCAGGACCTATTAGGCCCTGACTATGTTAGGTCTGACGTTGAAGGTACAAAACCTGACGTCCTACATAAGACCAATTATACGAGTAGCATTCCTGAAGTACAACCCATTGCCCTGACCAACTACATGCTAGTGGTTAATCAGGGGGAGAAAGCTGTTTCTCCAGTACCTTCACCTACAAAGAAGGTGAAGAAGACAAAGAAGGGTCAGTCCAATAAGGTGGTTAGACCCAAACCACTCGCCACTGAGACTGATGCCTCAAACAACCCTAAACAAGGGTTAAATATGGCCGAGACCTCTGAGACACCCATCACTGAGACCCTCTTGACCCAAAAACAAACTCCAACGGAGGGTACTGAGAAATCATCCTCAGTATCCTCGGGCAAACCCTTTCCTCATGATTCCACTGACAAAAACAAGTCATTGGAGTCAGGAACCTCCACCCATTGACATCCCGATGAAGGCACTGATAAATCACAATCAGAGCCTGAGGGAGTAAAGCGTCCTGAATCCTCGGTTGGGCAGTACTACTCAACTGAGAAGGGGACCCACACCCAATCACATCCCGTTAACGTCTCTGAGAAATCACACTCAGGGTCTCAGGGAGTCAAGGACCCTGTATCCCCAAAAGGGCAGTACAACCCTGATGGGAAGGGGGTCCATCAATCATCACAAACAGTGCCTCGTGATAGTTCTAAAAAACACCCATCAGGACTTGAAGACGCTAAGGGGGACAAAGACTCAGAGGGATTAAAACCACCCGCTGATATGGAACCCATAACCCCCTCAGGCGGATCCCTTCTCTTGGGAACTGACCCCAAAAGCCAGGCTGAGAAAACCCCCTCAGTTATTATGGCTAGCCAGGCTGAGCAAACCCACTCAGTTGTTATGGCGGGGTCAGGACCTGGCAAAAACCAAGGCAAGTCTTCTTATGAAGAGGAGCCGGGTAACCTTTTGGAGATGGAGTCTATGGTGGATATTCAGGCTCTTATTGATTCTGATAATGAGCTCAATGAAGAGAGTGAGGAGGAAGTTTTTGAGGCAGGTGATGATATGGACACTGATGCACAACCTACTGAACAATCGCATCAGTCTTCTCCACATTGTGAAAAATCTGAATATCAGGCTGATCATTCTTTAGATTCTGAATCATCCTGCCCTCCCGAACTCAGGAAGTATGACAACATTCTTCCTCTTACTGAAAGGCAATTGGTCAAGTTCCTACAAAAGGCCAACAATGCTCTCTTTACTGGGCTAACTGAAGAAATTTTTGACCAACACTGTGAAGCTGCTGTTCATTATGTCAACCTGAAGGAATAAGTGGAATCCTATCATGATGATGTTAATGAGCACAAGTCATCTATCTCTTTCTCCCTGAAAAATCTTGATGAGAATCTTAAACTGTTCAACGAAGCTCTCACCAACATACACAAGAGCATTGCAACTATTCAAGAGTCGGTGCAAGATGACCCTGAGCTTAACAAGAAAATTCTTAAGGCTTCTGAGGACTACCATCAACAATCTATTCAGTTGACTGAGCTGATAAACATGCTGAAATCCTCCAATCTTCAGGGACTCAACTCTATAGTGGACTCCATCAAGTCTTCCCTGGGTCTTATGGAGTCACACTTGGCATCTTGGGCTACATCTTCTTTTTCTTTGGCTTGGAATCTTGGTCCAAAGATGACAGCAATAGAGGCTTCTCAGGCTTCTCTTGAGGCCAAGGTCTTAATTCTTCAGAAGGACACCTCAGACATCAAGTCAATGATGACTGAGATTTATCAGGCTTTCAAAGGTCGGGATGCTCCCTCAACTTCAGTGAGCGCACCAACTCTTGCTCTCACCATGGGTCAAGCAACAGTTGAGGGGGAGAATGTCACTGAAGAACAACCTGAACAACCTCCTTCTCACACTGATGGGGAGATTCCTGAGACAACCTCATCTTCATCCCACCAAGACAAAGGCAAAGGTATTCTCACAACCACTGAGCCTGAGCCTATCCTGGTGCCTGCTTCCTCTGAGAGAAGGCCAGGCCCTGATGAGCTAGTCAGGGTCCCTTATGAGGTGAATGGAAAAATACAACTTCTCACAAATGAGGAAATTTAGGCTCATATGGAGAAAGAGGAGGCAATGAAGAAGGCAGCTGAAGAAGAAAAGGCGAGCAAGGCTGCTTTTATTCAGGTGGTAAACGAAGAGGCCAAAAAGATTGGGTTGCCTCCAAAAGCTGTTTCAGGAAGAAAAGGTGGGGAGACCTTTGTGAAAGCTCAGACTGCTGAGATGATTGCTCTCAGGGAGAAAAGGGAAGAAAGGTTAAAGAGGGCTAAAGAGATTAGGCAGAACAGGATTGAGAGATATCAGTGGGTCATGATAAGCAGGTTAAAGCTAGAACCCATCCTTGATGTCAAGATTCACTGAAACACCAAGCCTGCCATTGTAACTGTCTACAGGAGTGCTGACAAAAGAATCTTTGAGGTTCATAACCCCTTCAGATTCGCAGACTTCGGGATCACTGAATTGGATGAATTGGGTCCAATGATAGTGAAAAAGTCAAACATTATGGTCCCTGGTCTGATGAAGTCCCTGGGTCTAAGGTATGAAAGATTGGCGGCAACACCTCAGGAACTTGGTATTCCATCCCTTCTTCCTGCTTCAGCAGAACAACCTGCTCCCTCTCAGTCTTCCTCAAGAAAGAGAAAGAAGATTGAAGTTGAGCCTGAGATCAAGGTCCCTGGTCTGGATTGCAACAGAGCCCTCCCAGAAGGAGTTCCATTCAGGAACAACTTGGTCATCGAACAACCTGAAAGAGGTTTGTTCTTCACTGATGAGTTTGGAGACTCAGCCTTCCAAAGATGGAGTAATATTGACCAATCAGGAATCAAGGCAATGCTGGGTTTCCTCATGATGGCCTCACCAATCAAGACTCCTGAAAATGTGAGGTTCTGTCAAGACCTGAGAACAAAGATTCAAGAGCATCCTGATCAACATGAGCTAGAGTCCAAGAAGCCAAAGCTTGAAGCCCTAGGTTATAAGTTAAACTGAATGAATCTGCCAACACCACCACTATCCTCGTACTATGTACAGTTTTGTTAGGACATGTAATAGTATTAATAAGATGATGTTTTTATTATTTCAGTGTCCTTATTTACTTTCTAGTACATTCAGTATGAGTAGAAGTCATTAGCTCACTCATAACTGATCAAAACACTTAAGCATAATTTATATCCAAATAGGGGGAGATTATTGGGTCCTTCAGTACCCAAGAGTCGTTAAAACAAGATTTGAATACAAATTAAGCTAAGTGTTAAGTAAACCGAAAACATACTAAGTCACTGAGTGAACAGTCACTCAGTGAGTTAACTTCAAGATGCTCAGGACGAGTCTAAGAAGAAAGACTCACCAATTCAGGAAGGCGGTTCTCCCTGAAGTGTTACTTGAGAAAAAGAAGAAGGTAATGGGATCAGTGAGCGTTAGACAAGAGCTCACTGAACCCCCAATCTCCTCAACAACAATAACTGAAGATTGAGGATATGAAGATGAAGACTGAAGAACCATGATGCCTGAAAGAAAGGTAGGATTGAGTGGGAAGGTTTGAGAAGATAAGAACAAGTCTTATCGGGGTCAGGCAAACCATCCCTCAAGTGGCTAAAAGTCGAAGAAGTGTCAGGTCTGACACTTGAAGACTTTTTGGCTCAATCCTATTGGTTCTTGGAAATGACAAATACTGTTGTAGTTGTCAGACACGCTTTGTTATTCTTTACGTATTTTTAATCTTCAGTAATCTTAGATGTTTGCCTATAAATAGCAAACAGATGGAAGAAAGTGGGTTAAGTTTTGTGCATTAAAAGCTTAGACTTTCACAAGACCCACTTTCTCCTACAAAGAGTAACCAATCCTTGAGATAGCTCAGTGGGGCATATTGTTACCACTCTAAGCATAGCTTGAGTTTAGATAGGAGACACCATTCCTTGTCTATTCAATCCCAAGTGTTTGTTCCGCAAAACACTTGGGTAATAGATTCTTTGATTCATTTCTAATAAGAATTTAAACGTTGAAAATACCTTGTGTTTTTATATTTACGTTTCATTAACTGATAGAAATAATCAATACATTGTATTAGTCATAAACACAAATAGATTAACTTTCTAGTTAACTCTAAGCGTGTTAAGGGAACAACAAGTTGGTTATATGTCTATGTTGTAATAGTGTTGTTGTGTTTGAGATACAAGTCCATGGGGACTTGAGATGTTTAAGTGATTAGTTAGCCGAGCACCTTGGTTGGTGTCGGTGATTGTATTGCGATTATATGATGTATGATAGAGTAATAGTTATGGAATGCGAGTAGCAATACTAAGCGGTATTAGGGATGGGTTAGTAAGTAAATTAAAGTGTTATGATGCCTTAGTTATAAGGTAGACAAGTACTTACGGCTAATTAGAAGGTTGATGCTTAGAAATAGATTGATTATGTGATGTGATATATGATGCCATAGACTTCATGATTTGATTATGATTATAGATGTTTTAACACTTGTTGGATAAGTGTTAAATGTTGAGTGTTATCGTTTATGCGATGTTAAGTCTATGGTAGTTGGTTATATGTCTAAGTAGATGAGATTGTGCTTAACATAATAAAATTGTTCCATATATACATGACCCGTTAACATCTCAAAATGGGTGGAAACATGCTTATGCCAAACACCCCTTAACGAGTACTATAACCATACAAGTTCTAACTTAGACACCATTGACTTGACTAAATACATGACTTAGACATGACCATTAAAAAGGACTTGTAGACACTACTAAGACCTATATTAGACCAAGATCATATACCAAAAAGAGGATGGCACTTGGGGGGCTTCCAACTATCAACTAGCTTGATCTAAAAGAGAGGACTAACCTACTTCCTTGGTCTGCAAATCAAGCAGACTGATAAAGGAACCTCTATCAGTCAAGAGAAGTATGTCAGAAGCCTACTGAAGAAGTATGAGCTCAGTGACTTTGCCTCAGTCAAGACTCCCATGGTACCCCCAAATAACCTTGGTCCTGATCTTACTGGAAAACCAGTGAATCAAACTCTTTTTAGAAGAATGATAGGATCACTGATGTATCTACTTGCATCAAGGCCTGATATCCAATTCTTAGTCTGTTTATGTGCCAGATATCAATCTGACCCAAGAGAATCTCATATCACTGCTGTGAAAAGGATATTCAAGTACCTGAAAGGTACTCCAAGCCTTGGATTATACTATCCAAAATGTTCAGGCCTTGATCTTAAAGGATACTCATACTATGACTATGTTGGATGCAACATGGACAGAAAAAGAACCTCAGGCTCCTGCCAAATTCTTGGTGGAAAACTAGGCTGTTGGAGTGCTAAGAAGCAATAATCAGTTGCCATGTCCTCAGTTGAAGCTGAATATGTTGCAGCAGCAAGTTGTTGTGCAAATGTACTCTGGATGAAAAGTCAACTCAGTGACTATGGAATTCAGTACAAGATGGTTCCCATCTTTTGTGATAACACAAGTGAAATTTCCATCTGAAACAACCCTGTTCTTCATCAGAGAACAAAACACATTGATATAAGATATCATTTCATCAGGGACCATATCATGAATGGTGACATAGAATTACACTTCATTCCTATTGAATATCAGCTAGCTGATATATTCACCAAGCCATTGGATGAACCAACTTTCACTAGACTGAAAGTTGAACTTGGAATGTTGGATATTGAGAATCAGTCCACTGATTGATTCCATCCAAATAAGTGTAAATTCTGAAAACCCAGGTCCCTGACTCAATGTGTACTTCAGTGAAAAGAATCACTGAAACCTCAGGAACTAAACCCAGGTTCCTGAAATGTTGGACTTCAGGAACTAAACCCTAGTTCCTGAACCCTTGAACCTCAGGAATTAAACCCAAGTTCTTGAACCTTTGAACCATCAGTGACAAAACCCAAGTCCTGAATAATCAGGTTCACTGAATGAAAATTCATTCAGGGCCCTCAAATGACATTAAATACTAACTTAAATGCTCTAAGTATTTAGTTAGTAAATGTCCTAGGTTGGTAACTGAATTCTTATTTAATATAAGAATATTTGTTCCTTTTGCCTTTCTGGCATGCACCTATGGGCCCCTACTTCCCAACTTGGCATTCAATGCCCTCTCTCACACATAATACTGTGTGATGATCAAAACTCTGCAACTTCCACTTTTGCAGAACTGCTCAACTGTTCACCTTGACAGTTGCGCCAAAGCTAGGAAAGTGGAGTGGGTGGCATTAAATGCGGATCCCAAAAATTTTATTCAAAACAGTTTCTAAAACTCTTTTGATTTAAAATAAAAACCGCATAATGCCTAAATTACCCTCCACTTCACTTCCCTGTAAATACCCCCATAACAAAATTCACACACACGCTTTTAGAAAAACCTAAGAAAACTCTTTCCTTTTCACATCTCAAAAGCCTTCTGTGTATGTTCTTAGCCTTTAGAAACCCAGAATCATTTGTTAACCCAGACCTACCAACACAAATGGCTTCTTCTAAAGCTATCAAATATGCCCCTAATGTGGAATTCACATTGGAGGGTGCAGACCTCACCAAGAACAATGTGGTAGGAAACTTTGCCTATCCTCAAAAGTTCTATGCGTACAAGAATATAGTGAAGTATCTTCAAAACTGCTTTCTTGCTACGGCATTCACCAAGACCCCCTCAGTCATCTACCATGACTATTTGAGGGAATTCTGGTGTACTGTAGTGGCAACCAGCCTTGAGGATACCAAAGAATCCATCATCACATTCACAGTGATGAATGGGAGAAGGACCCTCTCCCTGGATTACAAAACCTTCATCAAGGCCACTGGTCTTGATTTCGCTGAGGCCTTTGAACCCAACCCTACTGACCAAGAGGTTAAAGAAGAATTGCTTTTTCTAGGACCTCATGACCCTAAGCGTCCTGAAATGGCCGCAGGAGCCTTATTGGAGAAGGCTCCAATAGTTAAAACCTGGTTCCACCTTATCTGGAGGATCCTGATGACCTTCATCATTCAGGTCCTTGGAGGGAATAAATCCTCTACGAAGCAGTTGAACTCATCACAATAATTGATGTTGTTCAATCTCCTGGAGGGTAGAAAAATAGATATTGGAGGAATAATCTTCCGTGACCTCGTTGCCAAGCTCTCAGGGAAATCTAGGCAAAGACTTATGTCTTATCCTAGGTTTATTTCCTGCGTGCTTCAGGACCTATTAGGCCCTGACTATGTTAGGTCTGACGTTGAAGGTACAAAACCTGACGTCCTACATAAGACCAATTATACGAGTAGCATTCCTGAAGTACAACCCATTGCCCTGACCAACTACATGCTAGTGGTTAATCAGGGGGAGAAAGCTGTTTCTCCAGTACCTTCACCTACAAAGAAGGTGAAGAAGACAAAGAAGGGCCAGTCCAATAAGGTGGTTAGACCCAAACCACTCGCCACTGAGACTGATGCCTCAAACAACCCTAAACAAGGGTTAAATATGGCCGAGACCTCTGAGACACCCATCACTGAGACCCTCTTGACCCAAAAACAAACTCCAACGGAGGGTACTGAGAAATCATCCTCAGTATCCTCGGGCAAACCCTTTCCTCATGATTCCACTGACAAAAACAAGTCATTGGAGTCAGGAACCTCCACCCATTGACATCCCGATGAAGGCACTGATAAATCACAATCAGAGCCTGAGGGAGTAAAGCGTCCTGAATCCTCGGTTGGGCAGTACTACTCAACTGAGAAGGGGACCCACACCCAATCACATCCCGTTAACGTCTCTGAGAAATCACACTAAGGGTCTCAGGGAGTCAAGGACCCTGAATCCCCAAAAGGGCAGTACAACCCTGATGGGAAGGGGGTCCATCAATCATCACAAACAGTGCCTCGTGATAGTTCTAAAAAACACCCATCAGGACTTGAAGACGCTAAGGGGGACAAAGACTCAGAGGGATTAAAACCACCCGCTGATATGGAACCCATAACCCCCTCAGGCGGATCCCTTCTCTTGGGAACTGACCCCAAAAGCCAGGCTGAGAAAACCCCCTCAGTTATTATGGCTAGCCAGGCTGAGCAAACCCACTCAGTTGTTATGGCGGGGTCAGGACCTGGCCAAAACCAAGGCAAGTCTTCTTATGAAGAGGAGCCGGGTAACCTTTTGGAGATTGAGTCTATGGTGGATATTCAGGCTCTTATTGATTCTGATAATGAGCTCAATGAAGAGAGTGAGGAGGAAGTTTTTGAGGCAGGTGATGATATGGACACTGATGCACAACCTACTGAACAATCGCATCAGTCTTCTCCACATTGTGAAAAATCTGAATATCAGGCTGATCATTCTTTAGATTCTGAATCATCCTGCCCTCCCGAACTCAGGAAGTATGACAACATTCTTCCTCTTACTGAAAGGCAATTGGTCAAGTTCCTACAAAAGGCCAACAATGCTCTCTTTACTGGGCTAACTGAAGAAATTTTTGACCAACACTGTGAAGCTGCTGTTCATTATGTCAACCTGAAGGAATAAGTGGAATCCTATCATGATGATGTTAATGAGCACAAGTCATCTATCTCTTTCTCCCTGAAAAATCTTGATGAGAATCTTAAACTGTTCAACGAAGCTCTCACCAACATACACAAGAGCATTGCAACTATTCAAGAGTCGGTGCAAGATGACCCTGAGCTTAACAAGAAAATTCTTAAGGCTTCTGAGGACTACCATCAACAATCTATTCAGTTGACTGAGCTGATAAACATGCTGAAATCCTCCAATCTTCAGGGACTCAACTCTATAGTGGACTCCATCAAGTCTTCCCTGGGTCTTATGGAGTCACACTTGGCATCTTGGGCTACATCTTCTTTTTCTTTGGCTTGGAATCTTGGTCCAAAGATGACAGCAATAGAGGCTTCTCAGGCTTCTCTTGAGGCCAAGGTCTTAATTCTTCAGAAGGACACCTCAGACATCAAGTCAATGATGACTGAGATTTATCAGGCTTTCAAAGGTCGGGATGCTCCCTCAACTTCAGTGAGCGCACCAACTCTTGCTCTCACCATGGGTCAAGCAACAGTTGAGGGGGAGAATGTCACTGAAGAACAACCTGAACAACCTCCTTCTCACACTGATGGGGAGATTCCTGAGACAACCTCATCTTCATCCCACCAAGACAAAGGCAAAGGCATTCTCACAACCACTGAGCCTGAGCCTATCCTGGTGCCTGCTTCCTCTGAGAGAAGGCCAGGCCCTGATGAGCTAGTCAGGGTCCCTTATGAGGTGAATGGAAAAATACAACTTCTCACAAATGAGGAAATTTAGGCTCATATGGAGAAAGAGGAGGCAATGAAGAAGGCAGCTGAAGAAGAAAAGGCGAGCAAGGCTGCTTTTATTCAGGTGGTAAACGAAGAGGCCAAAAAGATTGGGTTGCCTCCAAAAGCTGTTTCAGGAAGAAAAGGTGGGGAGACCTTTGTGAAAGCTCAGACTGCTGAGATGATTGCTCTCAGGGAGAAAAGGGAAGAAAGGTTAAAGAGGGCTAAAGAGATTAGGCAGAACAGGATTGAGAGATATCAGTGGGTCATGATAAGCAGGTTAAAGCTAGAACCCATCCTTGATGTCAAGATTCACTGAAACACCAAGCCTGCCATTGTAACTGTCTACAGGAGTGCTGACAAAAGAATCTTTGAGGTTCATAACCCCTTCAGATTCGCAGACTTCGGGATCACTGAATTGGATGAATTGGGTCCAATGATAGTGAAAAAGTCAAACATTATGGTCCCTGGTCTGATGAAGTCCCTGGGTCTAAGGTATGAAAGATTGGCGGCAACACCTCAGGAACTTGGTATTCCATCCCTTCTTCCTGCTTCAGTAGAACAACCTGCTCCTTCTCAGTCTTCCTCAAGAAAGAGAAAGAAGATTGAAGTTGAGCCTGAGATCAAGGTCCCTGGTCTGGATTGCAACAGAGCCCTCCCAGAAGGAGTTCCATTCAGGAACAACTTGGTCATCGAACAACCTGAAAGAGGTTTGTTCTTCACTGATGAGTTTGGAGACTCAGCCTACCAAAGATGGAGTAATATTGACCAATCAGGAATCAAGGCAATGCTGGGTTTCCTCATGATGGCCTCACCAATCAAGACTCCTGAAAATGTGAGGTTCTGTCAAGACCTGAGAACAAAGATTCAAGAGCATCCTGATCAACATGAGCTAGAGTCCAAGAAGCCAAAGCTTGAAGCCCTAGGTTATAAGTTAAACTGAATGAATCTGCCAACACCACCACTATCCTCGTACTATGTACAGTTTTGTTAGGACATGTAATAGTATTAATAAGATGATGTTTTTATTATTTCAGTGTCCTTATTTACTTTCTAGTACATTCAGTATGAGTAGAAGTCATTAGCTCACTCATAACTGATCAAAAACACTTAAGCATAATTTATATCCAAATAGGGGGAGATTATTGGGTCCTTCAGTACCCAAGAGTCGTTAAAACAAGATTTGAATACAAATTAAGCTAAGTGTTAAGTAAACCGAAAACATACTAAGTCACTGAGTGAACAGTCACTCAGTGAGTTAACTTCAAGATGCTCAGGACGAGTCTAAGAAGAAAGACTCACCAATTAGGAAGGCGGTTCTCCCTGAAGTGTTACTTGAGAAAAAGAAGAAGGTAATGGGATCAGTGAGCGTTAGACAAGAGCTCACTGAACCCCCAATCTCCTCAACAACAATAACTGAAGATTGAGGATATGAAGATGAAGACTGAAGAACCATGATGCCTGAAAGAAAGGTAGGATTGAGTGGGAAGGTTTGAGAAGATAAGAACAAGTCTTATCGGGGTCAGGCAAACCATCCCTCAAGTGGCTAAAAGTCGAAGAAGTGTCAGGTCTGAAACTTGAAGACTTTTTGGCTCAATCCTATTGGTTCTTGGAAATGACAAATACTGTTGTAGTTGTCAGACACGCTTTGTTATTCTTTACGTATTTTTAATCTTGAGTAATCTTAGATGTTTGCCTATAAATAGCAAACAGATGGAAGAAAGTGGGTTAAGTTTTGTGCATTAAAAGCTTAGACTTTCACAAGACCCAATTTCTCCTACAAAGAGTAACCAATCCTTGAGATAGCTCAGTGGGGCATATTGTTACCACTCTAAGCATAGCTTGAGTTTAGATAGGAGACACCATACCTTGTCTATTCAATCCCAAGTGTTTGTTCCGCAAAACACTTGGGTAATAGATTCTTTGATTCATTTCTAATAAGAATTTAAACGTTGAAAATACCTTGTGTTTTTATATTTACGTTTCATTAACTGATAGAAATAATCAATACATTGTATTAGTCATAAACACAAATAGATTAACTTTCTAGTTAACTCTAAGCGTGTTAAGGGAACAACAAGTTGGTTATATGTCTATGTTGTAATAGTGTTGTTGTGTTTGAGATACAAGTCCATGGGGACTTGAGATGTTTAAGTGATTAGTTAGCCGAGCACCTTGGTTGGTGTCGGTGATTGTATTGCGATTATATGATGTATGATAGAGTAATAGTTATGGAATGCGAGTAGCAATACTAAGCGGTATTAGGGATGGGTTAGTAAGTAAATTAAAGTGTTATGATGCCTTAGTTATAAGGTAGACAAGTACTTACGGCTAATTAGAAGGTTGATGCTTAGAAATAGATTGATTATGTGATGTGATATATGATGCCATAGACTTCATGATTTGATTATGATTATAGATGTTTTAACACTTGTTGGATAAGTGTTAAATGTTGAGTGTTATCGTTTATGCGATGTTAAGTCTATGGTAGTTGGTTATATGTCTAAGTAGATGAGATTGTGCTTAACATAATAAAATTGTTCCATATATACATGACCCGTTAACATCTCAAAATGGGTGGAAACATGCTTATGCCAAACACCCCTTAACGAGTACTATAACCATACAAGTTCTAACTTAGACACCATTGACTTGACTAAATACATGACTTAGACATGACCATTAAAAAGGACTTGTAGACACTACTAAGACCTATATTAGACCAAGATCATATACCAAAAAGAGGATGGCACTTGGGGGGCTTCCAACTATCAACTAGCTTGATCTAAAAGAGAGGACTAACCTACTTCCTTGGTCTGCAAATCAAGCAGACTGATAAAGGAACCTCTATCAGTCAAGAGAAGTATGTCAGAAGCCTACTGAAGAAGTATGAGCTCAGTGACTGTGCCTCAGTCAAGACTCCCATGGTACCCCCAAATAACCTTGGTCCTGATCTTACTGGAAAACCAGTGAATCAAACTCTTTTTAGAAGAATGATAGGATCACTGATGTATCTACTTGCATCAAGGCCTGATATCCAATTCTTAGTCTGTTTATGTGCCAGATATCAATCTGACCCAAGAGAATCTCATATCACTGCTGTGAAAAGGATATTCAAGTACCTGAAAGGTACTCCAAGCCTTGGATTATACTATCCAAAATGTTCAGGCCTTGATCTTAAAGGATACTCATACTATGACTATGCTGGATGCAACATGGACAGAAAAAGAACCTCAGGCTCCTGCCAAATTCTTGGTGGAAAACTAGGCTGTTGGAGTGCTAAGAAGCAATAATCAGTTGCCATGTCCTCAGTTGAAGCTGAATATGTTGCAGCAGCAAGTTGTTGTGCAAATGTACTCTGGATGAAAAGTCAACTCAGTGACTATGGAATTCAGTACAAGATGGTTCCCATCTTTTGTGATAACACAAGTGAAATTTCCATCTGAAACAACCCTGTTCTTCATCAGAGAACAAAACACATTGATATAAGATATCATTTCAATAGGACCATATCATGAATGGTGACATAGAATTACACTTCATTCCTATTGAATATCAGCTAGCTGATATATTCACCAAGCCATTGGATGAACCAACTTTCACTAGACTGAAAGTTGAACTTGGAATGTTGGATATTGAGAATCAGTCCACTGATTGATTCCATCCAAATAAGTGTAAATTCTGAAAACCCAGGTCCCTGACTCAATGTGTACTTCAGTGAAAAGAATCACTGAAACCTCAGGAACTAAACCCAGGTTCCTGAAATGTTGGACTTCAGGAACTAAACCTTAGTTCCTGAACCCATGAACCTCAGGAATTAAACCCAAGTTCTTGAACCTTTGAACCATCAGTGACAAAACCCAAGTCCTGAATAATCAGGTTCACTGAATGAAAATTCATTTAGGGCCCTCAAATGACATTAAATACTAACTTAAATGCTCTAAGTATTTAGTTAGTAAATGTCCTAGGTTGGTAACTGAATTCTTATTTAATATAAGAATATTTGTTCCTTTTGCCTTTCTGGCATGCACCTATGGGCCCCCACTTCCCAACTTGGCATTCAATGCCCTCTCTCACACATAATACTGTGTGATGATCAAAACTCTGCAACTTCCACTTTTGCAGAACTGCTCAACTGTTCACCTTGACAGTTGCGCCAAAGCTAGGAAAGTGGAGTGGGTGGCATTAAATGCGGATCCCAAAAATTTTATTCAAAACAGTTTCTAAAACTCTTTTGATTTAAAATAAAAACCGCATAATGCCTAAATTACCCTCCACTTCACTTCCCTGTAAATACCCCCATAACAAAATTCACACACACGCTTTTAGAAAAACCTAAAAAAACTCTTTCCTTTTCACATCTCAAAAGCCTTCTGTGTATGTTCTTAGCCTTTAGAAACCCAGAATCATTTGTTAACCCAGACCTACCAACACAAATGGCTTCTTCTAAAGCTATCAAATATGCCCCTAATGTGGAATTCACATTGGAGGGTGCAGACCTCACCAAGAACAATGTGGTAGGAAACTTTGCCTATCCTCAAAAGTTCTATGCGTACAAGAATATAGTGAAGTATCTTCAAAACTGCTTTCTTGCTACGGCATTCACCAAGACACCCTCAGTCATCTACCATGACTATTTGAGGAAATTCTGGTGTACTGTAGTGGCAACCAGCCTTGAGGATACCAAAGAATCCATCATCACATTCACAGTGATGAATGGGAGAAGGACCCTCTCCCTGGATTACAAAACCTTCATCAAGGCCACTGGTCTTGATTTCGCTGAGGCCTTTGAACCCAACCCTACTGACCAAGAGGTTAAAGAAGAATTGCTTTTTCTAGGACCTCATGACCCTAAGCGTCCTGAAATGGCCGCAGGAGCCTTATTGGAGAAGGCTCCAATAGTTAAAACCTGGTTCCACCTTATCTGGAGGATCCTGATGACCTTCATCATTCAGGTCCTTGGAGGGAATAAATCCTCTACGAAGCAGTTGAACTCATCACAATAATTGATGTTGTTCAATCTCCTGGAGGGTAGAAAAATAGATATTGGAGGAATAATCTTCCGTGACCTCGTTGCCAAGCTCTCAGGGAAATCTAGGCAAAGACTTATGTCTTATCCTAGGTTTATTTCCTGCGTGCTTCAGGACCTATTAGGCCCTGACTATGTTAGGTCTGACGTTGAAGGTACAAAACCTGACGTCCTACATAAGACCAATTATACGAGTAGCATTCCTGAAGTACAACCCATTGCCCTGACCAACTACATGCTAGTGGTTAATCAGGGGGAGAAAGCTGTTTCTCCAGTACCTTCACCTACAAAGAAGGTGAAGAAGACAAAGAAGGGTCAGTCCAATAAGGTGGTTAGACCCAAACCACTCGCCACTGAGACTGATGCCTCAAACAACCCTAAACAAGGGTTAAATATGGCCGAGACCTCTGAGACACCCATCACTGAGACCCTCTTGACCCAAAAACAAACTCCAACGGAGGGTACTGAGAAATCATCCTCAGTATCCTCGGGCAAACCCTTTCCTCATGATTCCACTGACAAAAACAAGTCATTGGAGTCAGGAACCTCCACCCATTGACATCCCGATGAAGGCACTGATAAATCACAATCAGAGCCTGAGGGAGTAAAGCGTCCTGAATCCTCGGTTGGGCAGTACTACTCAACTGAGAAGGGGACCCACACCCAATCACATCCCGTTAACGTCTCTGAGAAATCACACTAAGGGTCTCAGGGAGTCAAGGACCCTGAATCCCCAAAAGGGCAGTACAACCCTGATGGGAAGGGGGTCCATCAATCATCACAAACAGTGCCTCGTGATAGTTCTAAAAAACACCCATCAGGACTTGAAGACGCTAAGGGGGACAAAGACTCAGAGGGATTAAAACCACCCGCTGATACGGAACCCATAACCCCCTCAGGCGGATCCCTTCTCTTGGGAACTGACCCCAAAAGCCAGGCTGAGAAAACCCCCTCAGTTATTATGGCTAGCCAGGCTGAGCAAACCCACTCAGTTGTTATGGCGGGGTCAGGACCTGGCCAAAACCAAGGCAAGTCTTCTTATGAAGAGGAGCCGGGTAACCTTTTGGAGATTGAGTCTATGGTGGATATTCAGGCTCTTATTGATTCTGATAATGAGCTCAATGAAGAGAGTGAGGAGGAAGTTTTTGAGGCAGGTGATGATATGGACACTGATGCACAACCTACTGAACAATCGCATCAGTCTTCTCCACATTGTGAAAAATCTGAATATCAGGCTGATCATTCTTTAGATTCTGAATCATCCTGCCCTCCCGAACTCAGGAAGTATGACAACATTCTTCCTCTTACTGAAAGGCAATTGGTCAAGTTCCTACAAAAGGCCAACAATGCTCTCTTTACTGGGCTAACTAAAGAAATTTTTGACCAACACTGTGAAGCTGCTGTTCATTATGTCAACCTGAAGGAATAAGTGGAATCCTATCATGATGATGTTAATGAGCACAAGTCATCTATCTCTTTCTCCCTGAAAAATCTTGATGAGAATCTTAAACTGTTCAACGAAGCTCTCACCAACATACACAAGAGCATTGCAACTATTCAAGAGTCGGTGCAAGATGACCCTGAGCTTAACAAGAAAATTCTTAAGGCTTCTGAGGACTACCATCAACAATTTATTCAGTTGACTGAGCTGATAAACATGCTGAAATCCTCCAATCTTCAGGGACTCAACTCTATAGTGGACTCCATCAAGTCTTCCCTGGGTCTTATGGAGTCACACTTGGCATCTTGGGCTACATCTTCTTTTTCTTTGGCTTGGAATCTTGGTCCAAAGATGACAGCAATAGAGGCTTCTCAGGCTTCTCTTGAGGCCAAGGTCTTAATTCTTCAGAAGGACACCTCAGACATCAAGTCAATGATGACTGAGATTTATCAGGCTTTCAAAGGTCGGGATGCTCCCTCAACTTCAGTGAGCGCACCAACTCTTGCTCTCACCATGGGTCAAGCAACAGTTGAGGGGGAGAATGTCACTGAAGAACAACCTGAACAACCTCCTTCTCACACTGATGGGGAGATTCCTGAGACAACCTCATCTTCATCCCACCAAGACAAAGGCAAAGGCATTCTCACAACCACTGAGCCTGAGCCTATCCTGGTGCCTGCTTCCTCTGAGAGAAGGCCAGGCCCTGATGAGCTAGTCAGGGTCCCTTATGAGGTGAATGGAAAAATACAACTTCTCACAAATGAGGAAATTTAGGCTCATATGGAGAAAGAGGAGGCAATGAAGAAGGCAGCTGAAGAAGAAAAGGCGAGCAAGGCTGCTTTTATTCAGATGGTAAACGAAGAGGCCAAAAAGATTGGGTTGCCTCCAAAAGCTGTTTCAGGAAGAAAAGGTGGGGAGACCTTTGTGAAAGCTCAGACTGCTGAGATGATTGCTCTCAGGGAGAAAAGGGAAGAAAGGTTAAAGAGGGCTAAAGAGATTAGGCAGAACAGGATTGAGAGATATCAGTGGGTCATGATAAGCAGGTTAAAGCTAGAACCCATCCTTGATGTCAAGATTCACTGAAACACCAAGCCTGCCATTGTAACTATCTACAGGAGTGCTGAAAAAAGAATCTTTGAGGTTCATAACCCCTTCAGATTCGCAGACTTCGGGATCACTGAATTGGATGAATTGGGTCCAATGATAGTGAAAAAGTCAAACATTATGGTCCCTGTTCTGATGAAGTCCCTGGGTCTAAGGTATGAAAGATTGGCGGCAAAACCTCAGGAACTTGGTATTCCATCCCTTCTTCCTGCTTCAGCAGAACAACCTGCTCCCTCTCAGTCTTCCTCAAGAAAGAGAAAGAAGATTGAAGTTGAGCCTGAGATCAAGGTCCCTGGTCTGGATTGCAACAGAGCCCTCCCAGAAGGAGTTCCATTCAGGAACAACTTGGTCATCGAACAACCTGAAAGAGGTTTGTTCTTCACTGATGAGTTTGGAGACTCAGCCTTCCAAAGATGGAGTAATATTGACCAATCAGGAATCAAGGCAATGCTGGGTTTCCTCATGATGGCCTCACCAATCAAGACTCCTGAAAATGTGAGGTTCTGTCAAGACCTGAGAACAAAGATTCAAGAGCATCCTGATCAACATGAGCTAGAGTCCAAGAAGCCAAAGCTTGAAGCCCTAGGTTATAAGTTAAACTGAATGAATCTGCCAACACCACCACTATCCTCGTACTATGTACAGTTTTGTTAGGACATGTAATAGTATTAATAAGATGATGTTTTTATTATTTCAGTGTCCTTATTTACTTTCTAGTACATTCAGTATGAGTAGAAGTCATTAGCTCACTCATAACTGATCAAAAACACTTAAGCATAATTTATATCCAAATAGGGGAGATTATTGGGTCCTTCAGTACCCAAGAGTCGTTAAAACAAGATTTGAATACAAATTAAGCTAAGTGTTAAGTAAACCAAAAACATACTAAGTCACTGAGTGAACAGTCACTCAGTGAGTTAACTTCAAGATGCTCAGGACGAGTCTAAGAAGAAAGACTCACCAATTCAGGAAGGCGGTTCTCCCTGAAGTGTTACTTGAGAAAAAGAAGAAGGTAATGGGATCAGTGAGCGTTAGACAAGAGCTCACTAAACCCCCAATCTCCTCAACAACAATAACTGAAGATTGAGGATATGAAGATGAAGACTGAAGAACCATGATGCCTGAAAGAAAGGTAGGATTGAGTGGGAAGGTTTGAGAAGATAAGAACAAGTCTTATCGGGGTCAGGCAAACCATCCCTCAAGTGGCTAAAAGTCGAAGAAGTGTCAGGTCTGAAACTTGAAGACTTTTTGGCTCAATCCTATTGGTTCTTGGAAATGACAAATACTGTTGTAGTTGTCAGACACGCTTTGTTATTCTTTACGTATTTTTAATCTTCAGTAATCTTAGATGTTTGCCTATAAATAGCAAACAGATGGAAGAAAGTGGGTTAAGTTTTGTGCATTAAAAGCTTAGACTTTCACAAGACCCACTTTCTCCTACAAAGAGTAACCAATCCATGAGATAGCTCAGTGGGGCATATTGTTACCACTCTAAGCATAGCTTGAGTTTAGATAGGAGACACCATTCCTTGTCTATTCAATCCCAAGTGTTTGTTCCGCAAAACACTTGGGTAATAGATTCTTTGATTCATTTCTAATAAGAATTTAAACGTTGAAAATACCTTGTGTTTTTATATTTACGTTTCATTAACTGATAGAAATAATCAACACATTGTATTAGTCATAAACACAAATAGATTAACTTTCTAGTTAACTCTAAGCGTGTTAAGGGAACAACAAGTTGGTTATATGTCTATGTTGTAATAGTGTTGTTGTGTTTGAGATACAAGTCCATGGGGACTTGAGATGTTTAAGTGATTAGTTAGCCGAGCACCTTGGTTGGTGTCGGTGATTGTATTGCGATTATATTATGTATGATAGAGTAATAGTTATGGAATGCGAGTAGCAATACTAAGCGGTATTAGGGATGGGTTAGTAAGTAAATTAAAGTGTTATGATGCCTTAGTTATAAGGTAGACAAGTACTTACGGCTAATTAGAAGGTTGATGCTTAGAAATAGATTGATTATGTGATGTGATATATGATGCCATAGACTTCATAATTTGATTATGATTATAGATGTTTTAACACTTGTTGGATAAGTGTTAAATGTTGAGTGTTATCGTTTATGCGATGTTAAGTCTATGGTAGTTGGTTATATGTCTAAGTAGATGAGATTGTGCTTAACATAATAAAATTGTTCCATATATACATGACCCGTTAACATCTCAAAATGGGTGGAAACATGCTTATGCCAAACACCCCTTAACGAGTACTATAACCATACAAGTTCTAACTTAGACACCATTGACTTGACTAAATACATGACTTAGACATGACCATTAAAAAGGACTTGTAGACACTACTAAGACCTATATTAGACCAAGATCATATACCAAAAAGAGGATGGCACTTGGGGGGCTTCCAACTATCAACTAGCTTGATCTAAAAGAGAGGACTAACCTACTTCCTTGGTCTGCAAATCAAGCAGACTGATAAAGGAACCTCTATCAGTCAAGAGAAGTATGTCAGAAGCCTACTGAAGAAGTATGAGCTCAGTGACTGTGCCTCAGTCAAGACTCCCATGGTACCCCCAAATAACCTTGGTCCTGATCTTACTGGAAAACCAATGAATCAAACTCTTTTTAGAAGAATGATAGGATCACTGATGTATCTACTTGCATCAAGGCCTGATATCCAATTCTTTGTCTGTTTATGTGCCAGATATCAATCTGACCCAAGAGAATCTCATATCACTGCTGTGAAAAGGATATTCAAGTACCTGAAAGGTACTCCAAGCCTTGGATTATACTATCCAAAATGTTCAGGCCTTGATCTTAAAGGATACTCATACTATGACTATGCTGGATGCAGCATGGACAGAAAAAGAACCTCAGGCTCCTGCCAAATTCTTGGTGGAAAACTAGGCTGTTGGAGTGCTAAGAAGCAATAATCAGTTGCCATGTCCTCAGTTGAAGCTGAATATGTTGCAGCAGCAAGTTGTTGTGCAAATGTACTCTGGATGAAAAGTCAACTCAGTGACTATGGAATTCAGTACAAGATGGTTCCCATCTTTTGTGATAACACAAGTGAAATTTCCATCTGAAACAACCCTGTTCTTCATCAGAGAACAAAACACATTGATATAAGATATCATTTCATCAGGGACCATATCATGAATGGTGACATAGAATTACACTTCATTCCTATTGAATATCAGCTAGCTGATATATTCACCAAGCCATTGGATGAACCAACTTTCACTAGACTGAAAGTTGAACTTGGAATGTTGGATATTGAGAATCAGTCCACTGATTGATTTCATCCAAATAAGTGTAAATTCTGAAAACCCAGGTCCCTGACTCAATGTGTACTTCAGTGAAAAGAATCACTGAAACCTCAGGAACTAAACCCAAGTTCCTGAAATGTTGGACTTCAGGAACTAAACCCTAGTTCCTGAACCCATGAACCTCAGGAATTAAACCCAAGTTCTTGAACCTTTGAACCATCAGTGACAAAACCCAAGTCCTGAATAATCAGGTTCACTGAATGAAAATTCATTTAGGGCCCTCAAATGACATTAAATACTAACTTAAATGCTCTAAGTATTTAGTTAGTAAATGTCCTAGGTTGGTAACTGAATTCTTATTTAATATAAGAATATTTGTTCCTTTTGCCTTTCTGGCATGCACCTATGGGCCCCTACTTCCCAACTTGGCATTCAATGCCCTCTCTCACACATAATACTGTGTGATGATCAAAACTCTGCAACTTCCACTTTTGCAGAACTGCTCAACTGTTCACCTTGACAGTTGTGCCAAAGCTAGGAAAGTGGAGTAGGTGGCATTAAATGCGGATCCCAAAAATTTTATTCAATTAACATAATAAAATTGTTCCATATATACATGACCCGTTAACATCTCAAAATGGGTGGAAACATGCTTATGCCAAACACCCCTTAACGAGTACTATAACCATACAAGTTCTAACTTAGACACCATTGACTTGACTAAATACATGACTTAGACATGACCATTAAAAAGGACTTGTAGACACTACTAAGACCTATATTAGACCAAGATCATATACCAAAAAGAGGATGGCACTTGGGGGGCTTCCAACTATCAACTAGCTTGATCCAAAAGAGAGGAAATCTTCCACTTACCAAGTCAAGCTACACTTCTAACAACGAACCATCCTACGCCTTCTCTTTACCTTTACTAGCTTCGCCGGAACCTATCAAGAAAACATCACATCTAAACATGTAAGCGAAACGCTTAATAAGTACATGGTATAACAAACTATATAATGTATGATAAAATCATACCGTAACCATAACTAGTCTAACCATAAGTTAAACTAGCGATATAGGGGCACATACCTCACGCCAACATAGTTGGCCTATACACGATCAACCCATGAGGTTGAACCTTATCCCATAGTTAGCCCAATGACAAACTAAGCTATACCTAGTAGTGGATCCAAAACTAGCTATCGCACCCTATATCCTATCCTTTACCATTACCATGTAATAATACATGATAAAGCTATCAAACATAAATCATTATCATATAACAAATATGATAAAGCTATCAAAACATGTTAAACCATATACTTACCTCAATTCTCTATAACAAATCTCACTAGCAAAAGCTTTCCACTTCCTACTTGCTTCCTATATCATAATTATCATGAATTAGGGATCAATTACAACACTAGTATAATAATTCATCAATTCATAATCTCTATACTAAATCTCATCATAAACCCTAATTCAAAATTGAGGGAAAAGCACTTACTTATGGTGGGATTAACCAAATTAATGGTTCTAAATAACTTGAAACACTTGAAGATTACTTGAAGTAGCTCAATTGATGGAACAATATATTTTCCCTCCTCTTTTCTCTACATGAACCGACTCCAGGAGACACCCAACAACTATTCCAGGCTTTTCTTAAAATTACTTCATATGTAGGAAACATCTTTGGTCCTTTGGCAATAGTAGTCCTTCAAATTCCATTCTTTCTATATTGACCACATAATTTACTTACTACTTACACTATAACACATAACTTATATATACATAACATATATTTACATATCTAGTACCTGATCGGGATACGGGTGTAACAATTCACCCCTCCTTAAAATAAGATTTCGTCCTCGAAATCTATGCTTGAAAAAGATGAGGATACTTGTTCCTCATCTTCTCTTCCGTCTCCCACCTATTAATCGTGCCCTTACGATTTCTCCATTGCACCTTCACAAAAGGGATCTCTTTATTCCTGAGTTGTCTCACTTTCCTCCCTAATATCGCTTCTGGTTCATCCTCTTGCGAAAGCAATTCCGGATCAATCTCAATATCATCCAAAGTGACTACACTAGTCTCATCCGCTAGACATTTCCTCAAGTAAGACACATGGAAGGTATTATGAATACCTCTCATTTCTTCGGGCAGTTCCAACACGTACGCTACCTCACCAACACGTTTCAAGATTTTAAATGGTCCTATAAACCGCGAACTTAGTTTCCCTTTGTTTTTAAATATAAAAACGCCTTTCCACGGAAAAACTTTTAACATGACAAAATCACCTACTTCGAATTCAATCGGTCTTCTTCGATTATCGGCATAGCTTTTCCACCTATCTTGCGCCGCTTTAAGTCTTGCCCGGATCATTTCAATCTTTTCAGTTGTCGCCAACACTACATCCGTGCTCGCCAATTCCCTTCTTCCGACTTCTTCCCAACACACGGGTGTCCTACACCTTCTACCATAGAGCATCTCATAAGGTGGCATATCTATACTCGCATGATAACTATTATTGTAGGCGAATTTCACTAGAGGAAAATGATCATCCCAATTACCTTCAAAATCAATCATACAAGCTCGTAATATATCCTCTAGAGTTTGAATCATTCTCTCGCTTTGTCCATCAGTTTGAGGATGGAAAGCCGTGCTCATATGTAATTTCGTACCTAGTTCATCTTGAAAACTTTGCCAAAAGTTTGATGCGAAACGTCCGTCTCTATCGGAGACTATAGAAATGGGAACTCCATGATGTGCGACTATCTCGTTGACGTAAATCTTAGATAACTTGTGAACGGGCATATTTTCTCTGATCGGAATGAAATGTGCACTTTTTGTTAGGCGATCTACTATGACCCAAATTGTATCGTTCTTCTTTTTCGTTCTTGGCAATTTCGTAATGAAATCCATCGTAATCTTTTCCCACTTCCAAACCGGAATATCTAAAGGTTGAACTTAGTTATGGTTACGGTATGATTTTATCATACATTATATAGTTTGTTATACCATGTACTTATTAAGCGTTTCGGTTACATGTTTAGATGTGATGTTTTCTTGATAGGTTCCGATGAAGCTAGTAAAGGTAAAGAGAAGGCGTAGGATGGTTCGTTGTTAGAAGTGTAGCTTGACTTGGTAAGTGGAAGATTTCCTCTCTTTTAGATCAAGCAAGTTGATAGTTGGAAACCCCCCAAGTGCCATCCTCTTTTTGGTATATGATCTTGGTTTAATATGAGTCTTAGTAGTGTCTACAAGTCCTTGTTAATGGTCATGTCTAAGTCATGTATTTAGTCGAGTCAATGGTGTCTAAGTTAGAACTTGTATGGTTATAGTACTAGTTAAGGGGTGTTTGGCATAAGCATGTTTCCACCCATTTTGAGATGTTAACGGGTCATGTATATATGGAACAAGTTTATTATGTTAATTTAACGGTTATGGTTAAGTATGAAGTGATGAGGAAGTTGTATGTGTCTGTTTATGAACCCTAACTTGGAAAAGAGGAGTAAATGGTGGGATTGATCATCATATAATCAATATATGATTATATGATGATTAGTGTGGTTAGGGATAAGCTAATGGTTGTATAAACCATTTTTATGATTATTATGTTATGTGTTAAGGTTTGTATGATGTTATGATTTAGGGTGTTATGAGGATGATGATGATAAGGTTGATGGTGATGGTGATTATGGTGGGTAATCTTAGCTTGAGTTGCTAAGGTAAGTAACTTGTACTAAAACATGTGTTATATGTGTCTTATGTATTTATGTGTTATGATTATGATAAGGTTTAGTGCCTTGATGTGTATAAGATGATGGATAGGGAAGTGATGTCTAGATATAAGCTAGACTAGCAAGTATATGGCTACTTGCTAGTGAGATTGGTTATAGCTTATGTGATGAAGGTTTATGTGATATTTGAATGGTATTGTTTGGAAACAAGTAAGTGTCATGATGCTTATGTGCTAATATGTGTATGATTATTGGTTGCTGGTTTGGTGATTAACGTAAATTATATGTAAATAAACGTAAGAATTAAAGAAACTACTTTAGGTATAAGGAAATATTTTTGGAACTTTGGTAATAATTTAGGAAGTATAAAAATGCGTTAGAAATAATCGTTGGGAGTATTGGGTATATCGGGTGTTAAATTTAATTTGCGAATAGTGTTTGTTCAATTGACAACCATAAGTAAATAAAGAAAAGGAAATTGTTTTAGGGTTTTAAATTGTGAACCGGAGTAGGAGCAAGGTACTGGAACGTTGTGGACTAAATATAGCATAAATCCTAGTGTATTTGAAGGATATTCTAAATTTCACGTTGGTTCAAGTAAAAAGTTATATGTAAATTGTTCTCAAATAAATGTCAAGAAAAGAAATTTGAGTTTATTAAATAGTATTGACCTGTAAAATAGCCAGTTATCATAGTCTACCACCCATACAAATGAATCTCGTCCTCGAGATTCAGTCAGTGTTGGTCATTGGAGTGTTGTCAGTGAAGAGATGTGGATACTTTTGACGGATCTGGTCTTCTCGTTCCCAAGTGAGCTCGGGACCATGTTGAGAATTCCAGCGAACTTTGATGATAGTAATTCTACTATGCTTTAATTGCTTGACATTACGGTCCATAATTTCTACCGGCCTTTCGATAAAGTTAAGTTTGTCATTGAGTTGAATTTCTCCTAACGGAATGATAATGGATTCTTCGGATAAACACTTCTTAAGGTTGGGAACAAGAAATGTATTGTGCACACTACTGAGCTCTGGTGGAAGTTCAAGTCTATAAGCTATTCGGACGATTCTAGCTAGAATCTTAAATAGTCCAATATACCTAGGGTTCAAATTCCCACGTTTCCCAAATCGTATCACGCCTTTCCAAAGCAAGACTTTCAACATAAATCATTCTCTAACTTGAAGTCCTAATGGTTTGCGACTTAGGAAACCTAATTCCAATGATTTGCGTCATGTACCGACATAACCTTTCCATCGTTCTCTTGTCGCTTGTAACTGATTCCTGATCTGTACGATTTTCCTTTGCCGTTGCACGAATAAATCCTAGACTAGTGAGTTAGGCTTTTTTCGATTTAGGCCTGACAATAGGTGATTGGTACTTCGACCATAGGGTGCCTCAAAGGGTGTAGCTTTTATACTCGTATGATGACCATTGTTGAAAGCGAACCCTGTAAATGTCAAAAGATTACCCTAAACAATCCAAAGTTGATCATACGGCACTGGGCATGTCCTATAGTGTTTGGATATTTCTCTTACTATGTTCATTGGTATAAGGATGGTAAATCGTGCTTATATTTAAATGGGGTAAAAATAATATTAAAGGGATAGCCAGAAGTTTGAGGTGTATCGACCACCTTTTATTAGGAGTATTTGAAATTTGTACAACGCGTCTCGTGACTAATTCTACAATGATAAGTTTGTCAGAAGGGGCATTATCGGAAGGATAAAGCTATGGTAACAATTTTCATTCCTCGTGTTTTGCTCTAACTGATGTCGCGATATGAGTCCCCCTTCGCCTAAGGTTCTTAGTCTTTATTACTAAGATTCTATTGTTCAATAGTATTTCCCTAGATTTCCTTCATCGAATTCTCCATGCTACTGTTTGTCAATCACAAGATCCTAAATGTATGAAGTGTTTTAGTACGGTGGTTGATTTTCAAATTTTGACTCGATATGGAGTGTTTTGTTTGAAATATTTCTCTGGATAAATGAATTTACAAGTTTGAATAAATGAATTTACAAGTTTGACTAAATGAATCTACAAGTTTGAATAAATGAATTTACAAGTTTGAATTAATTTAGTTGTTATGCAAGATTGGACTGTTTTCAAATATGACCCAAGGCTTTATAGACGGGTTTTCAACATGATGTGAATAGAACTGTTTATCAAAGATTGGTGTTATACTTTTCTTAACGTACAATAGTTTTGTTAAAGGTTGACCAAAAAGGGATTTACTCGTCAAAATAGGTTCTTGAGTAAAATATTTTCCTACAAGGTATATGATTTGTATAAACGCATTTTAAAACAAAATCCATTTGAAGTGAAAGCATTAAAAAGGATGAAATAGTCTTGTAGGTATGTCTGCATGAATGCTTAGATGTCTAACGTCGTGTTTTTTATGTTGGATAATGCCTATTGGTTAATATTAGGCAAGACTTACAGGTATGAGTATTCAACTTACTTGGTTATTTTTAAAATGGATCATGACTTAGGTTTGTTATCTTACTTGGTCTAACTAGTACTTTTGAAACGATAGGATTGGGTGACTATGCCAAAGATAGTGATTTGGATTGCCTCGTGAGGTCTTAAGATTTCCGTTATGTTATGAATCAACTTACTGTATATTTCTAGTCCTTGTTTATGGTTTCATAATCCTTTCATTGATTTCTTATGTCATGGAATCCTCCTCGTAGATGGAAAGTCTTTCCTAGAGAGGTCAATGGTAAAAATCAAGCTTAACGGCTGAGTGAGTGACAGGTGGTGCAGGTTTCTAGAGAGGGTTTGACAAAAGGGATGTTTATGAAAAATTTGTTTGGTTACAAAGCTTTGCTTTTTGATGTTTTGAATGAAGATTGTTTTAAAAATTCTGAAAAGATGATTGTTTCCTTCATGGCATAATTCTTCCTGAATTAGACATAGGTGATCAGGCTATTTATAATTGAGGACTAATGATGCGATGCTCGGTTTATTCAAAGTAGTATTAGGTTTTTCAAAAGTTTTAGATGGTGTTCAACGTGTTGTTTGGTAAAATGGTAGCCTCAATTTTTTTTAACAAGAAAAATTGGTCCGTATGGGAGTAAATAGTTGGTAGAATGCTAGTAAATCAATTTATGAGGTGATGGTAATATAATGTGTTTTAAAATCTTGTGAAATAATTTCCTAAGGTGGTAGTAAAATAGCTTTGAGTAAAATTATGTGAAACAGTTCTATAAAGTGGTAGTAAAATATCTTGTAATAAAATTATGTGAAACAGTTCTATAAAGCGGTAGTAAAATAGCTTGTGATACTCGGGGAGTGGAGTAGGGCGAAGAGGTGCTTCGTAGCTGAACCACTATAAATCCTTTGTCCCGGTTTGATCTTTCCATCTTTTCTCTTTACTTACTTTACTTATTATTAGTTAGTTTAGTGTGAAGTTCATATTGGTGTTGATTGATTACACATAAGATTCGAATCAAGGTTTTCAATAAGTAGACTTTTAAGAAGTTTTCAAAAGAGCTTGAAAACCGGTAAAACTATTCAACCCCCCCCCCCCTTCTAGTTTTCCACAATTGGTATCAAGAGCCACGTCAGTCAAGATTTTAAAGTATATTGTATTTTAAAACTTGAATCGATCAATGGATTCCGAAAAATATCTAGAAGGGCAATCTATGCAAAGACCACCACTTTTCGAAACCGATTGTTTTATTATTGGAAAACAAGATTCGAAACGTATGTGAAATCAAAAGACATTGATCTTTGGCATGTTATTACCGAGGGTGACTTTAAACCGATTCAAATGAATCTGGAAACTAAAAAGGATGAAATAGTTTCTTATCATAAACAAAGTGATGAACTTAAAAGAAAACTAGCCAAAAATAATGAGGCTAAAATGATGATTTACAATGCTTTGCCTAAAAAGGAATTTGAAAGAATTTTCATGTGTAATACGGCAAAAGATATTTGGAAGACTTTGTTAGTCACTCACCAAGGTAATAATCAAGTCAAAGAGAACAAGATTGATCTTCTTGTTCAACAATATGAACAATTTTTCATTTCGGAAAATGAGTTAATTGATAATGCTTTTGCTAGATTTAATACTATTATCACTAGTCTTAAAGCTCTTGATGAAGGTTACTCTAGCAAGAATTATGTTAGGAAGTTTCTTAGGGCTCTACATCCTAAATGGAGAGCAAAGGTCACCGCCATTGAAGAGTCAAAGGACTTGGCGATATTGTCACTCGACGAACTAATAGGAAACTTGAAAGTTCACGAGATGATAATCAAGAAAGACTCCGATATAGTTAGAGGCAAAAGTGAAAGAGTTAGATCTCTAGCATTAAAGGCCAAGAAGGAGTCTAGTGATGAGGAATGTTCGAGTTCCGATAGTGAAGATGAAGAATATGCATTAGCGGTTAGGGACTTTAAGAAGTTCTTTAGGAGAAGAGGTAGGTTCGTTAGGCAACCTCGTGATGAAAAGAAGACATCACAAAAGAACCGAGTTGAAAAGAATGGGACAAGTGATAGGAGATGCTTTAGATGCGGAGATCCTAATCATTTCATAGGAGAATGTCCCAAACTACCAAAATCCAACAATCAACGAGCTTTCATAGGAGGCTCTTGGAGTGATAGCGGTGAAGAAGAAGAGAAGAAGCCCAAGGACGAAACATGCCTAATGGCTCAAGCTTCTCATGAGGTACGTTACGACTATCCTGATTATCTTGATGATAATTCGTCAATAGATGAGAACACACTAAATGACGAATATAATAAACTATGCAAAGTTAGTTCTAAAATTTTAGGTAGAAACAAATCACTAAAATTGAAATTACATGAACTTGAAATGCAAGTGTTAGAACTAAAGAAACAAGTAAAAAGACTTGAGAAAATTAAAGAAGTAGATGTAGAATGCAAGTCATGCGTAAGCCTTCGAGTAGAAAACGAAAAACTCAAAGAAAATGTATTTAGGAATAGTAGGTTTGAAAAAGAAACAGATAATGTTTCAACAAGTAAAACAGAAAAGGTAGAATCTGTCAAACCCACAAGTTCTGTCAAAACATCAGACGTCACCACTAAATGTACACACGGCACCATTAAAGTTAATGGTACCGTGGTACTGTGTGCTGCTGAAGACAGAACTGAGTCTGATTTGAAAAATAATTCAAGTTCTAAACCAAGTCACATAGTTGTAAATGGTACCAAGGTATCTGTTGCTAGTATAAAGGAAGCCAAAAGATTTTACAAGTCATTATCAACCCCCAGACATAACTTTGTAAAACCCGATGCTAGGTCTAAGACACCTCCACCTAGAAAAACAAATTCCCCTAAACCTCGGTCAAGAACTCCTCTACCGAGACATAACTCTAGAAGACAAAGTTATCCAAGTAACCATCCCGTAACTTGGAATGACCGTCATCTACAAAGTTACTTACCATGGGAAATTTGTCCTCCGTTCCAACATCCCAACCAAATGCAACTAATGCATGGGATGTTTAATGCTAACAAATTTGGACCCATGAGATATTGGAGACCAAATCTTTGAATGTTTGTCTTATTCAATAGATATGCTTGGGAATCGACTTGGAGCCTGACGAATGGGTCAAGGATAGTGGATGCACTAATCATATGACGGGTAATCGAAGTCTTTTCTCATCATACAAAGCATACAACGGAGGTAATGTCACTATCGGTAGCAAACTTAAGGGCAACATTATTGGCAAAGGTACGATCACTCAAAACTCCCTCACTATTAAAAATGTAGAGCATGTAGACAACCTAGGATTTAACTTACTTAGCATTAGTCAAATGGTAGATAATAAATGTAGAGTTATATTCTCCGAAGAGGGTAGTGAGATCATTAAGGATGGTAAAACCATAGGCAAGGGAGTTAGGAGAAATGGCTTATTTTTCATGAAAATAGGAAATAAGCCTTAGGATAGAATATGCTTAACAACCATAGATGATAATTCCACTCTATGGCATAGGAGGTTAGGTCACGCCAATATGCGATTGATACAATCATTGGCGTATAAGGAACTAGTTAGAAACCTACCTAAGATTAAGTTTGATAAACATTTTTGTGTCGCTTGTAAAGTTGAAAAACTAGCTCATTCTAGTCACAAAGCTAAGAATATGGTCTCGACCTCTAGATGCCTAGAACTACTTCACATGGACTTATTTGGTCCATCCATCGTACGGAGCTACGGAGGAAACTACTACACCTTAGTGATAGTTGATGACTACTCTAGGTATACTTGGACTAGATTTCTTAAGAATAAGACACAAGCCTTTGAAGAATTCGAGGTATTTAGTAAGAAAGTTCAAAATCAACTAGGATGTACAATAGTTTCCATTAGGACGGATCATGGTCGGGAATTTGATAATGAAGTGCAATTTGGAGCATATTGTGATGCTAATGGTATTACACATAATTTCTCAGCTCCACGCACTCCACAATCAAATGGGGTAGTTGAGCGGAAAAATTGTACTCTACAAGAAATGAGTAGAACGATGTTGAATGAACAATCAATTCCGCAAAAGTTTTGGTGTAATGCGGTGGACACCTCAACTTATATTCTTAATAGGATTCTAATTAGACCTATCTTAGGAAAAACCCCATATGAAATCATGAAAGGTAGAAAACCTACTCTTGTTTACTTTAGAGTGTTTGGAAGCAAGTGCTTCATACTTAACATTAAAGACTACCTCACCAAGTTTGACCCAAAGTCTTACGAAGGTGTTTTCCTAGGTTACTCCCAAAATAGTAAAGCCTATGTAGTCCTAAACAAAGAAACCATGAAAGTCGAAGAATCACTCAACGTGACATTCGATGAAAGTCCTCCACCAACTAAGACATCACCCTTGGTGGATGATGACTTAGATGAGGATGAAGCCATTAAGGTCAATGGCAAGAAACCTTTGGAAGATGACATTGAGGATGAAATAGTTGAAGTTGACGAAGTTGTCAACATTAAGGAATCCAAGAACCATCCTATTGAAAATGTCATAGGAAACCTAAACCAAAGAACCCTTAGGTTACAAGCCCAAAAAAAAAGTAATTTCTTTTGCTTTATATCAACCGTAGAACCTAAGAATGTAAGTGAAGCAATTAAGGATAAAAGTTGGGTGGTTGCCATGCAAGAAGAACTTAATCAATTCACCGCAAACCAAGTTTGGGATTTAGTACCTGCACCTAATAATCAAACAATCATAGGAACTGAGTGGGTGTTTAGGAATAAGCTCGACGAAAATGGCGTCGTAACTAGGAATAAGGCAAGGTTGGTAGCACAAGGCTATAACCAACAAGAGGGAATAGACTATGATGAAACCTATGCACCCGTAGCTAGATTAGAGTCCATTAGGATACTCCTTGCCTATGCATGTGCCTTTGACTTTAAATTGTACCAAATGGATGTGAAAAGTGCATTCCTAAATGGTTATATCAACGAGGAGGTATACGTTGCACAACCTTCGAGATTTGTTGATTTCGAAAAACCGAATCATGTTTATAAACTCAAGAAAGCTTTATATGGTCTCAAACAAGCTCCAAAAGCTTGGTACGACAGACTAAAAGCATTCTTGATCAAACATGAATATACCATGGGAGTGGTAGATAACACGCTTTTCACAAAGAAACGTAATTCACATCTCATCATTGTTCAAATATATGTTGACGACATCATATTTGGCTCAACTTGTCCAGAATTGTGTGATGATTTCTCTAAAATCATGCGCGACGAGTTTGAGATGAGCATGATGGGCGAATTAAATTTCTTCCTTGGTTTACAAATTAAACAAATGGAAGATGGTATCTTCTTTAACCAATCTAAGTATAGTAAGGAAATGCTTAAGAAGTTTAGTTTAGAAGAGTCTAAGCCCATGAAAACTCCCATGTCCACGGAAATAAAACTCATGAAAGATGAAGAATGTGAGTCCGTGGATAGCACTAAGTATAGGGGTATGATAGGAAGTTTACAATACCTCACGGCAAGTAGGCCTGATATCATGTTTAGTGTCTGCCTTTGTGCTCGCTTCCAAGAGGATCCCAAAACCTCTCACCTTGAAGTGGTTAAGCGTATCTTTCGATACATTAAAGGCACTATACACTTGGGATTATTTTATCCCAAGGGGACCGGAGTAGAAACTGTTGTCTATGCCGACTCTGATCATGCGGGAGATTATGTGGATCGAAAGAGTACGAGTGGCGTTTGTACCTTCATGGGTTGTTGTCTAACTTCCTGGTTCTCCAAGAAACAAACGGCTCTTGCTATCTCCACGACCGAAGCCGAGTACGTAAGCACCGGAAAGGCATGTCAACAAGCACTATGGATGAAACAAGCCCTTATAGATTATGACATCCATCTAGATGACGTCCCAATTATGTGCGATAATAAAGGTGCTATTGACTTAAGCAAAAACCCCGTTCAACACTCTCGTAATAAACACATCGAAATTCGCCACCACTTCCTTCGCGATAATGTTCAGAAAGGAAACATTTCTATTGAGAAAGTTCCTTCTCAGGACAATATCGCAGAAATCTTAACCAAACCTCTCAAACGAGAATCCTTTAACTACCTCCGTCTAGGTCTAGGAATGATGGAACATATTTCATAAATCTCATGACTCTTGAAGTCATCTCGTGTGTCTCGTTTCGTCTAGTTTAGGTTCCCCTCGTCAGAAGAATTTATTAGGTATAAATTCTTTCCTTGTGACAAAAAGTCTCACTAAAACAGCGAGACTTATTCGTCAAAAATCAAAATGGGACAGAAAACCATCCCAGCAGATCACGGCTCCACTAAATGTTGCACGGCACCGTTAAATTTAACGGTACCGTGGAACCGTGTATCTGGCACATTCCGTATTTTCATTGAGTCGAGATTATCGCACCTCCACATAGTTTGCATATAGGCACACACTAGGCATGTCTATTTAATGCAACTATTCTTAGCTCTAATTTTTCCTAAAAATTTTCTTATAGGAAACAAAAATGTCTCATGAATATGATTTTGATCATCTTCTAACCGATACCTACACACCTGAAATTTCCCGTGAACCCACAACACCCGGTAACCACATTCGTGCCTATGTCAATCTTGAAACCCGTCGGTTTCATGAAGGTCGTGTCATTGATCCATCCCTAATCTATCATCGGGACATCAACACTTCATTTAGAGCTATAGGATTCGATTGTTTACTCCACATCAACGAGCACATTTGTCCTCGTTTTGTGTTGGAGTTCTTTCGAAAAGTCAAACTCGTACGTAACGAGGATCAATCTTTGTCTCTTTGGTTTTGGATCCAAAGTTTCAAATTTGTCTTAACCCTTGAGCAATTCGCTCAAATCCTTCATATTCCCAATCATGGGCAATGTGCCTATACTGAAGATTGGTGTCTTGAGTCCCTCTTTAACTATCGCGAAGAGGATAGTCCATATTGTTCATACATACCCTCTCCAACCGAACTTACCAAACTCATTCATACTTACAAGAACTTCTCTTACCCAAATCCAACGAAAATTCATTTGGATGAGGTTCGTAATGAACTACTTTTTTTGGCAGTCATCCTGCGAGAAAATGTTCTAAGTCTAACAGAAAATCGTGAGCAACTTCTGGCGTGTTGTGCTCATATGATTTACTGTCTCCTAACCCAACAACCATACAATCTCGCCTACTTCTTCGCTAAGCGAATTGTACATCTCAAGGGAAACAAAAATAAATTGATACCCTATGGGATGTTCCTAACCCATCTCTATCACCACTTCATAACCTTTCACCCTTACCTTCATGGTCCTCAATACTCACTTTTCACACCCGTCATGAAACCCATAACCGAGTCATATGTCTCATCCATTCTCATTTCCGAATCCTCCACCCACTATGCACCCTTTGATGATCCTAATCATGAGAATGAGATGCATGTTCAAGATGAGAATGTGACAAGAACGGGAGAATGCTCAAGCCATAAGTAGTTATGAAAGGAGTTATAATCTCTTATTAGGGTTTATTCTTAATAGATCAAATTAGGGATTAATACTCTTGATTATCTTGCATGCTTAACATTAAATCTTTCACCTTGCATGAATATTCTATGTGATATTTGGATGATAGTTTATCTTGTCCTTTATGCTTGCATGCTTATGCTTATCTTGGCAAATTACATGGTAACCTTTATGTGCGATATAGCTTAATATGGGACATATTAGGAAAATAAGTCTTTAGTGACTTTAGGCACTATCATTTCCAGGAACTAGCTCCCCTAGAAAACATTCCACTAGCTACCCAGAACTAGCCTGAACTGGAAAATTCGTGACTACAATGTCACGGTACTGTTAATAGGCCACGGTACCGCTAAATTTAAGGGTACCGTGTGATATTTAGTGGTACCGTGCACCTATTTCCCGAATTTTCATTGTTCCTCCTAAAATCACTGCAACCCTAACCTCAAACCTGCAAATCTTACAACATCACACACACCCTAAGATTCCCTTGCTACATCATAGGACACTCCCATCCACTTTAATTCAAATTTCATCCATCTTGCCTATATAAGGCTTTACCCTTGCAAGTTTATCTTGCACTTCATCTTCAACCTCTCATCACACACACACCATGTCCTCCACACAAGGATCCACCACTCACATCTCAAAGAAACCTAGAATAACCGTAAAACCACCAACAAGACCACTCTTTGTGGATCTTATAAAAGATGATGAAGCAATGACACCACCTTCCCAAGCCACTCCCAAGTCACCATCACCACCTAATGCACCCTCCAAAACATCATATTCCTACACAACATCTTCATCATCCTTCAACACCACATCATCAATGGAGTACACACTACCCCCATAACTCCATTGGACTATAACATGCCAACTCCATCACAAACAAACTCACCACCACCTCCTTCCCCTATCATGGCACAACCCATCCAACCCCATCCCTTTGATCTACATAGTGCCAATTGCCTATGTTGCCTCCACAACTGTAACCTTATCTTCTCCTTCAGAGATGAAATTCACTTCATTTTCTCCTATGTGGAACACCTCTTAACACCACCACCCCCCCCCCCAAATGATGACACCATCTCCACCACCTCCTAGCCAACAAAACTAGACATGTTTATGTTTAGTTTTTCACTAATAAATCATTAGGACCCCTCTTGGAAATAAAGCTTGCCTCTAGTCATTAGGGATTTATGCTTCTAATTATCTCTTGTTATCTTCATCATGTGGTCATACCTATGTATGACACTTGTTTTATGAATGAATGTTCTCTTTTCTATGGTTATTTTATCATTTTGTGGGGCTTGGCTATTTGGTTATTTTCTTTAATGCTTAGATATTTGTCTTAAGTGCTACTTGTTAGATATTGTATATATGTCTTCTAACTTTGTTTTGTAGCACGAATCATTGCTCGATTCCTTGGTGTTCTCCAAATGAGGGGGAGTATACATCAAGGGGGAGCCTTGCAACCTTTTTGCTTCGACAAAAAGGGAGAGAAATGGGAGTAAACTCATTAAAAACTTGTTAAAACTAATTTTAACTTAAAATGAGTTTATGTTTTGTCATCATCAAAAAGGAGGAGATTGTTGATGCAAATAATGTTCTAAAAACGTTATTTATATCTTTCGATTACTTCCCGTTTTGAGGATGACAAAATGTGAAATCACGTTACGTTAAAATTAACGTAAACAGGTTTTTAATCGGAAGATCCCGTTTCCACGCAAACCACTCTAGAACAAACTTACAACTTGACAAATGATCAAAGAAGTGATTTTGGGTTTTAAGACTTCACATTTTAATGTGACAAAACATTTTTTAAAAAATATACATGACAAAGTATTTTTGAATAATTAAGAAATGTTTTAATGAAAAAATAAGTTTAAAATACATAACAGCTATTTCCCCCCCCCCCCCCAAAAAAAATCAGTTCCAAACTTCCCCAAATAAGTTTTCACTAGAAAAGACAAAAATTGAAACGTCTTTGTCTGGGAAGGCTCCACGGTTCCACTAAATTTAGTAGAGCCGTGGGTGATTTAGTGGAGCCGTCCATCTGTAACGGCCAGATTTTTTCTCCCAATAAATACCAGCCCTATTCATAGTTTTTGGGCATCCTTTTTCACACAAAATTTTCTGATTTCAAAACCCTCTTCACACTTTCTTTCTTTGATCATTTAGATTAGTTTTTCTTTTGTTCAAGAGTGATCATATCATCCCATCAAGTGATCCTCTTCATTCCTCTTCAATAGCAAGAGAAGAACACAAAGTATCCAAGAAGATACAAAG
Source organism: Artemisia tridentata subsp. tridentata (assembly GCA_021014915.2). Classification (NCBI taxonomy): domain Eukaryota; kingdom Viridiplantae; phylum Streptophyta; class Magnoliopsida; order Asterales; family Asteraceae; genus Artemisia; species Artemisia tridentata. The sequence continues at coordinate 297,271,829 of CP139509.1, read as the reverse complement.
TGTTATCATACCTCTTCAAGTGCAAGAGAAGAACTCAATATATCCCATCAAGTGATCCTCTTCAAGAGTGATCATATCATCCCATCAAGTGATCCTCTTCATTCCTCTTCAATAGCAAGAGAAGAACACAAAGTATCCAAGAAGATACAAAGTGTTATCATACCTCTTCAAGTGCAAGAGAAGAACTCAATATATCCAAGAAGATACAAGAGTTATAGTTGTTAGGTTGTTTGTAACATTTGTTACATACTTGATTGTATCATAGCATACATCAAGATTATTTTCCTTTTGTGAGAGTGTGAGTGAAGATCATTGTGATCTTAAAAGATAGTGAAGATCTCTTGAAGCCATTGGGCTTATGTGATTGATCAAAGGATCTAGAGTAGATAGAATAGGTTGAGTGAAGTGAGTGTTGATCATTGTGATCGTGTCGAGATCTTGGTGATCTCTTGAAGCCATTAGGCTTGAGTGTTTGATTAAGTAGATCGTGGTAGATTGGTGCTGGCTAAGATTAGCACTCGACATCTAGCTTAGTGTCGGAAATAGGATAAGCGACGTGTACGGTTTTCTCTCCGCCTTAAGGGAGGTTGTTCAAGAGTGATCATATCATCCCATCAAGTGATCCTCTTCATTCCTCTTCAATAGCAAGAGAAGAACACAAAGTATCCAAGAAGATACAAAGTGTTATCATACCTCTTCAAGTGCAAGAGAAGAACTCAATATATCCAAGAAGATACAAGAGTTATAGTTGTTAGGTTGTTTGTAACATTTGTTACATACTTGATTGTATCATAGCATACATCAAGATTATTTTCCTTTTGTGAGAGTGTGAGTGAAGATCATTGTAATCTTAAAAGATAGTGAAGATCTCTTGAAGCCATTGGGCTTATGTGATTGATCAAAGGATCTAGAGTAGATAGAATAGGTTGAGTGAAGTGAGTGTTGATCATTGTGATCGTGTCGAGATCTTGGTGATCTCTTGAAGCCATTAGGCTTGAGTGTTTGATTAAGTAGATCGTGGTAGATTGGTGCTGGCTAAGATTAGCACTCGACATCTAGCTTAGTGTCGGAAATAGGATAAGCGACGTGTACGGTTTTCTCCGCCTTAAGGGAGGTTGTTGACATAGTGCTTGAAACTCTCGAGTGTGGTACTCGGGGAGTAGAGTAGGGCGAAGAGGTGCTTCGTAGCTGAACCACTATAAATCCTTTGTCCCGGTTTGATCTTTCCATCTTTTCTCTTTACTTACTTTACTTATTATTAGTTAGTTTAGTGTAAAGTTCATATTGGTGTTGATTGATTACACATAAGATTCGAATCAAGGTTTTCAATAAGTATACTTTTAAGAAGTTTTCAAAAGAGCTTACAAACCGGTAAAACTATTCAACCCCCCCTTCTAGTTTTCCACAGAATAGAAAATGAAATAGACGATGGTTGTGAGTATCGTGGATATAATAAAAGATAGAGATTACATTAGAAAAAAAGGTACTGGTTACAACTAGGTTACAATAACTTCCTAAGGTGAAATACAATAGGAAAATACAACCATAGAGGGTTTAGACTTTGGCTTTATTATACAAGCAGAAACTTTTCCTTAAACATTATCCTTGCCCGTAACATCGACAGGATCCTGGCAAGCTTCTCCTCCTATTAATGTGTATGCTCCTCCACTAGTTCTTCCTCCGTTTTGTTTCCTCAGCTCTAGGCATTCATTCTTGATGTGTCCAATTACTCTACACTCATGGCACATTTTCGTGACTATCCGATCCATTACGAGGGTGGGAACCTTGCAATCCTTGGCTTTGTGTCCGAACTTTTGGCAGTTCCCACATTGAGCGGGGCAAGGTCCATTGTGTTGAAACCGACACTTATTGCACTTGGGTAGGGTCCCTGCATATCCTTTCTTTTTACTTGGCCCAGCAGCATAGGCTTTCACCACTTCTTGTCTCTTAGGTAGTTGTTGTGCAACACTTTCACCTTGATTGTTGTTGTTGTTCCATTTTCGTTTGTTGTCATTATTGTTTCCTACGGCCTTGGTGTGAGCTATGTGTTCCTTTTCCTCGATCGCCATACGAATAGCTTTAGGCATGGTATCGGGTTCTAATGAGGTGACCAACCTACGAATTTCAGGGGAGAGTCCCCCGATATACCTCTCATGTTTCTTGCATTCCGCTTCATCCATTGCAGGGCATAGCCATGCTAATTCGTAAAAACAACCAGTGTATTTGGCAACATCATCTCCTACCATGGTAAAGTCCAGAATTTCCTGCTCCATTGCTTGTAATTCGCTCCTTGAAGAATATTCTAAAATCACCATCCTTTTTAGTTTCTCCCAAGAGATTGAGTAAGCAGCGTCGACCCCTACTATCTGCACATGTTTAGTCCACCATTCCTGAGCACGATCCCGAAAAGTGCAAGTGGCGAACTTAACTTTGTCTTCCTTGTGGCATTTACAACCTCAAAATATTGTTTCTACTCCTTCGAACCATTTGCAAAATCCTCTTTCGCCTTCCGTTCCACTAAACGTGTGGGGATTGCAATTCATAAATTCCTTCTGAGTAAGATTTTTGGCAAGGCTGTGGCTATGCTCTTGGCAATGATTTGTTCAATAGTGGCTTGTGTCATGGCTGGAGCGGCTTGCTTCAACATAACTTCTTCAAAATCATAAGAGACCATGAGAATTTATAAGTAGTAAGGATCATCACACTCACATATACGCAACCATGACATGTATAAATGAAGTGAAATCAAAACAAGAAACAACCACGGAAATATCATAAATATAATCATAACACACATGAATATATAAAATGAAAATTTCGGCCTACATAGACCGATACCAAACATAGCACAACCATATCCATATAGTAGAGTCAATACTTGGTAATTTCGTTGTACAACAACCAAAATACTACAAGTTTCTTTGAACTATGCCACACATCCCGTGGCTAGGATAATAGTAAAAGGTAGTAAAGATATATGTAAAACCCTAAATTTCCATTCTTTTGAAATTCCCATTTTGCCCTCAAAATTTTAATTTATAAGAGCGTACAATTAATTTCACAAGAACATTATATTTTAACCTAAGCATAAGAATTAACTAAATGTCATTCAAAACAGTACGTTATAATTGAATTTCACCTTAGAATTATAACGACCTAAAATTCGAGAATAACTATTATGATCGATCCGAAATTAACCTAATATCTATACTATACGTTATATTTAAATTTTGAAAACACAGAATACTAAACTTACCTAACAAGAAATCAACTTTAACCTAAGATAAAATAATGCTACTTCATTTTGTTGTTCACACGTTTTGGAGATAAACCGAACATATCCATATTGATGTACATTCCATACACGTTTTCTTCTTCTGATAAAGATCCGATTTCCACATGATTTACATTCCTATTTCATTGTAATCATACGACTTTCCTTCCATTAAAGATGTAGTCTTATCAAGTAATGAATAATGACATTATACCAAATGAGAATCACCTCACATGATCCAAAACAGACATGTAAACCCCGAAAATCTATAATAATGGTCCCATGATTCTAGGCTATTTTAGCACCCTTGTAACCGACCCTTAAATGCCCATTAAAACTCTTTTAAGACTTACCATTTGTGCCCACGCTCCTCCCCTAATTTTAGATACAATATGCGCCTATCTTTCCTCCCCTATCACGTTCATACGAAAAGAAAAAAAAAATAATAACAAAACACATCAACTACAGCTGTTATCCACTTTCAAAACCCTATTTCACATTCACAAAAATGACGCACATTCAACCCTAGAACTCACACTATACGGCTGCTTCATTTTGCTCCAAGAAATCAAGATCGGTGTGCAATAGTTCCTTCAAAATACGAGTAGCACGAAGGGTGTGGCTAAGCTAGTGATCAGTTCGTGGTGTTCCTAGATGGGTGATTCGTTGGAGTATTCTTGGAGAATGATTCGAACCCTTGCCGTGTCCTATACGGTTTCTTATTCAAGTCGACTCGAGGTATTTCGCCTTCTATCTGTTTTCTTTCATTCGACACACACACACGGCTAACCAAGAATAATAAACATGCTACGAAACCGTTTGAATCCTTATATAATGCTTCTGTTAGTCTCGTTATCGTATCGCATGAAATAGTACATGAAATAACAAGTATATGCCGCCTATAAAGTTGATTGTGTCGTGTGTTTATGGATCCGTTTTGGAATCGTGTTTGATAGCCCATGCGTCGACCCTTAACCCAACTAAGACGAGCCTTGAACAACATTTGAATGACACATTTAATGAGTACATAAATTGGAAACCCTAGGCGTAGTAATGTGTTTAGCGAGAGGAATGAATTGGGGTTGTGTGGACTGTTTGTGTGTATCAACATGTGTAGTAAACCTGGATTGTAATATGTTGTTAGATCGTGTTTGAGCGGTATGGTTTTGCGTTTGTCTACTGCTTGTTTGAACCCCGCGTACACTTTAATTTGTCTCGCTAAACATGAGTGTCGACCGGTGATATCAAGAAGGGTTTTGGTCTGGGGTTCTGTATCGCAATACATGGGTCTAATATGTGTCGATCATGTCATGTTGTGGGTGAGTGCTGGTGTCGATTTATCAAGGATTCATAACCAATAACTTATATGATCATAAAAGAAACTGGGAACAAGGAGTGTGGAGTGCGAGTCGGTTTCGGTTATATTTCATACGATGGAGATGAAGAACAAGCATGCATATCTGATATAATACGAGTACTATAATTCAAGTCCACATATTCAATTTGTCTTCTAATTCAAGTCCACATATTCAATTTGTCTTTTAATTCAACTCCACATAGTCGAATAGACTAGCAGAATAAGCAAATTTACACTTTAATCCAAAACATTAGTGGTTTTTATGTTTAAACCCTAGACTTTGTTAAATGGCATATTAGACCCTAATCTTTGGAAAATTGTCACAATCAACTCTAAACTATGATATTGGTAATATTAAGTTTTAAGTTTAATAGATTGTCATTGTAATTCGGAAAGTTACTAATTCAGGAAGATTACTAAGTTTGAAAGGTTATCAAAAAATGAAAAGTTTCTGAAAATATATGGAAACCCAAAATATGTAATCCGGATAACTATAAACACTAGTTTATGAAATGAGTTTATAAGTAACACGCGATCATTAAATTCGTGTAGATTCGCTGAAGAAGGAGTTTGCTTCCGATCATTATGTTTCTAGTTGTGTTTTCACTTGAGGTCCAAGGTACAGATATTCTGACCTTATCTCTTAAGGTTTCTCATGATTCGTACGCATCTTTTAGATATTAGCTTTGACTATGATGCCGTTGATCTGAGCCTTCTTATTATGGCTTTCTTATTTGATCTATGCCTTTGCTATGCTCCCTTAGATTGTAAACCATTGATATTGTAACTGGATGTGAAAACCTTTCTTAACTATATCATGGAAATGTTTTGAGAAAAACTATTTTAAAATGATGTTTATGAGCACGATGCGTTACCACTTTTTTATGGAATTCTACTAACTTTTATGAAAACTAATTTTACGAACTACCTTATTAAAAACCGTTATTAATGATCATTTTTATGAAAACCATTATTAAGAGATTTCTTTAAATGAACATTTGATAGAAAACTTTGACTATGAACCTTTGCTATGAACATTATGGACCTTTGATATAATATGACTTTTAAACCTTATAGTTTGATACCCGAGCCACTATGTTTCCTAGTCATGGGGGTTCCATGGCCATGTCATTGATGCACCAATGGCATGACTCTAGTGTGGTCGAGTGATGTTCCACACCGTCCCTTTTCTGTTATTTATTATGTGCTCAATTATTATATATATGTTTGGCCACTAACATCTTTGCAGGGGCGTATGGATGCATCCTAGGTTTGCTTTGTATATGATATGATATGGTATGATATAACTTGATTTGGTGATTGATGCTGTGTGCAATACATGTCCTTCACATATTTGAGAGGTCGCTCCTCTATGGTTACTATGAGATTAGATTTAATTTGTTTGGGCTCGTGGTAGATTACTGACCTTTTTTTTTCTCTTGATATCCATTTATTTATACCTTATGTTTTTCCCCAATGCACCATATTATATTCTTGCTCCTTATCTTTTGCTTCGTTTATACATATCTGTTCACTAGGCTTTTTAAGCTCAGCCGCATTTTTTTCCTGCGGCAGGTTTTAGTTGGAAGCTGGGTTATGAGTGGAGAGTACTTTGGACTTAAAAGACTATACATTGATATCTATTCTGGATTAGAGATGACTAGAAGTGATTATATTTTTAGACTTAGTATTTATTGAAATTCTCATTTGTAACCTTGTATTTCAGATTTTCCCTTTGTAACCTTTGAAATTCTTTTGTATTATTTAAGTCATATGCTTGTGTTTGCTTTGATATGTCACCATAACGTAATAATTCTACCCTTATCGGGTTGGGGTGTTACAATTATGGTATCAGAGCCCAAGTTGCGACTTGTAGTACATTAAACCTTGACCTGTGAAGTTTGGACCCTTAAGTTTCCACTATAGGCGCTCATAAGATAACCTTTGAGAATTTGCTTTAGGATCTCCCCATAGGAACATAAGTTATAACCAGTGAGGAATGGGTAGACTAGGACATCTATGTAAGTAGCATTGCTTCCGCATCACCCTGATTCGTGCCTCTGCCTTTAGCTATGCCTTATAAGAACATTTGTTTCAGAAGCTAGAAAGTTTTGCAACCTAAGGTTAGTAAGCAAGTAAGTTTGGAATACCTCAGGAACTACATGGATACCTTACACCACTTAAGTTTCACTTCCTGATTCTGATCTCCATCTTTGATTCGTTGGATAAACAATTTGATACCTCTCCGACCATCCCAAAGGCCATTCAACCGTAATGTGTTTGACACATTCTGTGAATTCATTGCATGTGCTGGATATAATGTATCATCTGATACTACTCAGTCCAGCAAAATCCATTACTACTCCTATGAGAACTCTGGTAATTAATAACCACGGATATAGGAAGTTTTGTTCCCTCCCTTTGAATGATGAACCTTGTCTGCCAACCAGTTCCTTTGGAAGGAAATGATGTAAATACTATCTCAGTACTGAATTGTTAACTGAGCATGATGATGCTGATAACAAATATTCCATACATCTCACTTTTTACAGTTATACGATGTTCGTATTACCAATGATACACACCCTACCTGCCCTTATGCTAAGAAGCTAAGCAGAATTCCAAAACCTTGAACTATTCGCTTATCTATCTCAACACTTTGATGAAACATGTACTTGACTCTGATATATGAACTATCCGTCTGGTTTAACGACCGTATCCGTTCTACGGATCTGTTTACTCTTGATATAATTGACCTTGAGGTCTTTTGGTTATGGATTGGATGGCTCTTCGTAAAGCTACCCTAGATTACCGTATCTGAAATATGACCTTTAACAATCTGCTTCACCCTACTTTTGTTATGATGACTCTGAACCGCTTAAATCTGTTAGGATTAATGTTGCTATGAAAACACATATCCCGATCTCATTTGATTGTCAAGTTTCTCCTGGCACCTATTAGTACCCAACCATAGAAATCTCTAGCATTGGAAGTTTTTGTTGTACAAAATTTTCTGGTGTTTTCTGATGATCCTCTTGGGATTCCCCCTGCTTGGGAAGTGGAGTTGGCATTGAATTGATCTCAGTTGATGAAACCATGATGCCATATAAATTGAGAGATTAAAGGAACTGATGGAATATGATTTTGTTCACCTCAGTGTTTCTCTTTAGATGCTCCTGTTGGTTTATGAAGAAGAAAGAGGGAAGTATGCGGCGGCGTATCGACTATCGTGAACTTAACCATATCACTATCCGTAATCATTACCCATTTCCGCGTATCAATGATTGATTTGGTCTATCTTCGAAACTCCGTATCAGACGGCCTCAATTAAGTTTGAAGGACAGAAGAAGCAACTACAAGAACTTCTAAGAAGGGAGTTGACTAACTGAGAGTAACCTCCGCGAAGTATTTCAGTTTTATTCGTGAAGAGGAAGATAGGTGATGTGAAGTAGATATGAAGTTTCCCTAAGACGATTCCTGAAGCTGCTTTCGTACTCGTTGTGATCATTATGAGTTGTAATGATGCTAATTGTATTGGCTAATAGAATCATGTTTTCGCAAGTATTTGGACAAATTGTCATAGTATGACGTTGTGTTGTGTCCAGTGACGAAAGAGGAACATGTAGATCATTTTTGTATTAAGTAGAATGACCCTTTTTTCTGGAAGAGTAGGTTTGATTGGTGTTCAGAGATCGTAGCTGACAACACTACCAGGTATCCTGTGATGACAAAGTTTCCCACAGAAAGGACCAAGACTGAAGACAGTTATCGGAGTTAGAAACCTTGTAGAAGAGTAGTAGAAGATGTTCGTGACAGACGTTACCGTGAAAGAAGCATATAAAAAAAAATTGAGATAGGACTCGATGATACCTCATGCAGCACGTGGAGTTTTCAGTTCGGCATCAAGACAATCAGACCATAGGGGACGAACTATTCAACACATAACCTGGAGTCGACAGCAGCGGTGTTCACCTTGAAGATTGGAAAACATTTCTTGCAAGACGAAGGTGGTGGCGGACATTGAAGGAGAATGTAATCGAATTGGCCAATTTTGAGCTATGCTAGAAGACCTGTCGAAGACACGCAGTCTTGCTTCTCTATTCATTTTAGTGATACTAAGATGAATTGAGAGTAGAAGCAGGATTGCGGACGGAAGGATGCACAGCGATCATGTCAGAGATTCGCGTTATTATACCACAATTCCAAGAAGAGTTGCCGAAGGCTTGAGGAACCAGACTCAAGATTATAATTCCTTTTCATCCTATGACCATATGGACAGAAGTAGGCAGATTGCTTGGACTTGGAAGAGATTTGAGATCATGTATTTGAATGGATGAATTTTTTTTAAAGCGAACGTTTGTGTTTGGAAGAGTTAATTCTGTGAAGGATGAAGCTATTGATGACGTAATTCACTTCCTCTCAACCTACTTAAGTTTTCGTTACCTGATGATAAGATCCTTTGAATGATTCAGGTTCTCTATTAGTATTTCCATTTTATGTTCTTCCTACGTATGTTGGGTGACGGTTTTAATATGATAACTTTGATGAATGGTGGAAGAATTGATGCTTTTGACGACAAGCTTCATTCGATGATACTTACTAGGTTCCGTCACGTTATCTATGCGATCTGTTTCTTTGATTTCGAATTCGTAGTGATGATTTGATTCGGACCAACCCTAGGAGGTAGAAGGACTGTTAGGTGATTAAGATAAGTTGCTTATTTCACGACTTGAGATAAAGTATGGTCATCATGAGGGCATATTTATATGATTCTAGTATTATGACGTCTGGCCAACGTGATAATACTTACATCATATAACGTGCACTTATTGTGATCATAGGATATTTCGAGGAGTGCCTTAGAAGCCTTAGAATTTCTGATAGCTGTTTGAGATTATCTGCGTTAGTGAGACTTTAGGTTCATTCCACCTATACGCTTAACCTGCCTTCACCGTTATACGATTTGATACGTTTGGATTCTCGTCACGCGTTTGCTGACCTCTATACTTCCGATAAGAATCTTAGGTTCTGTTGTAGAGCTTTCTGCTATTTGATGATATCAAACAATCTGTTTTCTGTATGTTCTCATCTGATTTGTCTAATCAAATTCCACGGACGATATATCCGTCAAATCCTACGTTTTCCTTGTATCCCTTCTGAGGGGATACGATTATCATCTGTTACGTTTGGTATATTATTCTTTTGATCTGGATTCAGTATGGTATGCCTTGTCTGAGGAAAACCGAATTTTTTTTTATCAACAAGATAAACTCATGAGAAACAAGCCTTTCACATTTCTGTTCACAGTCCGTTGTGTTTCCGTTTCGTTTTCTCATCAATTTTCGAGGACGAAATTTTTTTTTAGAGGGGAAGAGTTGTAAAACCCTAAATTTCCATTCTTTTGAAATTCCCATTTTGCCCTCAAAATTTTAATTTATAAGAGCGTACAATTAATTACACAAGAACATTATATTTTAACCTAAGTATAAGAATTAACTACATGTCATTTAAAACATTACGTTATAATTAAATTTCACCTTAGAATTATAACGACCTAAAATTCGAGAATAACTATTATGATCGATCCGAAATTAACCTAATATCTATACTATACGTTATATTTAAATTTTGAAAACACGGAATACTAAACTAACCTAACAAGAAATCAACTTTAACCTAAGATAAAATAATGCTACTTCATTTTGTTGTTCACATGTTTTGGAGATAAACCGAACATAACCATATTGATGTAGATTCCATACACGTTTTCTTCTTCTGATAAAGATCCGATTTCTACATGATTTACATTCCATTTTCATTGTAATCATACGACTTACCTCCCATTAAAGATGTGGTCTTATCAAGTAATGAATAATGACATTATACTAAATGAGAATCACCTCGCATGATCCAAAACAGACATGTAACCCCCGAAAATCTATAATAATGGTCCCATGATTCTCGGCTATTTCAGCACCCTTGTAACCGACCCTTAAATGCCCATTAAAACTCTTTTAAACTTACCATTTGTGCCCATGCTCCTCCCCTAATTTTAGATACAATATGCGCCTATCTTTCCTCCCTATCACGTACATACGAAAAGAAAAAAAAACAAACAAATAACAAAACACATCAACTACGGCTGTTATCCACTTTCAAAACCCTATTTCACATTCACAAAAATGACGCACATTCAACCCTAGAACTCACACTATACGACTGCTTCATTTTGCTCCAAGAAATCAAGATCGGTGTGCAATAGTTCCTTCAAAATACGAGTAGCACGAAGGGTGTGGCTAAGCTAGTGATCAGTTCGTGGTGTTCCTAGATGGGTGATTCGTTGGAGTATTCTTGGAGAATGATTCGAACCCTTGCCGTGTCCTATACGGTTTCTTATTCAAGTCGACTCGAGGTATTTCGCCTTCTATCTATTTTCTTTCATTCGACACACACACACGGCTAACCAAGAATAATAAACATGCTACGAAACCGTTTGAATCCTTATATAATGCTTCTGTTAGTCTCGTTATCGTATCGCATGAAATAGTACATGAAATACAAAGTATATACCGCCTATAAAGTTGATTGTGTCGTTTGTTTATGGGTCCGTTTTGGAGTCGTGTTTGACTGCCCATGCGTCGACCCTTAACCCAACTAAGACGAGCCTTGAACAACATTTTAATGACACATTTAATGAGTACATAGACTGGAAACCCTAGGCATAGTAATGTGTTTAGCAAGAGGAATGAATTGGGTTTGTTTGGACTGTTTGTGTGTATTGACATGTGTAGTAAACCTGGATTGTAACATGTTGTTAGATCGTGTTTGAGCGGTATGGTTTTGTGTTTGTCTACTGCTTGTTTGAACCCCGCATACACTTTAATTTGTCTCGCTAAACATGAGTGTCGACCGGTGATAGCAAGAAGGGTTTTGGTCTGGTGTTGTGTATCGCAATACATGGGTCTAATATGTGTCAATCATGTCATGTAGTGGGTGAGTGCTGGTGTCGATTTATCAAGGATTCATAACCCATAACTTATATGATCATAAAAGAAACTGGGAACAAGGAGTGTGGAGTGCGAGTCGGTTTCGGTTATATTTCATACGATGGAGATGAAGAACAAGCATGCATATCTGATATAATACGAGTACTATAATTCAAGTCCACATATTCAATTTGTCTTCTAATTCAACTCCACATAGTCGAATAGACTAGCGGAATAAGCAAATTTACACTTTAATCCAAAACATTAGTGGTTTTTATGTTTAAACCCTAGACTTTGTTAAATGGCATATTAGACCCTAATCTTTGGAAAATTGTCACAATCAACTCTAAACTATGATATTGGTAATATTAAGTTTTAAGTTTAATAGATTGTCATTGTAATTCGGAAAATTACTAATTCGGGAAGATTACTAAGTTTGGAAAGTTATCAAAAAATGAAAAGTTTCTAAAAATAGATAGAAACCCAAAATATGTAATCCGGATAACTATAAACACTAGTTTATGAAATGAGTTTATAAGTAACACGCGATCATTAAATTCGTGTAGATTCGCTGAAGAAGGAGTTTGCTTCCGATCTTTATGTTTCTAGTTGTGTTTTCACTTGCGGTCCAAGGTACAGATATTCTGACCTTATCTCTTAAGGTTTCTCATGATTCGTTCACATCGGTTTGATATTAGTTTTGATTATGATGCCTTTGATCTGAGCCTTCTTATTATGGCTTTCTTATTTGATCTATGCCTTTGCTATGCTCCCTTAGATTGTAAACCATTGATATTGTAACTGGATGTGAAAACCTTTCTTAACTATATCATGGAAATGTTTTGAGAAAAACTATTTTAAAATGATGTTTATGAGCACGATGCGTTACCACTTTTTATGGAATTTTACTAACTTTTATGAAAACTACTTTTACGAACTACCTTATTGAAAACCGTTATTAAAGATCATTTTCATGAAAACCATTATTAAGAGATTTCTTTAAATGAACATTTGATCAAAAACTTTGACTATGAACCTTTGCTATGAAAATTATGGACCTTTGATATAATATGACTTTTAAACCTTATAGTTTGATACCCGAGCCACTATGTTTCCTAGTCGTGGGAGTTCCATGGACGTGTCATTGATGCACCAATGGCATGACTCAAGTGTGGTCGAGTGATGTTCCACACCGTCCCTTTTCTGTTATTTATTATGAGCTCACTTATTATATATATGTTTGGCCACTAACATCTTTGCAGGGGCGTATGGATGCATCCTAGGTTTGCTTTGTATATGATATGATATGATATGAAATGATATAACTTGATTTGGTGATTGATGCTGTGTGCAATACACGTCCTTCACATATTTGAGAGGTCACTCCTCTATGGTTAATATGAGATTAGATTTAATTTGTTTGGGCTCGTGGTAGATTACTGACCTTTTTTTTTAATCTTGATATCCATTTATTTATACCTTATGTTTTTCCCCAATGCACCATATTATATTGGGATAATTACCAAAATAGCCCAAACACAAATGGGCGGTTCCCTATCTAACCCGAAATCCGAAAATAATTGTGTTGCCCAGGGCAACCGGCATTTTTTGGGGCAACCGAAGGATTTCCAGTGTATTTTTTGGGCAACAATCGCCCTTTTTTGGGCAACTGGGGGCATTGCCCAGGGCAACCGGGGTAGAAATATCCCATTTGGGTTTTGGGCTATTTTAGTAATTATCCCTATTATATTCTTGCTCCTTATCTTTTGCTTCGTTTATACATATCTGTTCACTAGGCTTTTTAAGCTCAGCCGCATTTTTTTCTTGTGGCAGGTTTTAGTTGGAAGTTGGGTTATGAGTGGAGAGTACTTTGGACTTAGAAGACTATACCCTGATAGCTATTCTGGATTAGAGATGACTAGAAGTGATTATATTTTTAGACTTAGTATTTATTGAAATTCTCATTTGTAACCTTGTATTTCAGATTTTCCCTTTGTAACCTTTGAAATTCTTTTGTATTATTTAAGTCATATGCTTGTGTTTGCTTTGATATGTCACCATAACGTAATACTTCTACCCTTATCGGGTTGGGGTGTTACAATATAAGTCTAGTCTAGAGGCTTCCTGGTGCTCCTCTGATTGGATCCTGGGTTGTGGCATCATAGGGTTGTGATGAGTTCTGATGTAGGGCCTGGAGTTGTGCATCGATTATATCCGAGATAGTGTAGATCCCAAACCATTCTTGAGGAATATGTTGTTGTCCCTATTGAGTCGGTGATCTTGGTACTACCCACATATTGTCATCTAATTCCCGATATGTGGGAATGGAAAAGGGGAATGACAATGGTGATAGTGGGAAGGTAGGGGTAGTCTCCTGAATCTCAAAAGTCTCAGTGTCACATCTAGTAGTCTCTTCTAAGTCTGGCTCAGATGGTGCTAATACCTCAAATAGGTGGGAGTTATCATCTAACGATGGTGAGTGATATGGGGATGTCGAGGTATAGGAAGGTGAGAGTAGTGATGTAGGTGTATTAGTGGATGAAAAAGCATCCTCGATATCCGAGTCTGCTGGAATGATAATAGGGTGGTTGGGTGAAGACATATCGCTGTAAGCCAGGTCAATATAAATATATATAAGTATAAGTATAAGTAACTCGTATAAAGTAAGTAAATAAAAACATATATCGTAATTGTATGCACATCATGATGTTGTGAAGTGTCGTGACCTATTGGTTATAGTCTACGGTCAATGATGCATCCTAGTTCTCTATAACCTTGGCTCTGGTACCAATCTGTCACACCCCCAAAATCTGGATTGCAGCGGAATGGAATTCAGGGGGTGTGATGTTCATGGATAACAAAGTGCAAGGAAATAAAGAATGACCTCTAAGTGAGTCATTTTAGAACAAGCGTTTGATTTAAACATAACATTTTACAAAACATAAATATCAGAGTTCACCATCAAAATGTAAGATTTAAATACAGAACCAAAAGCTAATTAATGCAAGAAAATCTTCATCATGATGTGCTTTCAAAATGTGACTCTAGAGTATTTCATACATAGATGGTTGTCATCACCTAATTACCTGAGAATACATGTTGAAAGGGTCAACATAATGTTGGTGAGATCATAGGTTTAAGTAAACAGTAAAGTGCGGAACACAAGATTTCAATAGCAAGACAATTACAACAAATATAATGTCACAGCCAAAAATAATATACAGTGCCTAAGCTCATGACCCCGAAGCTCGACGTACTGGTATGCAATCAATCATAATAATAATAATGCCTCAAATAAGTGTTTGCCAGAAACTCGGAAATAATCCGAATGATATGCATCCGTTTGACAGGTTGGCACGACCAACTCGGACGGGGTGTCAACCCAAATAGATCTATTCATAACATCCGCGCTTACAAGTAATTAACGGTTCATGATTAAAAGGGGACTTTAATGGCAATGCGGTAACTTAGGCAAAGTAAAAGTTTTAGTACTTGTGTCAAAAAAATAAGCAATGTATTCCCACCACGAGGGTTTAGAAATCATGTATAAATAATGCAAAAATCGGGGCTATGAAACTCACCGTAGCAAAATCAAATCCCGATTGGTAAATTGGCAAACGGTAAATAAAGTCCGATAACTCTAACCGCAACCTAAATAATTCATATGTCTTAGGTTCGAAAACAAGGTCATTCAAGCAAGTTCATACACTACTTTATCACTTGTACATGCTTGTTATAATATTTATCGTCAAAAATGTAGTTGCGTCAATGTGATCTTTTATTTAGAAAATCACCCTTTTTAGAAAACGCAACTTGTTAATCTCGTGATCAAACTTTAGTCGTCTTGTTAATAGGTATTTTGAAAATCTCTAACGCGCCTAATAAGTATGCATAATGTTCTACCATCTTCGTTTACGTCATTTTAGCCAAAATACACCCTAAAGTGTCCAAAATCCACTTTAAATATGTTCCATCAGCTTTTCTAATAGCCAAATAATAAGCTGTCAAATGTATATGTCGTCGTAACTTCTTTTAGGCCATAACTTTCTTGTCGTAGCTCCGTTTCTTAAGTTTTATATATCCTCGGGTTCGTTTTTAAGTATACTAACATGTTTTTAGTGTCCCTGCTAATCAAGTTAACTTTTAACGTCAGTTTTCACCACTCAAAAATTCCTAACAGCTTCTATAATTTTCAGAAAATTTAGTTTTCGTCGCACAACTTAAAACTAATGTATCTTCTTCGTTATAAGTCCGTTTTAACTCATTCAAGCGGTTACCTTTTCGTTATTAAGTCTATTTTCTATATTTCTAGCCTAAACTTGTCACCAAGCTACTGAGTATTCTGTGGAAGATCGAATGTGACAGATTGCCTTCTAAAAGTGTCAAAACATTTTTTCCAGCCTTCTAGTTATCAAAACCACTTAACAACAACTCCAAAACAAATCCTAACTCTTCCACCAATTTCTCAACACGTAAACAGTGATCTAACACTAAACTTAGCAATATTAAAGAGTTCATTTTTCATGAATGTAAATAAATGATCATCAAGGATAGTTAAGATTTACAAGTTCACTAGTATATATATTTGTGATGTGTTTATCATCACTTTCTTGTTGAGATTTATACCATCTAGTTTACTTAGGATAAAAATTTGCTTAAAACACAACCATTTGTTAAAAGATTATTGTTGATATAAAGCTTTATTAACATGTACAAATTGATAAACTAAGTATATACACTTGAACTAGCATTATGATATGAAGAGTATGAAGTTTCGCAATGTAAAATTTACTTACAAAAGGAGATTAGTGTGTTGAGAATGCAATGCACTTGATTAACCCAAGATTAGTTTTTCCAAACCCTTACTAGAATACTCTAATGACACTAGAATTAGCCACAATCAAGAATTAGCCACAATCAAACTTTCTTCTTCCTTGCTCCCTTACGTGTGTCGAATTATATGTGTAGAATGAGTGAGTGATATTTTTTTTTTCTCTCTTGAACTAAGGTAAGGAAATGATACAAGTATCTTATTTATAGTATGCTTAGGGTCCAAGGTAGAATAGTTGGTCAAAAATATCCTTGGGCTTGGTCATCATGGTTGTGCCGATTTGGGGTCTGGGGGGGGGTGGTGGGACATGATCTTGGTCAAGCCACCATTTTGTTTTTGAACTCCATGTTTTAAGCTTCATTGTTGGTAATTAATGTTATGAAATTTTGTCTAGTAATAATTACAAAACAATGGGGGGGGGGACACATGTACTATTCTTGGAGTAAAAGAGTTGTTTTGGTATAAGAGTGTATATGTTGTATGTATTGGGTGTTAGAAATAGGTATTGGTTGTTGGTTTGGTGATTAACGTAAATTATACGTAAATAAACGTAAGAATTAAAGAAATTACTTTAGGTGTAAGAAAATATTTTTGGAACTTTCGTAATAATTTAGGAAGTATAAAAATGCGTTAGAAATAATTGTTGGGAGTATTGGGTATATCGGGTGTTAAATTTAATTTGTGAATAGTGTTTGTTCAATTGACAACCGTAAGTAAATAAAGAAAAGGAAATTGTTTTAGGGTTTAAAATTGTGAACCGGAGTAGGAGCAAGGTACTGAAACGTTATGGACTAAATATAGCCTAATTCCTAGTGTACTTGAAGGATATTCTAAATTTCACGTTGGTTCAAGTAAAAAGTTATATGTAAATTGTTCTCAAACAAATGTCAAAAAAAGAAATTTGAGTTTATTGAATAGTATTGACCTGTAAAATAGCGGGTTGTCATAATCAATCTGAAGACTTCACTAGAAATTTAAGATATTGAAGACATGCATACGCCGTATAAAGACTGAAGGTGCGCTGTATCATATAGCGGTGTACGAATATTTTAGAATATAATAATCTTGGACCCCACGAGAAGTTATCTAGATACGACGTATCGGACATACTAGATACGTCGTATCGACTCTGTTTCCAGAATGTATAAATACCCCATTTGACTGCCAAATTGAAAGAGGAAGCAACCACACACAAAAGGCGACGACTGACCACACAACACACAACCAGAAGGACGAATTCAGAGCAATAAGAAGGTCCTGCTAGTGCATTAATTCATAGGAAGATTCGCTTAATTTTTATTAGTACTCTTTTAATCGTTGAGTTAGCGTGTTTTTCACTATTTGATCGTACTTAATTGTTTCCAACTTTTATAAAGAATATATGATGTTTTATTGGATGCTTATGCGTATGTTTTGATTACTGTATTAGTTTATCGTGCCTTGTCTGCTATTTGGCTCGCACAATTACTTCGTTAACATCGTTTGCATGATTAATGTAAGCCCTTAAGGGTTAATTAATACATAAGCTAAGTAATCATTAACCTGACATTTATCCGGATTTTTGGTTAATCGTGACAGGATTAGTCCATTGAGAAGACTTAATACCCGAAATCTAGATGTTTAGACTTGATCTAGACATTGGCATGATATACCCATACACGTAAGCACCCACTGAGAGAGAAAAGATTTAGTACTCATCATATATAACTAAGCAATTAGCGAACATATCTTCCTTACTATCGGCTCAATCTCTTATCTGTATTTGTTTCTATCTGTGTACGTGTGTATCATTTGCCTTGTTACTTTTATTTACAGTTTAATTAATCAATACATCGTGCCAGTCTCTCAGGATGAAAACCCCCCCTTGCATTAGATCAGGTCTAATTAAAACTAACTTAGGATTAAAATACTTATAGATACTTAGGTGTTAACGTTCCACTCTTAGTGATCGACACTTTACTTACCAACTAGGCTACATTGATCGGGTACACTGCCCGTTAGCGTTTGTTATAGGTTAAGTCGGCTAAATATAAATTTAAAACTTGATAACATAATCTATACCTACAACGAGAACACATCAAAAACGTAAAGTAAAAGACACAAGGTTTTTCAACGTTTAATTCTATTTGCAATTAAAAAAGAATTATACCCAAATGTTTGTGGAATAACAGTTGGGATTGAAATGACAAGTATGGTGTGACTCCTCACTAAACTCAAGCTAAGCTTGTGTACAACTATGGTATCCAACTGAGCTATCTCAAGGACTTAGTGGCTTTGGATGAGTAAAAGGAATTTGTGAATGTCTAACCATTAATTGCACAAACTTGTCAACATTTTATTCCATCTTATGAATCCTATTTATACACAAATATATTGCAACCATTGTGATAAAGACAAAGATGACCTAAGCTAGTGTGGGCAAATTACGTACATATTTTTTCTCTGTTACAAATGTCTATTTTAGGTATAGGACAATGCTGCTTTCTAAAGGACAATGATGACACTGTCCTGACATTTAGCCTTTCAGGGAAAGTTTAACTTTGCCTGATAAGGACTTCATCTTATATGTTCAAACGTTTCCCGCCTTGTCACGCACATCCTTCAGTCTTCAGGTCTTTAGTCTTTAATCATCAGTCTTCATAGTTGTTGAGAAGTCTTGGGGTTCACTAAGTTATTGTCATCACTCATTGAACCCATCATCTTCTTCTTTGGCTTAGGTGCTCATGACATCAAATAATCTTGATATTTTAGTGTCAATTTCCCCCTAATATGCTCATTATTTGTATTGTTTTATATGGATATATACTTTGATTTCTTTATATTTCGTTTCCAGGTTGTATATGAGCATAGGATCAAAAGAGACGCGGAATTGGAAAAGTACTTAATACGATACACACTTTAGTATGCTAGCTTTGAAGAAATTACGGCGTAGCTCCACTCTCCACTTACGCCGTAACTATGGATTTATACACGAAGACCAAGTCAACGCAAATAAAGGATTACGACGTAACTACCACAAGAGATTATGCTGTAACAATTTAAAGACTTAGAAGAATTTCGTGACTATGAAGGTTACGCCGTAACCCATGCAAGAGGTTACGGCGTAAAAATTACACAGAATGTTGATTGAAGTGATTGAAGAGATTACGGCGTAACTAGCAAGAAGATTACGACGTAATTGTCGCCGTAAGAAGATTACGGCGTAACTATCCATCAAGATTACGCCGTAAATATTACTAAACGGATAAGATCGTTTGAAGATACACTAGTTACGGCGTAACCATACCTAGAGGTTACGCCGTAGCTTTGTCGGGCCTATAAATACAAACCCTATTTTCTGCATTTTACACATCTTTCACACCACAAAAAGTCAGAGAACGAAGTAGAGTTCCACAAGGACGATCTCCAGCAGCATACAGAGCATTTTCCAAGGGAGAGATCATGACATAACATCAATAAGTTTTAGCGATTTATATTCAATTTACATTTACGATTCCATGTCTTTCATTACCATGCAAAACATTGAATCTTCTGTACTTTTCAATATGATCAGCTAAGCACCTTTGGTGCTAGCCTTGTTATGATTCCTTTATTGTTTTGATTATGTTTTCGTGCTTTTATTATTGCTTCTAGTGTGTGCATGCTTAGTTTTTCATAAGATCCTCTAGCTTCGGTAGTTTCGAAGAACGGTTGTACTTGTTGCACTAGGAGAATTGACCATAGGACCCTAGAGTAGTAGATTGCGAGGGTTGGTAAGAATTGACCAAAGGACTACCAATTCCTTGTATGTGAATTGACCAAATGATCACCTTCCGTGTTGGATGAACTTAAGAAGTTAGATATGTGGTCTAAGATCCAAGAGGCCGGATCACACAAAGAATAAATCTACTATGTAGCGGCACTTAATGACTTGAACTAGTCTGCCTGCAAGCTCTGATAATCACTTAGGATCAGACCTATGATATATGAGTAGGATTCTAGGGATATAGGCTAGACGAATTGACCAAAGGAGTATAGTGAATCTTATGCCCGATTTGAAGTGATAGGAAGCTTAAGTAGAGAACATAGGCATTGCATCATAGGATGAATATCTAGGCTAGTACATTTTCTCCCTACTACATTCAACTTAATTTAATTTCTGCATTTCATTTCTATTATTTAGTTTAATTAATCAACAACTCAAAACCCCTTTTAAACGTGACATAGACTTAAGTTAGAATCCACACGCATAGCTCTTGGGACGACCTCGGCTTTACCGATTACTACACTACACACGACTGGGTACACTGCCCGTGAGTGCATAAGGTAGACCATAGGTAGACGAGACAATTATAAATATTAAAACCTGGTCAGAAATCCTGCATCAAGTTTTTAGTGCCGCTGCCGGGGAGCTATATTAGGATTTTTATTTAAGTTTTCAAATTTTTGTTTTTCTTACATCTTTCTTTAAGTTTCAGGAACAATGGCAGTTGTGGACATTGATACGCTTACCCTCGAGGAGTACCTAGCTATGACTCGAGAAGAGCAAGGATAGGGGCTTGTGAAGGCCGGTTATTAGAGCTGATGTTCAGTTTGAGATCAAGAACCAGTTCATGAGAGGGTTGCGTGAAAAACCCTTCTCTGGAAACAAGACTGAAGATGCTTATGAGCATGTGGAACATGTCTTGTACATCATGAGCCTCTTCAACATTCTAGGTGTTTCTCATGATGCTATCATGCTTCGAGTGTTTCCGATGACACTCACAGGAGCCGCTAAAAGATGGGTTGATAGGTTTCCCGCTGGAGTCATCAACACATGGGATCTCCTTAAAAGAAAATTTATCCAACGATATTGCCCTCCCTCGAAGATGGAAAAACAACTAGAGGAGATCCATAAATTCATTCAGGAAGCTGAAGAAACATTATACGAAGCTTGGGATAGGTATAATGATCTTCTCTATAGATGCCCTACTCATGACCTTAACAATCAGCAGAAGGTCAACATATTCTACAAGGGTCTTAACATAGCAACAAGGCAGATGCTCGATTCTCAGGGACCGATCCCTGAAATGACTCCCGTTCAAACTCTTGGTGCTATTCAAGACATGGCAAACCACTCGCAAAAGTGGCATGATGGGGGCAGCAGCAGAAGTATGGGCGGAAGTTTGGATGGTATATCTTTTATTACTAACAAACTTGAAAGTCTTGGCAGGGATATGAAGAAGCTGAAGGAAAATATGCATACTATTCAAGTAGGATACGACACTTGTGGAGGAGCTCACCTTGCCAAAGACTGCCCATTGAATGAAGAAGATAAGAAAGTTGAAGAGGTCAAATATGCGGAAGCTAAGAGGCCTTTTCAAGGAAATAATGGCAATGGGGCAAGGTATCGTGTTGGACCACCAGGATACTACTCTAGAGTAGACAACCGACCTCCTTATGGGGAAAGGAAGTCGACCATTGAGGAGTCAATTCACAAATACCTGGAAGAATCTGCTAAAAGGCAAGATGAAAGAGAGGATTGGCTCAAAACTTTTCAGGAAGGAACGAAAGCAAATCTCAAGGCCCATGACGAGACCCTTAGAAGTATCAAGACAAAAATTGGGCTGTTAATGAATGATGTTCAAGAGCAGAGTACGAGGGAGAATGCTGGAGCCTACAAGGCTATTTTCACAAATGATGAACAACCCCTCTATACCCCTTTCAGGTACTCAGAAGAAGAAATTGTATATTTTTCTAACTTTTCTAAGAAGGATTAATATGAGATGATGATGACAATGAGGAAGAGGACTTTCTGACACACCTAGAGCCATCTTCTAAAAATAAAGACTTGCTCAAGGATGAACCAACAAAAGTAGGGGGAGAGATCAAATTCAATGAACGTTGTTCTATTGTTCAAAACCATCTACCCCCAAAGGAGAAAGACCCAGGGAGTTTCCTTCTTATTGTTCTATTGATAATTTATGCGTTAAAAATGCTTTAGCAGACCTAGGGGCTAGTATTAGCATAATGCCATTCTCTATGTGCAAAAGACTTAATTTAGGACCTCTAAAACCTATCTCTATTACCATAGAAATGGTTGACCGAACTGTTAGTATCCCTAAAGGCATCCTGGAGAACGTTTTGGTTAGGATTGATAAATTTACTTTTCCAGTGGACTTTGTCATTCCTGATATGGAAGAAGACATAGAAATACCTTTAATTCTAGGAAGACCTCTCCTTGCTACAGCACGCGCCATAATTGATGTTTTCAATAAGCACATTTCTTTTAAAATTGATAATAGGGAACTCGTTTTCAAAATGGATGATAGGGGGAAAGGTCATCCAATTTAGACTGTGTGTGTTATTAAGAAGGACATGTCAAGCAATGACCAGAATCTTACTGATAACATGTAAACGGTCACCTCAATACTAATCATGTCAACTCTTTGAGTAAGGTTTTGCAAGAAACTAAAGCTGGAATGAGCAACAGAGGGAAGTTACGACATAACTCTAATGTTGAGTTACGGCGTAACCTTGGCCTAGATACTGAGGTAATCCCAAACACCAAGTGCGAATAGATCGATGGGAACGAGGAACTCAAGGTGATCATTAGCTAATCATTGACTGATAACGAAATTAAGAATCTTATAAGGATCGTGGCACTGCATCACAAAAACGCTAATGACATTCCTAGGAAGATTGAGAAGGAATACCATTGGTGAAAATCTATACCGGTTGACAATGGAAAATGGTACGACTTATGGGCATCCTGTGACCCCAATGTCAATCTTTGTGATGGTGGGTGACGAGGTGAGGTTACGAAGTAACAAGCATTTATAGAATTCTACTAATGATAAGGATAGGAGGAACCTTAAATGGAATGGAACAATACCATTCGATCATTGGGTACGAATTGCCTATGGCGAGGTTTATAGTGACACAAATATGAGCAACTGGGTGGACCTAAACCGAGTCCACGACAGTGAAATCCCTATAATCAATGATAGCCCTGAGTCGCAAGATAAAATGCTCACACACAATGAAGTTTGTAAAGGCCGTGCAGATGACTCAAGTGATAATGCAAGAGGAACGATTGAATGAAAACATTGGTGCAAAAAGATTAGGACTAAAGGCACCAATGGTGAAGTGTTTTAGGCTTCTTGTGACCCGTATGACGAAGATTGTAATGGAGGAAGTAGCATGGTAAGGGTTGGGGATGATGAGTTTCTATGGACCTCAACAAACGATGATGAAAGAAGTGAACTACCATGGCTTGAAAGGTTAGGCTTTGATAATTAGATTAAAATCAGGTACAGAAAAATGGATGCTTCTACTAAAGAGAAAATTTGGAAAGGTTGCATGAAACTGGAGGCTCCAAGCGATCCTAATGTTGTAAGGGATGAGAATGATGAAGAATACAAAACAAGGTGGGGTGAAGAGAAAGACCGTTGTAAGCGAGAGCTTATTGAAGATAAGCTTGATGATGATTGGTTTCGGGGAACGGAATCCGACGATGATGATTTAGATGGAATCATGGACTACCTTGAGTTACAAGGGCATGAAGGATTCACGAATCCGGATGATGAAGCATACGAACAACGAAGATGTAAACTCTTAGGTATTCCGTACAAGAGAACCCCACCGATTGTGGCAGAAAAATTTGAAATTACTAGGTACCATTTAGGACCTGATGAGCTTTGCCAGAATGCGGAAAATTCAAATAAAGGAGTTCCTGCATACCACCACAAATTTTTCCTGGGTAAGACATAATTTGATGAGAGAGATGGACGAGCTTGGTCAAGTCCGTCGGCAACAATGAGGAGCCATGACCTTGAGTCTAACTTAAAGACTCGTTAAATAAACAAAAGTGCACTTTTGGGAGACAACCCGAATTATCCTTTTTCTTTTTCATATTATTAGAATAGTTGGGTTTGGTGTGTTTGTGTTCTTATTTTGCAGGAATGGGAGCAAGGAGGATAGCGTAAAGCTTGCTATAGATGGAGCTAGTCTGAAGAATCCATTTTGTGCAAAATTTACGGCGTAACCAAATTCTATGGTTACGCCGTAACCTTCCTTCGATATCAGAAGACTCCCAGGCTTAAACAATTACGGCGTAACTTAGGAATGAGTTTATGCCGTAACCTGTCATGTATCCTAATTTAATATTTAATCTTACATACCAGAACCTTGTATTAGTTTTAAATGAACTTTGCGGGTGTGTTCCCTATAAACCCTCACGAGACATCACTCGTCCACTCGGGACACCGAGTGGTTTAAAAGGCTTGTTGCATACGCTAAATGCAACTGTGATTCCTACGAAAGTGAGTTAGGTTTTTATTTTTATTTTTATTTTTCCTTTTTATTTTTAGAATTATGCTTGTTGGTAGTGTCGTGATTTCAGGGAATTGAAGTTTGCTCATGGAGAAAAGACGAAGGCACGCATGTTCTAGGTGATCTTTCTTTCGTTTTGGTGCAAATTTCAGGGAAGTTCTCGTTCCAATTCTATTTTTACCTCATCTTTATTTCATGTTTAGTACAAAAAGGACTTTGTACATTTCAAGTGGGGGGACGGGAGTAGAATTATAACTTGAACTTGTTTTCCCTCATTTTTCTAGTTTATTTTGAAAAATTGTGCCATTTTTAAAATTTTGACATGTTTTTCTCAACCTAACTAGAATAGACCTTAGTCGAGCACACTATAACCCTTGATTTCCATGGTGAGATTTAGCCTTTCCATTTCCCCTTATTTACCTCAAATCCACCAAATAGTGAGTGTGCCGATAGTATGTAAACTTTAGAACTTGGCCTTTACATCATTTCGAGACCATAGACGAGTAGTGTGTCAAGTTAGCTTGATACATTTGAAAGAGACAATTCGAGAAGGAAATATTTTAGGATTAACACCCAAATAGCCATATGTGCATATAATTGTGTGCGTTTATCGATTAGTCACCTTGACTCTTCGACCCCTGTGTTAAAACCCTTTTGTTGCACTCACCTTTAGTGCAAGATACCCCTAGATACACCCTTCCGATCCATACTTTTCATTTCATACCATTATCTATATTGTTTTGATACACCTTTTCGCCTTAGCCTACCGTGTAGTCTTAGCTCATGATTGGGAAGTCGCCTTTTGCTTAAGTTTGAGGTTTGAGTAGAGAGATTCGGAAATCACGCCTACGTCGAAGACATATATTTGAAGATCATCGAAGACCCCCCATATTTTCTCATATATGATTCATATCAAGTGGGGGGATGATATTATTTTTGTATTAGTTATGATTCAAATATATATATATATATATATATATATATATATATATATATACATATATATATACATATATATATACATATATATATATATATACATATATATATATATACACACACATATATATATGTGTATATATATATATATGTATATACATATATATATATATATATATATATATATATATATGTATATATATATATATATATATATATACATATATATATATGTGTGTATATATATATATGTGTATATATATATATATATGTATATAATATATATATATATATATATATATATATATATATATATATATATATATATATATGTACATATATATATGTATATACATATATACATATATATACATATATATATATATATATATATATATATATATATATATATATACATATATAATTTTGTGTATGTATAGTTACTATTGGTAGGGCATCATTAAAAGCACTAAGTTATGAGCTTATCAGATTTAGTATCGAAGAGGCCACTTCGATCACATTTGAAGATTTGAGTTGGTGACATGTTTACACCAACATGTTGATGAAGACCTAGTAGTGTGCATATCATGATGTCCGCTAATGGCACACTTACTTGTTGCATTATGATCCGGTTTTTTCATCTTGAAGCTTGGATTTTGGATGGACGGCAAACGGTGACGACTTGGTTGTAGGCTAATACTATTTGCTTCTAATTTTTTATTTTTCACCATTTATGTGCATCCCATGTCTTATCCTACCTTTAGTCGTGAATCATGCTTAGGTGAGGGAATCGAGCAGTTATTGGTGTCTTGGCCATGGATTTGGTCATGTATCAATGGTCTTTGTCGCCTTCGCCGTAGTATGTTAGTAACGACACTACACCCTAGCCTTATAATTTGTTCACCCAATATTGCCTTCGAAGATTGTTTTGTGTTATTAACTAACTACACTGGTTAGTTAACCCCCGTATAAACCCTTTTGTTACTCTCACTTTTAGAGTAAGATACCCCTAGAAAAACACTCAGAGCCATTCCTTTCGTTTCTTACACCTTTGTTAAAATGTTTCGTTACACCCTTACACCTTAGCCTACCCTGTAGATTAAGATCCGTGGTTGGTTAATTGCTTTAGGCAAAGTGTGTTTCCTTACATTACCTGTGTTCGTGTACGTAATTCATTATCTATGGTTAGGTCGGGAAATTGCACAATGCAATTGGAGTGAAAGTAAATATTGTATATCTTTGAGTTTATTTTTCGTGTGTTTACTACTTTCACTATTACCGTTATTTCTGAAGTTATGAAAAGTATGGAAAAATTATCCAGAATTATCATTATAGTGATGTGGTGAAATTTTACACATCTATGTTTATGTTTCAAGTAAAAAAAAAAAAAAAAAAAAAAAAAAAAAAAAAAAAAAAAAAAAAAAAGAGGAAGAGTTGGAAGTTTGTTTAACCAACTTATGTAAAGTTTTGTATTAAGTGGTCGATATCACCACTAGTTGTTGTACTATATCTATGGATTGAATGGGAGTTGGCAGTTATGGGAACGCCAACTAAGGTTTATTCTTTGATTGAGATCTTGTTGAGTATAATTCGTGTCTACCTAAAGCGTGTGTTTCAAGTGTTAAAGCGTGAGTTATTCAATGATATGAGTCTTATTCATGGGATGGTTGGGATAGTGATTAACCACACTTAGGATTTTAATTTATTTGTTTTGTTTATTTTTCATTTTACACTAATTTATATCCCAAATATTATCCATACCCTATTATTCTTTATCCAACCAAACCTTTGATTTATTGAGATTAGGGATTTGAGCAATCTTAAGTATCGTAGTCGTGGATTCGGCTATGTATTTATGATTTTGTCGCCCTTTTTGATATATTATTATTGGTGAAGTTTGGACCTATCTTTAGCCTATTCGAGTTAAGGATTTGAGCAATTGCAAGTATCGTGTTCGTGGATTCGATCATGTATTTGTGATTTTGTTGCCTTTTCTGGAATTTGAGATCGATAGAGATTAAGAATAATTAACCCTTAAACCTCAAAACCCTTTTTACCGCTTTAGACTTGTTATTCCTTGGCTTTAGTGGGGGAGATGTGTATACTTGCCAAGCTTATGATAGAATATTCGTCGCGACTGGACAGTTAAACGATTAGATTTGCTTTTATCAAATTATTTTATTTTACTTCTAATTCGTTAAGTGTTTAGTTGTATGATTATGACAAGAATGAATACATGCTTAAATATAAAAATAAATCCTAATATCTTTTAGGATACATTTTCATAAGATTAATTCTAAGGTTTACTTGGGGACAAGTAAAGTTCAAGTGGGGGGATATTTGATGAACTCAAATAAGTACATTTTATTACTATCATTTATCCTATTAATTTGACTTGTTTTGTTATATTATGTATGAGGATTGATACTTAATCGTTTACTTTTGTAATTCTCAGTTGAAAACAAGCATTTGGTGAAACTTGGCGATTTTGGACTAATTATGGAGCAAAACATGCAAGAAGTTAAGACTCTACTGAAATGGACAAGATCAAGACGAATCTGCTCCAGATGCGCCGCATCTCACTCATTACATACGGCGCATCACTATCAATATTTCACCAGATACGATCCAAGATACAAGAGGACATGCGCCGCATCTATTAATGGAGTTACGCCGCATCTTCTGTCGGTGTACGAATATTCCTGAATATTATAATCTTGGACCCCACGCGAAGTTAAGTCAATGCGCCGCATCTACTTACTAGATGCGCCGCATCTTACCCTCAGACAGCAACTATAAATACCCCAAGACCAGACGAATTTAGAGAGTCTTTGAGTTCTGAAGTTCGACAAAGAAGACCGAAGTACAGAAACCTAGGATGAATTCAGTTGAATAGGCAGCACAAGACACACCCGAACGAAGATACAAGAGCTGTAAGAAGGTGCTGCATGTGTTTAATTCATTAAGTAGTTTTGTTTTATTGTGTTAGTAAACTTTAATTCATCAGGATTGATGGCTTGTGTAATGTGACAACGGAAAGGTTGCACTCCCTTAAAACTGCTTTCCCATCAATTAAAGTTTATATGTTGATGTCTTTGGTTACTACTTATTAGTGCATTGATAACCTCTGTGTTTATTAGTGGCCTGCGCATTTGACTGCGGAAAATAATGTGGCTCCCACGGTTGTTACTAAATTGATCACTTAGGAATAACTTTTAGACATAAGTAATCATTAAGGGTTTACTCGCCGATAAGAATAGGGCCAACGAGAAAGGGTTAACTACATACACTTCATATAAAACTATCAATAAAACAAGTGACAATCTACTTAATCATAAGGACAGATCTTCTTATTGTCTCGAGTATTTATCTGTGTACGTGTGTGCTATTCGCTGATTCGTGCCTATTGGTTTAGTTTATTATTTAATTGCAACCAAATCGTGCCAGTCTCTCAGACTGAACCCCCTTGCGTTAGAATATTAAAATACTGATTAGAATAACGAGATAATACGTTCCACTCTTAGTGATCGACACTCTACTTACCATTATATTCATACTGACCGGGTACACTGCTCGTTAAGTGTGTGTGTTATTGATAAGTCGGCTAAATATAAATTTAAAACTTGAGTAGGCATTAATACTGCTAAACCGCAACGACACATCGCACGCATCAAGTTTTTGGCGCCGTTGCCGGGGAGTGAATTGTTATTATCTGTTAATTTGATTAGTATTTTAATTAGGTTTTTAATTTTTTTTATCTAACTGCTAATTCTGTTGTGTATTAGATTAATTTGCATTCATTGTATTATTTTGCATATTTTCTGTTTTTGTGTGTTATTTGTTTTCTTTGTGTTTATTTTCCTGTGTTTTTATTTGTTTTTATTTTTCGTATTTTTTTTGTGTTCTGCTATCGTTGTACTGAGCTAAATTGATCGATACGGCGCATCTATTTTCATAGATACGGCGTATTGCGTTTAATTTTTATAAAATACAACGCGTTTAATTAATTCGATACGACGCATCTTTTCCTCAAGATACGGCGTATCTGTTTTTGATAAAAAAAAATTTCTAAACGTTAACGCCATACGACGCATCTGCTTTAGCAGATACGGCGTATCTATTATTTTAATTAAAAACAGTTTTCGAAGTATTAAACAGATACGGCGTATCGATTTTTATCGATACGGCGCATCTTCTGAATCAAAAATCTTATATTTTGAAACGTAACGAAAATACGGCGCATTAACCTTTGTTAATACGACGAATATAATTTGATAAATATATTTGATTTTTGATATTTACTTTGATCGGTCCGCTACTCTCGTGTGCATGTTGTTTATTTTCAGGATAAATGATGACTCGAGCATCACCATGAAGGATTACATTCAGAACCATACCGAGAGAAGCTAGCTGGAGTGATCAAACATAAGACAACAAGAGTGGAGGAAAACTCAATACTGGTAACATTAAACGTCCTAAATTCTTGAAATAGAATTCCAGGTAAACTCTTCGATAATTCAACCAGCCCAAAGGAAAGTTCTCTACAATATAATCTCAATATAAATTTAAAACTTGAAGAGCTGAACGTGAGTCTAACTTGAAGACTCTGGAATAAAGACAAGTGCTGACCGGGAGACAACCCGGAGAAATTTTTATTATTCTGTTTTTGTGTCGAGTCAGTCAGGCCGCAGAGGATACGGCGCATCTCCATCCTGAGATGCGACGCATCTCCTGCAATGGTCATATCCTTACTTTTTCCGCATTTTTTATTTTTGACTTTTAAAACTTTTTATCAGTTTATTTTAATGCGGCGCATCCCTGGTTAAGGATGCGGCGGATCTTTTATTCTGATCCGTATTTATTCCAGGCTCGATACGGCGTATCTTCTTCCATAAGATACGGCGCATCGACTGACCTGATGATTTTCATTTTAATTTTTAAGTTTTATTTTATTTCTTTTCTAACTACTAATGTATTGTGCAAGTTTGAACCTTTCTTAATTTAGGTGTGTTTTAAAGCCTTGGTGGTATTATAGATTCCTGCATTTCCTGTGGAAACATTGATTATGAAGCTTAAACGTTCTAATCCACAAGAAAGATGATTTTTGCTCTTATACAAATGGAGGATCATACCGAGCAAATCTCAGGGGAGTTTTTCTGTTCTAATTCTTTTATTTTCCAGTTTTTAACCTTTAATACAAACAACGAGGACGTTGTTTAACTTAAGTGGGGGTATTGGAGAATTAGAACACTTAACACTTACTTGTCCTAAACTTTTCAAAATATGCTTAAAATGTGCTTAATATATCAAACTTAAAATTTTTAGCATGTTTTTGTTTAAAGTCTAAGTTGCATAGCTGCACACATGACGTTATTTTCAAAAATTGTGATT
This sequence comes from Artemisia tridentata subsp. tridentata, assembly GCA_021014915.2. NCBI lineage: Eukaryota > Viridiplantae > Streptophyta > Magnoliopsida > Asterales > Asteraceae > Artemisia > Artemisia tridentata. The sequence continues at coordinate 297,240,759 of CP139509.1, read as the reverse complement.
TTTCAAAATTCACAAATCTATGAGTGTGCCGGTGACTTGTAAACTTTAGAACTTGGCTTGTATACTATTCGAGACCACCATAATGAGTATTATTGATATAATTGGAATGACTTGTCTAAGTTGGTAAATTTCTAGGATTACACCCAAAAAGCCTATATATGTTTTGTGTTATTAACTAACTACACTGGTTAGTTAACCCCCGTATAAACCCTTTTGTTTCTCTCACTTTTAGAGTAAGATACCCCTAGAAAAACACTCAGAGCCATTCCTTTTGTTTCTTACACCTTTGTTAAAATATTTCGTTACACCCTTACACCTTAGCCTACCCTGTAGATTAAGATCCGTGGTTGGTTAATTGCTTTAGGCAAAGTGTGTTTCCTTACATTACCTGTGTTCGTGTGCGTAATTCATTATCTATGGTTAGGTCGGGAAATTGCACAATGCAATTAGAGTGAAAGTAAATATTGTATATCTTTGAGTTTATTTTTCGTGTGTTTACTACTTTCACTATTACCGTTATTTCTGAAGTTATGAAAAGTATGGAAACATTATCCAGAATTATCATTATAGTGATGTGGTGAAATTTTACACATCTATGTTTATGTTTCAAGTAAAAAAAAAAAATATATATATATATATATATATATATATATATATATATATATATATATATATATATATATATAGAAAAGAAAAAGAAAAAGAAAAAAGGAAGAGTTGGAAGTTTGTTTAACCAACTTATGTAAAGTTTTGTATTAAGTGGTCGATATCACCACTAGTTGTTGTACTATATCTATGGATTGAATGGGAGTTGGCAGTTATGGGAACGCCAACTAAGGTTTATTCTTTGATTGAGATCTTGTTGAGTATAATTCGTGTCTACCTAAAGCGTGTGTTTCAAGTGTTAAAGCGTGAGTTATTCAATGATATGAGTCTTATTCATGGGATGGTTGGGATAGTGATTAACCACACTTAGGATATTAATTTATTTGTTTTGTTTATTTTTCATTTTACACCAATTTATATCCCAAATATTATCCATACCCTATTATTCTTTATCCAACCAAACCTTTGATTTATTGAGATTAGGGATTTGAGCAATCTTAAGTATCGTAGTCGTGGATTCGGCTATGTATTTATGATTTTGTCGCCCTTTTTGATATATTATTATTGGTGAAGTTTGGACCTATCTTTAGCCTATTCGAGTTAAGGATTTGAGCAATTGCAAGTATCGTGTTCGTGGATTCGATCATGTATTTGTGATTTTGTCGCCTTTTCTGGAATTTGAGATCGATAGAGATTAAGAATAATTAACCCTTAAACCTCAAAACCCTTTTTACCGCTTTAGACTTGTTATTCCTTGGCTTTAGTGGGGGAGATGTGTATACTTGCCAAGCTTATGATAGAATATTCGTCGCGACTGGACAGTTAAACGATTAGATTTGCTTTTATCAAATTATTTTATTTTACTTCTAATTCGTTAAGTGTTTAGTTGTATGATTATGACAAGAATGAATACATGCTTAAATATAAAAATAAATCCTAATATCTTTTAGGATACATTTTCATAAGATTAATTCTAAGGTTTACTTGGGGACAAGTAAAGTTCAAGTGGGGGGATATTTGATGAACTCAAATAAGTACATTTTATTACTATCATTTATCCTATTAATTTGACTTCTTTTGTTATATTATGTATGAGGATTGATACTTAATCGTTTACTTTTGTAATTCTCAGTTGAAAACAAGCATTTGGTGAAACTTGGCGATTTTGGACTAATTATGGAGCAAAACATGCAAGAAGTTAAGAGTCTACTGAAATGGACAAGATCAAGACGAATCTGCTCCAGATGCGCCGCATCTCACTCATTACATACGGCGCATCACTATCAATATTTCACCAGATACGATCCAAGATACAAGAGGACATGCGCCGCATCTATTAATGGAGTTACGCCGCATCTTCTGGCGGTGTACGAATATTCCTGAATATTTTAATCTTGGACCCCACGCGAAGTTAAGTCAATGCGCCGCATCTACTTACTAGATGCGCCGCATCTTACCCTCAGACAGAAACTATAAATACCCCAAGACCAGACGAATTTAGAGAGTTTTGAGTTCCGAAGTTCGACAAAGAAGACCGAAGTACAGAAACCTAGGACGAATTCAGTTGAATAGGCAGCACAAGACACACCCGAACGAAGATACAAGAGCTGTAAGAAGGTGCTGCATGTGTTTAATTCATTAAGTAGTTTTGTTTTATTGTGTTAGTAAACTTTAATTCATCAGGATTGATGGCTTGTGTAATGTGACAACGGAAAGGTTGCACTCCCTTAAAACTGCTTTCCCATCAATTAAAGTTTATATGTTGATGTCTTTGGTTACTACTTATTAGTGCATTGATAACCTCTGTGTTTATTAGTGGCCTGCACATTTGACTGCGGAAAATAATGTGGCTCCCACGGTTGTTACTAAATTGATCACTTAGGAATAACTTTTAGACATAAGTAATCATTAAGGGTTTACTCGCCGATAAGAACAGGACCAACGAGAAAGGATTAACTACATACACTTCATATAAAGCTATCAATAAAACAAGTGACAAACTACTTAATCATAAGGACAGATCTTCTTATTGTCTCAAGTATTTATCTGTGTACGTGTGTGCTATTCGCTGATTCGTGCCTATTGGTTTATTTTATTATTTAATTGAAACCAAATTGTGCCAGTCTCTCAGACTGAACCCCCTTGCGTTAGAATATTAAAATACTGATTAGAATAACGAGATAATACGTTCCACTCTTAGTGATCGACACTCTACTTACCATTATACTCATACTGACCGGGTACACTGCTCGTTAAGTGTGTGTGTTATTGATAAGTCGGCTAAATATAAATTTAAAACTTGAGTAGGCATTAATACTGCCAAACCGCAACGACACATCGCACGCATCAGATATATACTTTGAGTTCTTTATATTTCGTTTCCAGGTTGTATATGAGCATAGGAGCAAAAGAGACGTGGAATTGGAAAAGTACTTAATATGATACACACTTTAGTGTGCTAGCTTTAAAGAAGTTAGCGCGTAGCTCCACTCTCTACTTACGCCGTAACTATGGATTTATACACAAAGACCAAGTCAACGCAAATCAAGGATTACAGCGTAACTACCACAAGAGATTAGGCCGTAACAGTTTAAAGACTTAGAAGAATTTCGTGACTATGAAGGTTACGCTGTAACCCATGCAAGAGGTTACGGCGTAAAAATTACAAAGAATGTTTCTTGAAGAGATTACGGCGTAACTAGCAAGAAGATTATGACGTAATTGTCACCGTAAGAAGATTACGGCGTAACTATCCATCAAGATTACGCCGTAAATATTACTAAACGGATAAGATCGTTTGAAGATACACTACTTACGGCGTAACCATACCTAGAGGTTACACCATAGCTTTGTCGGGCCTATAAATACAAACCCTATTTTCTGCATTTTACACATCTTTCACACCACAAAAAGTCAGAGAATGAAGTAGGGTTCCACAAGGACGATCTCCAGCAGCATACGGAGCATTTTCCAAGGGAGAGATCACGACATAACATCAATAAGTTTTAGAGATTTATATTCAATTTACATTTACTATTTCATGTCTTTCATTACCATGCAAAACATTGAATCTTCTGTACTTTTCAATATGGTCGGCTAAGCACCTTTGGTGCTAGCCTAGTAATGATTCCTTTATTGTTTTGATTATATTGTCGTTCTTTTATTATTGCTTCTAGTGTATGCATGCTTAGTTTTTCGTAAGATCCAATATGTAACACCCCTAAATCGGATCAACAGAAGCATACATTTCTTGGGGTGCTACTCGATTGTTATCACGACACAAGGTACAAAGAACGGTTTTACTTCAACCATTTTAGAAGAAATTTCATAATTAAAAATATTCAATTTACATCATTTAAAAATGGCGCGGAAAATATACGTCCATAAAAGGATTTTAAGTGGTCCCAAATAGTTTTCCGAGTCATCTATAACCATGCCATGCCATTCTCCAAGCTCCTCCAAAAGTAAGTCATGCAGCAAAAAGATCTAACACCTGAGATACAACATGCTAAAATTCAACACAAAGGTTGAGTGAATTCATTGGTTTAAAAGTAAAGTAGTTGATCACAAGATTTCAAGTTTAAGAGAAAGTGAGCTACGTTGTTATACGCCCGTAAGTTCAGAAATTACCACTGCACTAAGCTCATGACACGCAAAACGTTAATCGGAACCAATAACATTGGTGTAAGTCGACAGTAACCGCAGAATTATAATAACATTTGCCCCCAAGTAGGTACTTTGCTAGATACCTAGTTAACTCGAATATAGTACATCACATGTTGCCGGCCTTGGTCAACATGGCGGGTGGTCATTCCTATAGGCCTATAACCTATATTCGCGCTCACTCGCAAGAGATTAATGGTGCATGATCGAGGGACTTGTTTGTGGCAATAGTGGTACTTAGTGCTTATAAGATGTTCAGCAAAGTTTTCAGTTCGAGGTACAGTTTTCAAACAATTGTGATCATAGTAAAACAGTAGCATGTATCTCACCCCAAGTAGTTTACAAAACAGTTAAGATAAATAAGAGTGGGGCTATGAACTCACCTCGGTATGTAGCAATACAAGTACACAAGTAGCATCAAGTAGTAAGCACAACAGTATCAATAAGTAGAAGCACAACGGTACTCGATTGGCACAACCTAATAAGTAACATGTTCGAGAAAGAAATTCTCAAAAGTGTTTTATAAAAGTAACGTTTATGGAATACTCATATGTTGTTTTAAAAGGATAGTTTCAATGGCGATGACAAGTTGAAATCATTTGTAACTCGTGTGGTTTTTGGAAAATATAGTTTCAAGATTAAATCACGTAAGACGAAGAAAGTCAGAGAATAACAATTTAACAAGAAAAGAGTGAAGAAAAAAAAACATAAAATGTTCTCGTGCAGAAGTCGTAAAATGTACAATCAAACAGTAACTCACGCTAAAACGAATAGAATTAAGAAGGAACGAATAAAAGATAACGAATGAATATAAGACTAACGATCAGTCGACGAATGAGTTGGATGTTTACCCCGTATCCCAAAATATAACTTTGTATTTACTTGGATAAATTCGTTTTCTATAATCTATAAGATTTTTGGTATGTTTATAACTTATCAATGTTGGAGGATTTTTTAATTTTGGTGTAACATGTCCGTTTATATTACGTTCCTGAGTCGTCGTGAATAATTGTGATCAAGTTTTATTACCAAGTTTTTACGGGTTTTAGTCGAGTATTTATACCGTTATTATTCGAGTAATTATTAGATTCGGCTTATCGGATAATTTGTGTCCGTTCGGGTCCAAATATATTAAGCTTAATGAGTCTAATATGTTCTTCCGTCTCTTGTCTCAAATCATACAATAAATCCTACACTAATATCGTAAATACAATAACGGTTACAACAATTATATCCAAATCACTAATCTATTACAACAATTTTTAAAAATCTCATAAATTGGTAACAAAATCCCCGGTATAACTCCAATGGCGTCCAACATCATCATCATTCACCAAAAGAAAACAACAAAAGATTAAGTTAGTATGGTGCTCAATAAATTTTAACATACAACAATATATAACAAGACAGTTTATGACTTCTCAAAATAATCCAAATGGACTCTTCTTATTAATACTTTGGGCTTCGGCACAAAGTTACCCAAACACACGTTTAATTTGTTGTTGGGCTTGACTCAAGATTAACTCAAAACACACCCTTTTAACCTTCCCTTGGGCTTCGGCCCATTGGAATCTAAACATAAACTCACCCAACTTGGAGTTGCGCCCCATAAACCAAACAAACTAGCACACTCACACAACTTGTTAACAGTTTTGCTTGTAATAATCGTTCATACACTTTTGGGGGTTTTAACGTTAAGTCGAGACTAACAAAAACAACGCTCTCGACACCATACCAGTGAGAGAGAAGAGAGGAGAGAGTGGCGGCGTATGGTGGTGAAGGTGGTGGCAACGGCGGTGTGGCTTCAGACACGAACCGAACTTACTCACTTAGCCTTCAAACGCTTCAGAAACAAAGTGGGAGTTGAGATCTACACGGTGGTGAATTTTTAGGGGTGGCCGGAATTTGGCCGGAGGTGCGTGACGGCGCCGGAATAGTAAAAATCCGATGGGGTGTTATCAATGAATGAGGAACCCTAAATGGGTATTTATATGGAGGGGGGGTGAAGGTGTACAAATGAAAGTGGAGGGGGCGGCGGTTAAAATATATGAAAGGGTAGAAATTGCAATTTAGTTAATCTTTTAATAAAAGTCTTGTAGGCCCCATTTGATATAGCAAAAGGCCGTTTTAAATGACGAGACTTGCGCCATTGAGCCCGAAACAATTTCTCCAATAAAAACGAATATTAATACGTATAATTTTCTCGGAGTTCATTTATTTAGTAAATCGATTCGTTTTGTGCATTTTAGGTTGTGCCGTCTTGATTGATGAATAACGTTCACGTTTAACAAGATATCCTCTGTTTTTCAAACTCAAACAGGTTCAGAGAAGTTTAAAAGTTATGGGATTTCAAAAATAAATATTTTGGCTAATGAAATAAGTTTTGGAAATCTGTCGGTTGTTACATCACCTACCCCTTAAAAGGAATCGTGTCCTCGCGATTTGGTTCAAGTTATCTGTCAGAACGATGTCGGTGAAAAGTGATGGTACTGGTAACAGATTCGGGTCTCACTAGGTTGTTTTATGGGTTTGTCTTGGCCTGTGGGAGGGTACCTAGGTTGTCTGGTATAAGTCGTCTCCTTCTAGTGATTTAGTGAGGTACAATGATCCCTGAAGTAAGTGTAATAAGGGAGAACAGTTTAAGTCTAAACTACGAGATGTTTCACAACTTTGTTAGTGTGGTCTCCTCTCAAATTCTCACGGTCTGAACCCAATATATGGTTTATATCCTATTGACACAAAATTTCAATTCGATACATGTAGGGTGGTAAAAATGGCGGAGTGACTGATCTTCAAGATCTGTTTCAAAATTGTGTGCTATTCCTTTTCAGAGGAACGGAGAAAAATTTTGTTTGAAAACTTTATTTGAGTAAACGTTTGTATAAATTTTTGACCAAAATCACTTTCCAAGTATTACAAATTTCTTTGTTGAGAGTTTATAGTTACGTAAGATGACACAATTTCAAAAGATTTTAAAATTTTGTAAAACAAGTTTTCATTCATGGTATCGATAAGAAAATTTTTACAAAAGTTTACATTTGACATTTCGAAACAAAAGTTTGATAAGGTTTGACCAGAAGAATTTAATCCTCAAAATATGTATTTCAGAAAAATATAACTACGGGTTTCAAGGTTGACATAAAAGCATTTTAAGAAAGATCCTTAAAAGTAAGAACATCAAAGAAGAAGGGTAGTTGAGCATGTACGTCCACCTATGTTTCTAAATATACAAGGAAAAGATCTAGTTGCCAATGCTGAGCGGGGTTCAATGTTTAATATCAGGGGAAGCTCATAGATGTAAGTATCCAACTTGGTACTAAAAGGTATCCTGACAGAAATTGTTGTTCTGGCGGTCTGAAAGGGATAACTTAGTGCTAAGACGTTGTATGACTTAAACGGTTGCACTAGTGACCTGAGAGGCCTGAATCAGCTCGATACTATGTTGGGAAAAGTCCTTCTTGTTTACAAGGTGAGGTCGAGTATCAATAGTCGCTAGGTAGGCTAAAATCTCTTGGCATCCAGGTGCAGAAGTCGGATCACATAAAAGGAATGTGTTTTGAGTCTGTGTTGTCTAGAACTCCTAGAGGGTAAAATGTCCTAAGAGCGATGGTGTATTGATAACCTAATTCAACGCATGCACTACTAGTAAGGGAATCTAATCGCATGGAACGAATGAGGTAACTTATTCAGTGATGAAACAGTATCAAGGCTTGGTAGGTTGTTATCTATAGTCTCAGACAAAGGTGTGGGATCCACTTCTAAGGTTTGGTTTATTTTTAAAGGGAAATATTGGTTATTCTATTTATAAAGTAATAGTATAAAAACACTTTTCATGGGAGTAAATGGTTCACATGGTGATTGTAAAATACTTTATAAAATAGTTTGTAAAACAGTTTATAGAGTGATAGAGAATGATTTATTATTTATAAAATAATGACAAAATCATAGTTAAATTTGAGATATATTAGCAAGATAGCAAATCGGTTCATACGATAACTTGTGAGATGATTTGTAAGACAATGCATAGAGTAATAAGAAAATCATTTGTTATCTGTAAAATATTAGCAAAGTTATAGTTTACTTAGTGATTTAGTAGTAAAATGGTTCGTCGGGTGACAGTAAAATAGTTTTAGGAAGTAATGGCGAAATAATTTTGTAAGATAATAATAACACATTTCTTTTTTTCTTTTTTTTAAATCAAACAGTGGCTAATTCAGCTCACAGGAGAGTAAAATGGTCCATAAGGCTATAGTGACACTTATAAGGTAATGATAACATAGTTTGCAAAAATTTTGTGAAACTGTTCATTGATTTATGAAATAGTAGTAAAGGGGAGAATTAGCTTATTACTTAACAATAGGGTAGCCTGTACAATGAGTTGTAAAACAATTTATAGGGCAGTAGAAAAGCAATTTGTTATTTACAAATAGCAATAAGACGCAGTTTGTGATATATTAGTAAGACAGTAAATTGATTTATAAAATAACTGGTGGAATGATGTTAAGAAGTCAATTCATTGTTTACAAAATAGTGGTAAGGTCAAAAAAATTGTTTTTATGATATAGTAGTAAAACCTTTTGTAGGATGACCGCAAAATGGTCGGCAAAATGATTGAAAACAGTTTGTAGGTTAGATTGCGACACAGTCCTCTATGGACTCGATTTATATTTACTAAATGCTCAAACATAGTGAAAGTATAGAACATAATTAAAGTTTGATGGTTCGTAAAAGTTGGAATAGAACGATATTGCTTAGTTGCGTAAATAACTAAAATGAGATGAGTATGTATGAAGTTAAGATAAGGATTTGAAACTATTTTTATCACGGCTAATGTGCCCCATGAGTGGTGATTATTAAAGCGAAAGTGTTGAAAAATAAAACATGTTTAAGATGTGTAAAAGGATAACAGATGCTAATGAGTGTGCTATAGTTGAAGACCCGTGAAACGTTTAAATGTGGAAAGAGTTGAGTAGACAAAAAGGGGTAAAAGTAAAAGTGTTGAAAATGGTTAACGAGGATCAATGAATGCAAGTTATAGTTAAAGTGTAATTACATAGAAAATGTGTAATTATATAGGTAGGTTTCATATATCTTATGACGCTTGTTTAACTAAATAAAAATGAGTGTAATAGAGTGGGTGTTAAGAAGGTAAATGGCTTGGATCCATGGTTAAAGTGTAAAGGGGTGGAATGGTTAATGATCCTTCAGAATAAATGGTTAATGATCCATGGCTTATACTAACACCTGACCATCCGGATTCGAGTTATCTAATTCAATACCATCTTTGGGACACAACTACTAGGGCGTACATCGCTATCATGGTCAACACAAACAACTTAGTTAGTAATCTTAAGGTTACTGCTTTCTCAAGAGTACTATCATCTCACTTATAGTCTCCAAGGCCCAGTTCATACGACTAAACCTTTAATGTGTCCATTTCAATTGACGGGTTTCCTCCTAAGGTAACTAATGATGTCGTCCAACTCATAGGCTTATAATGCGGTGTATTCAAGCTTTCTCACAATTTGAGGGGCAGGGGGAAACATGATATGTGACCTAATGGCCTAGAGCAATACCAGAGTAGTAATGTTTTCAAAATAGCTTTCGAATAGTATTCAAGAATAGTGTTTCCAAAATAATATGTCCAAAATAGTGTATTTCAAAATCGTGTGCCCACAATAGTGTATCCAAAACAGTTCTCAAAATAGTACATCAATATAATACGTCTTTAAAATAGCGAAACCAATTATGACCGTCCAAGACAGAATTAAAATAGTATGTCGAAATAGCGTACCCAAAATAACGTACCCAAAAATAGTTTTCCAGAAATAACGTTTTCAAAATATCGTATCAATTTATATATATATATTTCGTAAATAACATATCGCAGTTCATTGTCTTATAAAGGGGCTAGTAAGGTAGGCATCTGGTATTCCCGAGGGATAAGTGAAGGGTTAGGTATCTTTTTCAAAAATAGTGGTTCGGTTTGCTACAAATCAACCAATCATATGTTTTCTAGGTCTTGTCGAAGAGTCATTGGTTATTTCGTTGTTTACTTCCATCAAGAGGTTCATCCTACAAGTGCTATGGAAGGGTCATTCTCAAACGACTAGTGATCTGACCCGGTTCATCCATTGAGTGTAAGGTTTGGGGTAACGGTGACTGTAACATAACTAGATACAAAATAAAGTTTAAAGAAACAATTTAAAATTCACAACGAGACCAAAAATCACGAATCAAGAAATCCAAATTCAAACAAAGTCAAAACCAAATATAAACACTCTAATAAACTCAAATGTGTTTAATACAATATCGAACGAGTTAAAATAAACAGCTCAAATTCAAAACGGTGACCGATCGGATCTAACCTGACCCGATGCGAATATAATCAGACGGCGACGTACAAGCACTCCATATAGGCGAAAAGGTATAGCAATTCGAAGGATCTTTTGATTCGTGAATGTTAATACAAATATCGTCAAAAAAATGTTATTTATATTTTACAATCTTTGCTATATTTTGTTAATGACAATTATAAACTTTATTTCTAGCAAAGCAAAAATATAGTTAAGTCTTTTACATTTATAGTCATACGCTTTTTATAAAATCATAACATCATTTACATGCTACATACATGATCACTAGTAAGTACATGTCACATTCATATATGCATTTACATAGTACATTCATTTACATTGTAATTCTAAAAATGGAAATTGTACAATGACGTCATGGCATACATCACTTTGATATCTTTAAGATATCTTGAAGATCTTATGAATATCTTAGATTGATCTTCACTCAAAGATTTAGATATGGAAATATCTTGGTCAGATTTAGGAAAGATATTTGAAGATTTGTTGTCAGGCTCCCACGGAACCAAACAACATAACGGACAGATCCCTTATTTTGGATCTGTCCCATCCGTGGATTGCAATGGCAGTTGGCCTATAAATAGCAAGCCACACATTCAAGTTTTCTTATCACTCATAAGCATAAACAACATTATACATTATTTCATTCATTACTAACCCATTCATATTACATATTTCATTCTTAGTGATCTTTCTTTTGTAGCAAAGAGATTAAAGCATCACAAGCTTCAACAAAGCATTGCAAGACTTGTTAGATTAGTCATAGTGTGAATTTGTTGTCTTTCACACATCGTTGTTGTACCAAACTATCATATACCTCTGTTGTGATCGGTTAGTATTTTAGTCCTCAAAATACATAGAGTATCGGGAGTGGTTGTGCCCTTGTAAAAGAATTCAGTATTTAGCTTTGTACCGAAAAAAGTGTAAGCGACGTGTGTAAAGGTTTTCTCCGCCGAGAAGGGAGCTAGTTTCTTAGTGAAGAAAAACTCTCGAGTTAGAGGCTCGAGGAGTGGGGTAGGGCAAGGAAGAGAGTCCTTGTAGACCGAACCACTATAAACATCCGTGTTGTGGTTTGATTGTTTCTTTCTCTACTTACTTGTTATATATTGTTTATTGTTTGCATAACTTGAAATCACGTTAAGTATTCACAGCAAAAGAATTTTAAAATGGTAAAACTATTCAACCCCCCTTCTAGTTTTCCACAATTGGCATCAGAGCTACGTTACTCAAGACTTTCAAAATATATTGTATTTTAAAACTTGAAACGATCCATGGATTTTGAAAACTTCAAAGAAGGGCAATCTATGCAAAGACCACCACTATTTGAACCAAATAGTTTTATATACTGGAAAAACTGCTTTGAAACTTATGTGAAGTCAAAAGATATAGATCTATGGTACATTATTATAGAAGGTGACCATAAACCCATAATAAAAGATATATCAAGTGGTCGAGATGAGAATACTTCACTTACTCGTCACAGTGATGATCAAAAGAAGTTGATTGCCAAAAATAATGAGGCTAAAATGATGCTTTATAATGCTTTACCTAGGAAAGAATATAAAAGAGTCTTTATGTGTAAAACCGCTAAAGATATTTGGCAATCTTTAATTATCACTCATCAAGGGAACTCACAAGTCAATGATAACAAAATTGATCTTCTTGTTCAACAATATGAACAATTTGTTATCCCTGAAGATGAGACCATTGATAGTGCATTTGCTAGGTTTAATACTATCATTACTTCTCTTAAAGCACTTGACGATTCTTTTTGTAGTAAGAACTTTGTCAGGAAATTTCTTAGAGCACTTCATCCGAAGTGGAGAGCAAAGGTGACGGACATTGAAGAATCCAAAAATCTTTCAAGCATGTCACTTGACGAGCTAATTGGAAATCTCAAAGTTCATGAGATGGTTATGGAAAAAGATTCGGAGATAGTTAAGGCGAAAAAGGAAAAAGTCAAATCCATTGCCTTAAAAGCGAGGGTAGATTCAAGTGATGATGAAGAGTCTAGTTCGGGTAGCGAAGATGAAGAATATGCCATGGCCGTAAGAGATTTCAAGAAGTTCTTTAGGAGACGAGGAAAGTTCGTAAGACAACCTCGAGAAGAAAAGAAATCCTTCCGGAAAGACCGTGATGACAAGAAAGGAAAAGGAGAAAGAAAGTGTTTTAGATGCGGAGATACAAGTCATCTGATAGGAGAGTGTCCTAAGCCACCCAAGAACAAAACTCAAAGAGCTTTTGTAAGTGGGGCTTGGAGTGACAGTGAAGATGATGATGAAGAACCTAAGAACGACAAAGTTGCTCTATGGCTCATGACTCAGATGAGGTACATTCTGACTCATCATATTCTTCTATTGATAATGACACTTTTCAAAAGGAATATAACAATCTCTGTGAACTTAGTCTAAAAATCATAAACAAAAATAAGTTTTTGAAAACCAAAAAGGAATTTCTAGAAAACGAAGTTTACGAATTAAAGGAAAAAGTTAAACGATTAGAAAAAGGTAAAGTTGTTGACGAAGTATGTGTTTTATGTCAAGAGCTTAGACTAGAATTAGAAAAGCTTAAAATCACACAGGATGCACTTATCAAACAAAACTCTAAGTTTAAAAGGTTTGATAAAAATATCAGTTGTGTAGATGAGATAATGAAAATTCAAAAATTACCTCATGATAAAACTGGATTAGGCTTTATGAAACTAGGAGACTTAAGTAGTTTTAAGAAACAAGCCGTTAAAGTACAAGAAACTGTTCCAACAGTTTCAGAAACCCACGGATCTGACGGAACCAAATCCTTGGTTCCGCCAGTAGTGGAGAAGGGATCTGTGGGAACTGTTGCTGAACAGAAAGCTAGTACATCGGATCTTACAGAGTTTTTTAAAGTCACTAGGAAATCTAATACTAGTTCAACTATAAACAAACAAAAAACAGCTGTTACTATATGAATAGGACAAGCTAAAAATGAGTTTAGAACTAAAACTGCTCAACAAAGACCTAGGACAACTATTCCCAAACGCCCTTTTCCAAAAAGTAACTACAACACACAACCTCATTATCAAAATAGTTGGAACCCAAACTTTCCTAGAAATTATCAAGGTCCCAACTACATGCCATGGAACCCTTATCCACCATTTCCAACATGAATCAAGATAATGGGATGTTTAACCCAAATGGACCCATGAGATATTGGGGACCAAATGCTTGAGTTTTTCTATAACTTAGGTATGCTTGAAAGTCGGTTTGGAACCAGACGAGTGGATAAAAGATAGCGGGTGTTCAAGGCACATAACAGGAAACAAGAGCCTTTTCTCAACCTACCAAGCATACGATGGAGGTAATGTTACGTTTGGTAGCAAGCTTAAAATCAAAATCGTCAGAAAAGGTACTATCTCTCATGACTCTCTCTCTCTATTGATGATGTTGCTCATGTTGATAACCTAGGTTTTAACTTACTTAGTATTAGTCAACTATGTCGTTAAAAGTATGACGTCCTTTTCAGTGAAAATGGAAGTAAAATACTTAAAGACGGCATAACCGTAGGTAAAGGTGTTCTGAAAAATAACGTATACGTTATGAAATTAGATAAAACATCTAAAGACAAACTTTGTCTTACTTCTCTAGACGACAACTCGACTCTTTGGCATAGACGCTTAGGTCATGCCAATATGAGACTAATCCAATCTCTATCATCTAAGGAAGTAGTTAGGAACCTACCCAAGTTGAAATACGACCAACACTTTTGTGATGCTTGCAAAATTGGGAAACAATTTCATAATAGCCATAAGGCTAAAAACATGGTGTCCATATCTAGGTGTTTAGAACTATTGCATATGGATTTTTTTAGTCCATCCGCTATACAAAGTTATGGAGGAAACTTCTACACTTTGGTCATAGTAGATGATTATTCAAGATATACTTGGACTAAATTTTTGAAAACTAAAAATGAAGCTTTTGATAAATTTGAAATTCTAAGTAAGAAAATTAAAAATCAACTAGGAAATAGCATTGTGTCAATTAGAACCGACCACGGTCGTGAATTTAATAATGAAACTCAATTTGGAGCTTTTTATGATGCTAATGGCATAACACATAATTTCTCGGCTTCTCGAACTCCTCAATCAAACGGTGTAGTAGAACGTAAAAACCGAACACTTCAAGAAATGAGTAGAAAAATGCTAAATGAACAAAACATACCACAAAAGTTTTGGTGTAACGCCGTTGACACATCCACCTATATCTTAAATAGAGTTTTAATTAGACCATTTTTGAATAAAACTCCATATGAACTTTATAGAGGCAAAAAGCCTACATTAGGATACTTTAGAGTTTTTGGAAGCAAGTGCTTCATTCTTAACACTAAGGACTATCTCACCAAATTTGACCCAAAGTCTTATGAAGGTGTGTTCCTTGGATATTCGCAAAATAGTAAAGCCTATATCGTCTTGAACAAAGAAACCTTAAGAGTCGAGGAATCATTGAACATAACATTTGACGAAAGTCCACCTCCCTCTAAGACATCACATTTGGTAGATGATGACTTAGTTGAAAGTCAAATGGTGGAAAACCAAGAGAATTTAGATAATGACAAAGAAGATGAACCTTTAAATAGAGAAATAGTCAATGTCAAAGAATCTAAAAGTCATCCATTATATAATGTCATAGGAGAAATCAATGAAAGAACCTTAAGATCAAAAGTTCAAAATCAAAGTAACTTATTTTGTCTCATTTCAACCATTGAGCCCAAAAATATAAATGAGGCTATAAAAGATGAATCTTGGGTCATAGCGATGCAAGAAGACTTAAACTAATTTGTTAGAAATGATGTTTGGACATTAGTCCCTCAACCTAAATGTCAAACCATAATTGGAACAAAATGGGTTTTTAGAAATAAAATGTATGAAAATGGTGTAGTATTTAGAAACAAAGCTAGGCTAGTAGCTCAAAGCTATAATCAACAAGAAGGTATTGACTACGACGAAACATTTGCTCCAGTTGCTAGGCTCGAGTCAATTAGAATACTACTTGCATATGCATGTGCACATGACTTTAAACTTTTTTAAATGGATGTCAAAAGTGCATTTCTAAATGGTTTTATTAATGAGGAAGTGTATGTCGCACAACCTCCCGTCTTTGCCGACTTTGAAAAACCAAACCATGTCTACAAACTTAAAAAAGCTTTATACGGACTTAAGCAAGCACCAAAAGCATGGTATGATCGACTTAAGACATTCCTAGTTGAATATAAGTATACCATGGGACTAGTAGACAACACTCTTTTCACTAAGAAAAAGGGATCACATGTTATCATAGTTCAAATATATGTGGATGACATCATATTTGGATCAACTTGTCAAGAGTTATGCGACGATTTCTCAAAAATCATGCATGACGAGTTTGAAATGAGTATGATGGGAGAACTAAACTTTTTCTTAGGACTCCAAATAAAACAATTAGAAGATGGGATATTCATCAACCAATCTAAGTACATCAAAGATATGCTTAAGAAATTTGGTCTTAAAGATTCCAAACCTATGAAAACACCTATGTCTTTGGAAACTAAACTCACAAAGGATGAAGAAGGTGAATCCATAGATAGTACTAAATATAGAGGAATGATTGGTAGTCTACTCTATCTCATAGCTAGTAAACCCGACATTATGTTTAGTGTTTGTCTATGTGCTCGCTTTCAAGAAGATCCTAAAACATCCCATCTTAAAGCCGTAAAATGGATTTTTAGATACATTAAAGGTACTACACACTTAGGATTATGGTATCCCAAAAGAACGGGAATTGAAACCACAGTGTATGCCGACTCAGACCATTCCAGTGACTATGTCGATAGAAAGAGTACAAGTGGTATTTGTACTTTTGTTAGGCATTGTCTTACTGCATGGTTCTCAAAGAAACAAACGGCTCTAGCAATCTCAACAACCAAAGCCGAGTATGTGTCTGCAGGAAAAGCGTGTCAACAAGCACTTTGGATGAAACAAGCTCTCGTCGACTATGGATTCAACTTTGGATGAAACAAGCTCTCGTCGACGTTTAAGCAGACGAGAGGGATGTTCAAATGCATCAGGAGTTTCCTAACGAAGATCAACAAGAAACTTGACAAGCAATGAGAGGTTAATGAGTGTTTGGTACAATTGATTTTAAACAATGATGTGATGTATTTTTAAGATTGTAGGATATTAACTTATCATTAAACAACTATGTGAACTAACGTGATCATGCAGGGCGATAACATTTTGATGTTATCAATTTTCTACTCTTAAGCCACTATTTGGCATAATTTCCATTATTAGTAAGTTCATTATCCTCGGTTTGATCTATATGCTTACATGTGTTAATACCTGTTTTTTTGTTAGTGTTCAATCACAACTAATTAATTACACATGTTTTAGGAAAGTTTATGGGATTTCAACGGGTTTCGGGCTTTCAAAAATGCCCACTGTTTACTGTTTTTGATCGGCGGATATGGCGGAACCAAAAATATGGTTTCGTCTGTCCAAGTTTTTGGTGCCGCCAAAAACCACCTGACGGATCAGGCGAAACCAAAAATAGGGATCCGCCTGTATAATCATTTGGTTCCGCGTATCAACAGCTACATTTTTAAATTTTTTATTAATCCCGCACTCTAGTTCACTCACTCTTGTTATTAGGATGTTTTTACTGATAATAACTCATATTAGGATCATCTTAGATCACTTAGAACAATAGGAAACTCATTTCTCACCAAAACTTGAAAATTCAAAAAATCCACTCAAGTTACCTTTTTCTAACAAGAAAGGATCCCTCAAAATGGTTCCTTGCAATCCGTGGATCAATCACATCATTAGCTTTCCCACTCACTACTATGCATTAACTGCATATCTTCTTCATCTCAATCAACTCCATCTCATTGGATTGACTTTGATGATATGACTAGCTTCTTTTCTTCTTCCAAATCATTAGGAACCACCATCTTTGTATGGTTTAACATCAAATCCAAACACACTCTTCCATGAACCTTGGAGTCTATAAATTGGAAGCTTTTAGATGATCATTTCTCACATCTTCACCATCACTTCTAGTAGCATTTTCTGCATATCTCAACTATTCTCTCCACAATGCCTAAGTCAAACAACTCCTCATCATCAAGACCTCAAAGAAGAACTGCTAGAATGAGTGTCAGACCATGTTGTTTTGTCAATATCAACTCCTCATCCTCAGAATCATCACCTCTAAACATCTCATCTCCAATTGATAATGAGAACTTCCTCACCTTGTCAACTCTAACACAAACCAACAATCAGCTCATGCTCAACCGCCTCCACCACCACCATCACCAACAAACGAACCAAACCTTCCACCCAACTTCCCTCGTCATGGTTGCCCCATGTGTGAGCGAACCGCCCATCTCACTCAACGAACCAACATTTTGGTTCATGAGTTACAAAATGAGATGAGGTTCATCTTGAACCATATCCTTGAGTGTCTCAACGCTATTTCACACCCACCTCAATAGATGCTCAAACTAGGACTTTTTTATCTTAAGATTTTTTTTCTTTTATAGGATTTTATGACTCTTTTTATTTCTAAGTTTTTTTTTTTTTTTTTTTTTTTTTTTTTTTTTTTTTTTTTAATTTCCTTTGTAGCATCTCAATTTGTGACTTTTGTCACAAATAATTTTCCAATGAAAGATGTTTGTTAATGTTTGTGTTTGATCACTAATTATGCATTATATGGTTGGTTTGAACTACTTATCAACTCACATTTGTTTTGTAGCACTCATTCTTCATGCATCATTATACTTGGTTGGTTTGAACCATTTACAACTAACCTTTGTTTTGTAGAATCCTTGTATCATATACTTTGGCACCCTAACAAGGGGGAGTATTGTTCAAGGGGGAGCTAATCAAGCACTAACCTTTGTTTTGTAGCATTCTCAATTCATGCATCATATACTTGGCACTCCAACTAGGGGGAGTATTGTCCAAGGGGGAGCTAATAGAGCACTCAAAATCCATGTATCATCATACTTGGCACTCCAATTAGGAGGAGTAATAACCAAGGGCCTTGCACTACATTCCGCTATGCATTTCCTCTTTTTGTTTCGACAAAAAGGGGGAGATAATATTAAACTCATACATTACATGTTTTATACAATTTTAAATGCCTAAATTGATTTTAAAAATTGCATAAAACTAGTTTAATCTATATTATTAAAAGACTTGCACTCTATTTACTTCATTGCTTAAAAATAAACTTTATGTTTTGTCATCAACAAAAAGGGGAAGATTGTTAATACAAATATCGTCTAAAAAACGTTATTTATATTTTACGATCTTTGCTATATTTTGTTAATGACAAATATAAACTTTATTTCTAGCAAAGCATAAATATAGTTAAGTCTTTTACATTTATAGTCATAAGCTTTTTATAAACTCATAACATCATTTACATGCTACATACATGATCACTAGTACATACATGTCACATTCATATATACATTTACGTAGTACATTCATTTACATTGTAATTCTAAAAATGGAAATTATACAATGACATCATGGAATGCATTACTTTGATATCTTTAGGATATCTTGAAGATCTTATGGATATCTTGGATTGATCGTCACTCAAAGATTAGATATGGAAATACCTTGGTTAGATTTGGGAAAGATATTTGAAGATTTGTTGTTAGCCTCCCACGGAACCAAACAGCATAATGGACGGATCCCTTATTTTGGATCCGTCACATCTGTGGCTTGCAATGGAAGTTGGCCTAAAAATAGCAAGCCACACATTCAAGTTTTCTTATCACTCATAAGCATAAAAAAAATTATACATTCTTTCATTCATTACAAACCCGTTCATATTACATATTTCATTCTTAGTGATCTTTCTTTTGTAGCAAAGAGATCAAAGCATCACAAGCTTCAACAAAAGCATCGCAAGACTTGTTAGATTAGTCATAGTGTGAATTTGTTCTTTTTCACACATCATTGTTGTACCAAACTATCATATACCTCTGTTATGATCGGTTAGTATTTTAGTCCTCAAAATACATAGAGTATCGGGAGTGGTTGTGCCCTTGTAAAACAACCCGGTATTTAGTTTTGTACCGGAAAAAGTGTAAGCGACATGTGTAAAGGTTTTCTCCACCGAGAAGGGAGCTTGTTTCTTAGTGTAGAAAAACTCTCGAGTTAGAGGCTCGAGGAGTGGAGTAGGGCAAGGAAGAGAGTCCTTGTAGACCGAACCAATATAAACATCCGTGTTGTGGTTTGATTGTTTCTTTCTCTACTTACTTGTTATATATTATTTATTGTTTGCATAACTTGAAATCACGTTAAGTATTCAATGCAAAAGAATTTTTAAATGGTAAAACTATTCAACCCCCCTTCTAGTTTTCCACAGTGAAGTTTCACGATGCCGGTGCGTCGTGTATAGGGGTAAACCTTCATGATCTTCGGTGCTCGTGTACGTATGCAAAACTTTACCATTCTCAGAAATCAAGTATAAAACCAATACGAACATAATTCTATTATAACTACTCTCAGTATCGCAAAATCACTGTGCCTGGTTGAATATAGGTGATCAGTCTACATCCAACAGAGGTTCAATGAATATTGAAATACTCAGCTTAGTTACACTAGTAGTATGTCCTTCACTTTTAAATCCGTTTTGAAAAAAAAAACATAACGAGTGTCCAAACTCGAAATCAAATAACGTGTTACGCAAGGAAATAGCGTAACTCCGTGACAGGTTTGGTTCATCAGCATAAGTATATGAAAATACTTATAGTGAATAGTGAAAATAAGGTGAATATAAACCATCGAATACCAAGGCACACATCTCATCAAATATATCATTAAATATCTCAACAAATATGTTATCCAAACAAAATTACAAGCGAGGCAGCGGCTTGGCGGGCAGGCACGTGACGGTCACAGGATTAAGTTTTCATAAAAATGGTTATAGTCTAGGTTTTTGAAAATACCCAGTTCTCTATAACCTGTGGCTCTGATACCATCTGTAACACCCCCAAATCAGATCAGCGGAAGCATACAAGTCTTGGGGTGCTACTTGATTGTTATCACAACACAAGGTACAAAGAACGGTTTTACTTCAACCGTTTTAGAAGAAATTTCATAATTAAAACATTCAATTTACATCATTCAAAAATAGTGCGGAAAATATAGGTCCATAAAATGATTTAAAGCGGTCCCAAATAGTTTTCAGAGTCATCTATGACCATGCCATGCCATTCGCCAAGATCCTCCAAAAGTAAGTCATGTAGCAAAAAGTTCTAACACCTGAGATAAAACATGCTAAAAGTCAACACAAAGGTTGCGTGAATTCATAGGTTTAAAAGTAAAGTAGTTGATCACAAGATTTCAAGTTTAAGAGAAAGTGGGCTACGTTGTTATACGCCCGTAAGTTCAGAAATTACCACTGCACTAATGTGAGATTTCGTAATTTCATGTCACTAATTTTTCTATTTTAATTACCTAACTATTTTATTTTTATTATTTCTTTTTTTATAATTAACTTCGTCGGAAGTTATCCGCGTACGACATAACACGTTCAATTATTCAACCGACACTAGACTATGTTCAGCCTACACTTTTTTTATACACTTTTGGTTCCTTACAATTCTATTTTAAAAAGTCACTTTTCACTTTTTTCATTTTTACGTAAACCTTGCACCTTTTACGTTTTACGCGATTTAAACCTTCATTTTTATGTTCTAACCACATTTAAATCTTCCGATGATCTTATCACTCATCTAAAATAATAAAATAGGTTATGAAAACAAGTTTTAAATATTTTTGGAAGTTTTTGTATTTTACACTACCCGGTACTACGTTAAGTGTCTTAAAAACCCTACATTTTAAATATCGGGGATCAAAATACACTCAATCCTTCTACTTAACTTTAAAAATCTGAATTAATAAAATCTTACCCTCCCCCTCTCTTGTTTGTATCGACATACACTCCACACTTGTCCTAAGAAGTGGACAAGTGTTCCCTTATTCCTTCCAAAGTTAGATAAATCTCCATATCTCACTTCCCACTATCTTTTTCATGCAAATCTAACTCTAAAATTCTGCTCATCTTCTCCCTCTTGCTGCCATGGCTTTTCAAGATCAAGACAAACCTTTTTGGTGTTGATTCTATTGAAGTTAATACAAGGAAGATCCAAGATTGTGATGTGTTGTTTGGGGTCGTTTGACCGTGAATCACCATAGCCACCTATGCCGCAGCCGCGCCACCACTACCTCTCATTCCCTCTCTCGTTTTCATGGTATGTCAAATCGTAACCTCGTTCTTGTTGCTCTTTCAATTTAAAATCCGATTACAGATAACGTTTTCGTGGTTAAGATTTGGTTAAAAACAAATTTAAATGAAGATTCGTGTGGTGACAATCATTAAAGTGGTATTTGGGATTATTATTTTAGATGCGGGTCGGGTTAAGAACCCGTTTGTGGTTTCAGTCGACCCACTTGGGTCTCGGTTTAACAATAACCCGAGAGGGTGTTTGACTTGTTGATTTGTTTATGTAGCTTGTTTATTTTTTTAGTCTTGGCTGCGAGAAGGGGTACCCAACACAGCCACCCCGAAGGGTGGGTTTGTTGTTGTTATTATGTGGTTTTGATTTCGGGTTTAATAATATAAACCCATTCGAGGGTCGTTTGGCTTATTTGGTTTTGATTTGATTTCGGCTAATGACCACAGCCTCTCGGCTGTTGGCTATTGTCGTTGTTGTTTATAGTTGAACTTGTGTATTGCGTTACTTGTATTATCATTACTTGTGTGCTAGGAGTTAACGAGACATCCCCAAAGGGTGTCCTCGTTGTGGCACTTGGTCTTGGCGCAACAAACCCACATAGGGTGTTGTTTGTGTTATATTTGATTTTATGTTGTGCTTGCAATTGCGTTTGTGACTGTGTTTGTGTTGGTGATTCGCTGCAAAACAACCCAAATGGGTGTTTGTTTTCTGCTTAAAACAGCCCCAAATGGGGTGTTTAATTGCTGAAACGCAGCCCCCAACGAGGGGTGTTGTGGGCTGCAAAACCAACCCAACGAGGGCTGTTTGGTTGCTGTAAAATGGACCCAAAAAGGCCATGTCCTATGCTGATTTTCCAGCACTAAAAACAGCATGTTTAGTGCAGTTTTTCTGCACAAAAAGGACATGTTTGGTTGCTGATTTTTCAGCATATACAAGGGTGATTGTATGCTGATTTTTTAGCATATATAAAAGGTGTTGTATGCTGATTTTTCAGCATGTATAATGGTGTTTATATGCTGATTTTTCAGCATGTATAATAGAGATTATATGCTGATTTTTCAGCATGTATAATGGAGTTTAGTTGCTGATTTTTTCTGCATGATTAGGGGTGTTTGGTTTCTGATTTTTTCAGCATGTTTGGGGGTGTTTGGTTTCTGATTTTTCAGCATATATAAGTGTATGTATTGTGTTGGAATTGAGGTTTAGTATCGGCTTATGTGACTTTTGTGCTTGCGCTTATTTTGGACAGATTAGTGGATTTTTGGTTAAGTTTATTATATGTTGCTTATCATTGAACTTATGTGATATTGAATATATATAGTGCTCGGCTTATTAACATATTTGGCTAAAATGGGATAACTTATGATTTGTTAACGGCTAAACATATAAACCTTAATGGGCTAAATGTATATAACTTATTTGACATCGTTGGACTTTAATAAACTTAACCATCTTCATATCTTTTGCCTAGTTGCTTAATTGATTCTTACATGTTTATTTGCCTTGTATGCTTGTGCTATATGTTTTATGCTTTGGCGTGCGTTTGTCTGAGTCTATGACTTTATACCACCACACGAATAAAATACTAAACTTTTTACAAACATTGATACAAATATTCCACGAAAACTAAAACGCTCCATCTTTTGAAACTCATACGTATCGATTACTTTCCGCGTATATATATCTAGGTTGCTCGTAGGATTCTTGCGGTTTATTCTTCACTACTTCATTTTTATTGTTCACATTCCAAGGTGAGTTCATAGCCCCACTTTAACTCTTAAACTGTTTATAAACCCATTGGGGGAGATACATGATAGTTTTACAAACTGAATACAAGTAGTTTTTGGTATGCTGGACCCGATTACATGATTATAGTTATTGAGTAGCTTTTGCCATGAAAGTCCCTAATTTCATGAACCGTTAATTCCGTGGGAAACGCTAATATTATGAATATGCATATTGGACTTGACGAGTCTGCCTGAATGAGTATCGCTCATATTGAAACCGGTAGCATAATATTGAGAGATCAAGGTAAATGGAAAATCTTACCTTCGGAGGGGCATTATTAATTCTAGGTCAAGGTTCGGTGTCATGAGCTCGAAACTATAATCTGATTACACGACTTGTAGTGCATTACTTGTCGCCCGATGAATAATACTTGTATTCAACTTATTACTTATTAAACTCTTTGAATTCACTCAACCTTTGTGTTGACTTTTTAGCATGTTTTATCTCAGGTCCGTAAATGTTTAATACTTGGATGGGCGTGCAAGGACATGGATGGATGGACACGTGTTATTTCACATTTGATGGAACTTTTAATAACTCAAAAACTTATGTTGTGTTTAAATTATGTATCTTTTGGACTCTTGTCCTGGTTAAAACTTTTGGGACCTAACTTTGTTAAACTCTGATTATAATTTGTTATGTGAATTTTGTTTAAAAACATCTTTAATTATTTTGATGTTTCCTATGACTTGTACTATGTGACTAATAGATAACACCCTATGTTGTATTCCGATTCGTTACGAAAATGGGGGTGTTATAGATTGGTACCAGAGCATAAGTTATAGTGAACTAGGTCATTTTCTTTTAAAAACCTAGACTATAACCTTTAATTTTTTTTTCAAAAGTCATGAGTTCCATCATCTTGTCCGATATCCATGCGCGCCTACTTCCTAAATTTCATATTACTCCATTGATTATATATCTTTATTATATTATACTAAGGATAATTATAGGAGCACTATAATTATTTCTTAACTTGTCCGATAATCCACGAAAGTATCACTTCTTATGTATGTAAGCTTTTGTGCACTAAACTTCCTTGGTGTATTATATGCTATTCGTGAGCATTGTAAATTTCTATCCGGAAATTTATACACATCTTCAAGTTATATCAGACATTGTAGATGATTACAATGGTCTCTCTTATTTATCAGACATTGTAGGTGATTACAATGATCTCTCTTATTTATCAGACATTGTAGGTGATTACAATGATCTCTCTTATTTATCAGACATTGTAGGTGATTACAATGGTCTCTCTTATTTATCAGGCATTGTATGTGATTACAATGGTCTCTCTTATTTCTCAGACATTGTTTGTGATTACAATGGTCTCTAAACTCTTTCATAACCGTATGTAATATCATTTCATATAACATCGAAACATGTTGCAGTTTATCAATTTCTATTGGTTGTCTTACTCCCCGTGAACTCATGTTTTCTGAGCATTTCTGCTTACTTTCCGAAGCACCACTATTGATACTATGTATATAAAGATTATTCATATACACTTTGTTTTCTCTCGACTACTTATCGTTATAAATGTTTTACCGATTCTTATTCTTTATATACTCAGTCTATCGATTCCCCATGATTATCTCACTATCCACCTCCGAAAATGAATTTGAATATTTGTCCTAAACTTTTGAAACACTACATAACCTCGTAAACAATCACCTAGAAACAAATTAATTAAATTAAACGCGACTTTAACCTATCATCTTATAACATTTTTACTCCAAGTGGTGGGATTTATTCAACCCATAATTATCTACTATTTTGCATCAACATGTTGCGACAACTTCTGTCTGTTGCACTTGCTATTTCGCTATCATTTTGTAAACAATTTTATTATTATTTTATAAACTATCCTTTCACTATATTTCAAGATCGTATATATTGCTTCGTAATCCATCGTTTTGAACTCTTCCAGTTGATGGGAGTATGACTTTAAATTTGTACCTCGGATCGTGTTGTCTTTTGACACTTACCTTTGAAACGTGATTGACTAACGTCTCATTCTTCTTCTCGTTACTTCTTATGATTTTGAAGAATAGCATTTGGTGTTGTTTTTATTGTGTTTGGTGTCGGCAATATATAAGTAGGATGATTTATAATCATCTTATTCAAATGGATTGGGACGCCTCTTCATTTGAATAAGAAAATTATAAACCGCCGAACCATAAGTTTATAATTCCTTACTTACATGGATTGGGATGCTTCTTTATGTAAGTGACGAATTATAAATGAGTGGGCTTATGTGTATCCGCCATAGTGTGCGTACGAATCATTCTTTGGGCTATGAACCCCTCTCGACTCGTAATTCGTTATGTGGATTTTTTCAATTTTGTATCGACCGCCGCAAGCTTGATAAATTAATAGTAATGTACTATTATCCGCTTCCAAGGATTGACGACTTGTTAGAATCCTTCTGTAACCACTCGTAAAATTTCCTATTTACTTTACTGAATTACTATCCTTTTTCCACGGGTAATTTTTTTTTTTTTTTTTTTTAAATGTATCTCCTATCTTATGTGACGTAGATCACATCATTGATAAACGTGCTCCCACAAGACTTGCTTACCAAAATTAATGTTTATTTTATAAACATCATGATAGAAAAATATTACAGAATACCATTTACCACTTTACGATAAAATTCTTAACAAAACATTAACTATCTATAATAGAGTTTCTAGGAAACCCTAAAATTTACCACAACACCAAATATGAACAACTAAACATCATAACATAAAAATACAATATATCTAAGTTAATGTACAAGTTCTTAAAGCACTAAAAACCCTAATTCTATTTTGTTTCCGATAAAACCCTAATTTCGCATAAGTGTTATTTTATGCATTCATTTCACAAACCCTAATTTATTTCTAGAATATTTTTATAAAATATAAAGTTTACAAGATATTTAAACTATAGTACAAGTCATTTATGCATAAAAACATTTATTTACAAAATCTTTATTTAAATTCCATTTATATTATTTCCAAAGCATAACTAACAAACCATTTATGCATAACTTTTATAAATGATATTTTCTAAACCCCTTAAATATTATTACAAGTCTTTTAGCTCAAAGTACAAGTGCCTAATGCACAAAAATCATAAATTCCATTTAATTACCTTTTAACATAATAAAAATTAACAAATAATTTTTATAAACTAAATACATGTTAAAACTATATTTTTCTTAAATTCTAAACTTTTGCACAACTCATATAAGCATGTTTTACAATAATCTTAAGCTCAACATATTTTCCTTGCATTTCTTTAATAAATTCGATTCACATAAAAATATAAAGGACCATAATTATTTTCTAAATAATAAAACTCATACACTAACTAGGTCATCCCTCCTCCATAACCCTCCATACAACTCACTAAACCCAAAGTACCACAACCTTAAGCTCACATGCCCCTCTTCCCATTTCCTGGTTCGAATGAAACCACAACTCAACTAGACTTACTCCTTAAGAATACAATGTATCTAGTCTTCTTCAAGCCCTCTCTTAAGAACCCCTCCACTTGTACACTTTCACCTTCAAGAAGCTATCTCATTGGTAGATAGAAACATAGGACACAAACCGGCCACATCACTCTCTACTTCTCCCTCCTCCTCCTCCTATCCAAGTGACATCTCCCATATTTTCTGTCAGCCCTTGTATGCATAACATGTTCCCTTATCATCTTCTCACTAAACCCTAATTCCCACTACTATAAATAGCAACATAAACTTTCTTTTCCCTTCACACCCAATCGAACCAAATAACAGAAACAACCTCAGCCCATTTCTGACCTAATCACAACCTCACTATACTCTCACAATAATCCTAGAAGACCAGGAGAAGAGTAGGAACACAGGAAACAAAGGGTCGAACCATTTCAAGTCCTAAACCCTAGCGAGCCACAAACACTAAGTAAGTCTCAATAACTCTTTTAAATTCATTCTTAATTACTTTATATTATTTAAAAAGTAATAATATGCATCCTATAATAACAAACCTAATCAAAATATATCGAAGTTTCTGTTTTTGTTTCCTATCTGCTCGTCAGTAACCCCAAACGCACCCTAGGTTTTCGAACTTTTGATTAAACAAACCTTTTATATGTTAAACATGTTAAGATTTCATAAAAATGATCATCTCATGCATCGAATCTAAGTTAAGAATAATTAAAAACCTAAAAACCCTAATCGGGTATCTTTCTGTTCTATATCGAGTGAAAATCTCACCCCACAGCCCAACTTTAGACCTCGAAACCACTTATCAAATGATGTTTATAAAATCTGATTTTTCGGTATTACTAGAGTTCACCCAGTTAGCTTTATTTAGAAACAAGAATCATTGAAAATGATCGAGTATCCATGGAATTATCGAGTTTCAAAATCTGTTACATATCGCTAGTATAATAAAGTTTTTTCCAGTTGTATTTTTTTTTTCTACTAGTCAACTAGGAACCCAACTTGTGCCCTATTTTTCTAACCCCAAACGATCTCTGAAAATTCCAACTTTTTGGTATGTTAGAGTCGACCTAGTAGACTTTATTTAGAAATAAAAATCATCGAAAATGAATTGTTTTTCAAAGAGATATCGAGTCATGAATTTGGCTCCATATCGCTAAAGTTAAAAAGATAAAATCAGTTATTATTTCCTATTCTAGTCGACCCAACCACCCAACTTCTGACCTAGATTTCGACCCTCATATAATCCCTATAAATTTCGACCTTTTGGCTTATTAAAGTTTACCTGGTAAACTATTTTTAGAAAGAAACTATTTGAAAAACCGTCAAGTGGTTCAAAAGTTATACGAGTCCAAAGTTGGTCTCTCGCTAGCTTTAAAACAAATTTTCAGATTTTGTATTTTAAACATGTTTCATCACTCGACTTTTGGACTGTTTTTCGAATATCAAACCAACTTTATAAATTATGATTTTCGACATGTCTAGAGTCGACCTAGCTGTCTTTTTATAGAAACTGAGAACACGAAAAATCGTTTAGTATTCGTTAAGTTATTCGCGTCCAAAGATCTCGTCAAGTCCAATATTTCATAAGAGAGATTTTTATTAAATTAAAGTTTTTAGGGTTAAATTTTGTAAAATAAATATGTTCAAGGGTATTTTCTGACAATAACTAATAAAAAGAAGTGAGATTGTCATTTTTGAAACTTGAGGGTAGGAACTGTCATTTTCCAAAAGTCCAGGGTGTAAACTGTCATTTGACCAAACCTTAGGGATTAAAGCGTAACTTTTCCTAATCGATATATTCATCCTTTTTATTTTGTTTTCCCGACTCTATATTAACATAATATGCTTAATAAACCGAACCCAAAACTTACAGATATAAGATAAGATAAAATCTTACTTTTGAAACTACATATTGGCTCAGATAAAATATTTAACCATCAACCAAACAACAAAACAGAACGAAACAAAATAAACATATAATCATTAGAAATGATTACTAAATATTGGCATAACAACCCAGGTTACATTGTCCGGAGACGTTTATCAACTTTCTTTCATTTGTTTTCCATCCAGATTGTCAGGTGAGTTCATAACCCCTATTTTTACATGTTTTTGAACTATTTTTGGGGGAGATACATGCTCAATTATCTGTTTTTACTTTCACAAGCAATTCTAAGTTTTCATATATCGATATAAGTTTCATAGCCTTTATTTTCTTATGACATGAATTTAATTGGCAAGTTTGGCAAACGCTGTTTGCATTTACATGAATTATGAATCACTAAAGAACTTTTTCCCATATTAAACACAAGTAATTTCCCAACGTTATTCTTATTTTATTGCCTTAAGCTAAGTTACCTTTAAGCCAAAAAGACCCTCAATCATGGACCTCTAATCACCCGTACTTAGGGTGAGCGCGAATATCGTGGATAGTACTATTGGGCTGACAACCCCTTTGTATTGCCGTAACGTAATACAAAGCATTATATTTGAGAAGAATAAAGAGATGTGGCTATCTCCTACTCGGGGGCAAAGTTACCTACATTTAATTATGGGGTAATTATTACATCATTAGTTCATGACTGTTGATGTTCTGTTAAGGTTTTGCGTGTCATGAGACTTAGTGCAATAAAATATATCTTTCCCTAATGGTAATTGTATGCGTTGCAATTATTTTCATCTAACCTTGTGTTTAAATGGTTTGAACTAAGCTAAACGACGTATTTACCAAATAACTGAAGAAGAGCTTATTTTCTGAAACATAGAAAAGGGCTTATTTATTTATAACTAAACAAGGTATTTTTATCAGAAACTGGCTTATTTCTGAATAACTGGAACGGATTATTTTCATCTAATAAACTTTATGAATTCACTCAACCTTTGTGTTGACGTTTTAACATGTATTCTCAGGTTATCGGAAGCATGGATTGGCACGGGATTGGGCTATGGACTATGTTATCATTCAAATCAATAATATTTTTATAAATGTATTTTGAGAACTTCCTGCTGGGACCTGCATATTGTAACTCTGATATAAATGAATGATAACAATTTTATCTAAAACGTCTCGTTTTCGAGTCGTTTTCTATTATCATGACTGTGAACTATTTAGTAACTCCCCAACTTATATTTCCGCTGCGAATATCGAAAACGGGGGTGTTACAGAGTGGTATCAGAGCTCATGGTTATAGAGAACCAAGTGTTTTTAAACATTGGACTATAACCGCGTTTTCAAAAATAAATAAACTTACATCATAAAGTCCTATGCCTTCCGTGCCAGGTATGTTTCAGTATTTAGAGCATCCTTTATTTTGATAATTTGGCATTAATAATTCCCCTATCTGATAACTACTTGATTTGCTTTATTTGCAAATATTAGAATTGCTTATTTTTATTTTACGGGTTACTACAGTATCATGTTCCCCGAAACTCCCGAACTTAACGAAACAGATCTCCGTACTATAAGTACACTACCTACCGATTCTCTTAGGAAATCCCCATCTGATGAAAAGTTTATTGGTTGCCCAACAACATTTGATGTTGGACAAAACTCCCACCAAGAAACAATTCAGAAAGATGATGAACCAAATCCTCTAGAACCTAATACTCCCGAAACCCCTATACTAAACTTCCCAGATGCTATATCTACGCCTAATTCCCCTGAACCTAAAGATCCCATGTGGACTCTTCTTTATGAACACGCTAGTATTCTCGACAATCACGCTAAACATTTGGAGGAGCTACCACATTTACGATTCGAGTGGTACGACCGGAATTTCAACACTCTATTTAGAAGGA
This sequence comes from Artemisia tridentata subsp. tridentata, assembly GCA_021014915.2. Taxonomy (NCBI): domain Eukaryota; kingdom Viridiplantae; phylum Streptophyta; class Magnoliopsida; order Asterales; family Asteraceae; genus Artemisia; species Artemisia tridentata. The sequence goes on along the minus strand of CP139509.1, from coordinate 297,209,775 downwards.
CCAATGATGAAAGGAGGACGGTGTTTGACTTGGAAGCAAGTGTTGAACGAATGAAGAATACGCATGAACATAAGTATAAAAGCCTAGATTATAGGATTCGTCATGCAAGAAGGGAAAACAGTCAACTACGTGGCAGAGTAGCAGAGATTGAGAGAACCCTATGGGCAGCCAGAGAGACGACAATCTGCCAGGGTCAGAAAATTTTTACTTTGGAATCTATGCTGGACAGCCAGATAAAGGTGAATACGGAATTTCAGGAGCGTTTCTTGGAAATGGAAATTACACAACTACAACTTGAGAATGAAGTTAAGCTTTTACGTCAAGAACGTGGTTGATCTCAAACTCATGTGTAACGACGTTGTGTTTACTGTACCAAATAGTATTTGGTTAAGTGTTTCCTGTAATTTCCAATAAATCTGAAACCCTTAGAGTTTGTAATCAATCAATAAATATATGAAAAATATCTTTTGTTATATATATTATTGTTGAGAATAAATTCTTCTCCTATCATGTCTTACTATAATGTTGTGCATTTATGTAATGACTTCCCTTAAAATCTTATCATTTGTTTAATAGACAAATGGTTTCGTATAAACTATACCTAGAGCCCAATAAGTGTCACGTACCTAGATGACTACACATAGAGCCCATTAAGCAACAGAGAAATTTGAGGATTTACCCTTATAATAACGATAGGAAACCTTAAATCTAATTCCTACAATATTAATAAAAGATCTTGTGATAATTGTTTTTAGTAAAAACAATTGATCAAGTTATTAATATTGATCTATCTTCAGCCCGACGTATCATAACCTTAGAACCCCATAAGATAAAATTTCGGAAGAGAACCTTGATGAATGAAGAGAGAGTTGCTGAAATTTAAGAGAATTAGTTAATTCCTTAGCAATTAATCATTCATCTACGATATTTAACCAGACATATCCGGAAGAACGTTAGAATGGAAAATACTATGCAAATGACTCCCGAAGTTATACAGAAATTGGTAATCAGTCTCATTACAGCGGTGCTCGAGGTGACTACGACAGCTCGTTTAGGAAGCCATAAGATGATAACAGGAGAGAAGAGAATTGAACGAAACAACCAAAAGCGAAAACATAGTGAAATAGAAACCACCATCCCTACTCCTTACCCCACCTGTCGCCACCATAAGCGTCTTACTCATGAATCCGTTTATCGTGGAAAACAACCTCTATGTCAACGATGTAAGTTACATCATATTGGAGATTGCTATGTTAAGTGTGGAAGATGCAAGGAAATAGGACATCAGTCTAGAAACTGTAAGCCAATAAGAATAAAACCACGAACCGTGACTTGTTATGGATGTAGAGGAAAAGGACATATGATAAGTCAATGCCCGAACTTCAATCCCAATTGGAAGACTAAGACTGATTCGGAAGAAAACTAGAACTCATTAAGAAATCATATCTATGACCTAGTATGACCTCTAAGTTTGATATCTCGAAAGTAATGAATAAATTGAGGTTTAGAACCCTCTAAGTTGTAATTTTCCTTTCAGATACTCCTTAGCTACGATGAACGTAATCTAAACAAATTATCTTCCTACTCTATGAAATATCTATTTCGCGATAATTCTTTCATATTTCCAAATCTGCGTTTAGCTTTCATATCTATTCTATTTCCCAAACCTTATTCACAAACATTGCCTAGTGAAAGCTTAGACGAACTCTAAGATTTATTTTGAGGATAACCCATTAATCCTTTAGGAAACCATAATCTATCATTGTAGTGTGGACAAAAAATTTTCCAATGCTTTTTGAAAATTATTTATGAAGCTATTATTTAAAAATAAAGCGTTGAACACCATCTAAAACTTTTTGAATAAATACCACAGTGACTGTAAGAAACATTACATCGTTTGGTCCTCAATTATACATAACCTGATCAACTATGTATAATTTTGGAAGAATCATGTAACGAGTTAGACAGTTATATTCTCAGATTTTCTACTACTAATTTTCATTCAAAAGCAAAATATTGAAACAAAACCAATTGCTATTAAATCATTATTTTGATTTCATACAACAAAAGTCTACAGCTACTATCCATCATCTCTAAGATAGGAATTTGACAACATTATGGATAGAAAAACTCTAAGATTTTATTCGAATACTTGGAAGATAATACATAGAGCCATAATTAGCAACTAAAGTGCTAATATTACAAGGATTACATAAGCTTTATTACATGGAGGATTATTTAGAAAACACAAACAAAGACCATCCTAGTAACTCTAGCGCAAGACTTACTTTCCCCATGTTTGATCCACGATAAAGGCTGCGATAGTGAGCGGAATCACGAACCATAGGATTATTCCAAAGGCTTCGAAATTCTCATCTGGACTGTACACCATGTAGGAAATAATCGCAATAACGAAAACGATCGCTAGATAAGTAACAAGGTGCGGCATCTTTGAGGATTTAGAAAGGAAATTTTGTGATGAAAAATGAGGATTAGAAATGAGGTATTTATAGGAAGAATTCGACCGACTATTCGAACGTTACCATCACTATTCCTCCACTATCAAATCTGACCGTTGCATAGTGACATACTAGGTGGCAAAACATTCAAATTTAGTTCATCTAGTAGAGATAAAACTGACTAAACCTCGATCCTTTGGTATTAAACGGAGAACCAAGGATTATCAGCGAAACGAAATTATCGGAAAGCGGACTCAAGAATAAAGATAATATTTTAAGTAATATTATTTTTAACTTGAGGCATTTTAAGCATATCAAACTTCCATCCTAACCCAAATCGTTATACGATTTTCTTTATCGCGTTCCCTATCTGGATAAGATAGAAATCTAAACTTAGCTATTCCTATACATCATTTTTCTCAAACTTATAAACCTACACAAGCTGAATCTCGGGACGAGATTCCCTTCAACAGGGGGATACTGTAACCACTCGTAAAATTTCCTATTTACTTTACTGAATTACTATCCTTTTTCCACGGGTAAATTTTTTTTTTTTTAAATGTATCTCCTATCTTATGTGACGTAGATCACATCATTGATAAACGTGCTCCCACAAGACCTGCTTAACAAAATTAATGTTTATTTTATAAACATCATGATAGAAAAATATTACAGAATACCATTTACCACTTTACGATAAAATTCTTAACAAAACATTCACTATCTATAATAGAGTTTCTGGGAAACCCTAAAATTTTACCACAACACCAAATATGAACAACTAAACATCATAACATAAAAATACAATATATCTAAGTTAATGTACAAGTTCTTAAAGCACTAAAAACCTTAGTTCTATTTTGTTTCCGATAAAACCCTAATTTCACATAAGTGTTATTTTATGCATTCATTTCACAAACCCTAATTTATTTCTAGAATATTTTTATAAAATATAAAGTTTACAAGATATTTAAACTATAGTACAAGTCATTTATGCATAAAAACATTTATTTACAAAATCTTTATTTAAATTCCATTTATATTATTTCCAAAGCATAACTAACAAATCATTTATGCATAACTTTTATAAATGATATTTTCTAAACCCCTTAAATATTATTACAAGTCTTTTAGCTCAAAGTACAAGTGCCTAATGCACAAAAATCATAAATTCCATTTAATTACCTTTTAACATAATAAAAATTAACAAATAATTTTTATAAACTAAATACATGTTAAAACTATATTTTTCTTAAATTCTAAACTTTTGCACAACTCATATAAGCATGTTTTACAATAATCTTAAGCTCAACATATTTTCCTTGCATTTCTTTAATAAATTCGATTCACATAAAAATATAAAGGACCATAATTATTTTCTAAATAATAAAACTCATACACTAACTAGGTCATCCCTCCTCCATAACCCTCCATACAACTCACTAAACCCAAAGTACCACAACCTTAAGCTCACACGCCCCTCTTCCCATTTCCTGGTTCGAATGAAACCACAACTCAACTAGACTTACTCCTTAAGAATACAATGTATCTAGTCCTCTTCAAGCCCTCTCTTAAGAACCCCTCCACTTGTACACTTTCACCTTCAAGAAGCTATCTCATTGGTAGATAGAAATATAGGACACAAACCGGCCACATCACTCTCTACTTCTCCCTCCTCCTCCTCCTATCCAAGTGGCATCTCCCATATTTTCTGTCAGCCCTTGTATGCATAACATGTTCCCTTATCATCTTCTCACTAAACCCTAATTCCCACTACTATAAATAGCAACATAAACTTTCTTTTCCCTTCACACCCAATCGAACCAAATAACAGAAACAACCTCAGCCCATTTCTGACCTAATCACAACCTCACTATACTCTCACAATAATCCTAGAAGACCAGGAGAAGAGTAGGAACACAGGAAACAAAGGGTCGAACCATTTCAAGTCCTAAACCCTAGCGAGCCACAAACACTAAGTAAGTCTCAATAACTCTTTTAAATTCATTCTTAATTACTTTATATTATTTAAAAAGTAATAATATGCATCCTATAATAACAAACCTAATCAAAATATATCTAAGTTTCTGTTTTTGTTTCCTATCTGCTCGTCAGTAACCCCAAACGCACCCTAGGTTTTCGAACTTTTGATTAAACAAACCTTTTATATGTTAAACATGTTAAGATTTCATAAAAATGATCATCTCATGCATCGAATCTAAGTTAAGAATAATTAAAAACCTAAAAACCCTAATCGGGTATCTTTCTGTTCTATATCGAGTGAAAATCTCACCCCACAGCCCAACTTTAGACCTCGAAACCACTTATCAAATGATGTTTATAAAATCTGATTTTTCGGTATTACTAGAGTTCACCCAGTTAGCTTTATTTAGAAACAAGAATCATTGAAAATGATCGAGTATCCATGGAATTATCGAGTTTCAAAATCTGTTTCATATCGCTAGTATAATAAAGTTTTTCCAGTTGTATTTTTTTTTCTACTAGTCAACTAGGAACCCAACTTGTGCCCTATTTTTCTAACCCCAAACGATCTCTGAAAATTCTAACTTTTTGGTATGTTAGAGTCGACCTAGTAGACTTTATTTAGAAATAAAAATCATCGAAAATGAATTGTTTTTCAAAGAGATATCGAGTCATGAATTTGGCTCCATATCGCTAAAGTTAAAAAGATAAAATCAGTTATTATTTCCTATTCTAGTCGACCCAACCACCCAACTTCTGACCTAGATTTCGACCCTCATATAATCCCTATAAATTTCGACCTTTTGGCTTATTAAAGTTTACCTGGTAAACTATTTTTAGAAAGAAACTATTTGAAAAACCGTCAAGTGGTTCAAAAGTTATACGAGTCCAAAGTTGGTCTCTCGCTAGCTTTAAAACAAATTTTCAGATTTTGTATTTTAAACATGTTTCATCACTCGACTTTTGGACTGTTTTTCGAATATCAAACCAACTTTATAAATTATGATTTTCGACATGTCTAGAGTCGACCTAGCTGTCTTTTTATAGAAACTGAGAACACGAAAAATCGTTTAGTATTCGTTAAGTTATTCGCGTCCAAAGATCTCGTCAAGTCCAATATTTCATAAGAGAGATTTTTATTAAATTAAAGTTTTTAGGGTTAAATTTTGTAAAATAAATATGTTCAAGGGTATTTTCTGACAATAATAAATAAAAAGAAGTGAGATTGTCATTTTTGAAACTTGAGGGTAGGAACTGTCATTTTCCAAAAGTCCAGGGTGTAAACTGTCATTTGACCAAACCTTAGGGATTAAAGCGTAACTTTTCCTAATCGATATTTTCATCCTTTTTATTTTGTTTTCCCGACTCTATATTAACATAATATGCTTAATAAACCGAACCCAAAACTTACAGATATAAGATAAGATAAAATCTTACTTTTGAAACTACATATTGGTTGAGATAAAATATTTAACCATCAACCAAACAACAAAACAGAACGAAACAAAATAAACATATAATCATTAGAAATGATTACTAAATATTGGCATAACAACCCAGGTTACATTGTCCGGAGACGTATATCAACTTTCTTTCATTTGTTTTCCATCCAGATTGTCAGGTGAGTTCATAACCCCTATTTTTACATGTTTTTGAACTATTTTTGGGGGAGATACATGCTCAATTATCTGTTTTTACTTTCACAAGCAATTCTAAGTTTTCATATATCGATATAAGTTTCATAGCCTTTATTTTCTTATGACATGAATTTAATTGGCAAGTTTGGCAAACGCTGTTTGCATTTACATGAATTATGAATCATTAAAGAACTTTTTCCCAT